>OY757947.1:26876835-27271835 GCA_963585895.1 Sepioteuthis lessoniana | reverse complement strand
ATTTGAATGGTCTGGTTTGGTTTGATGGCATATCAACCTTTGTAAGTAATTTAACGCCAAACCCATTTTTATGTAAATAATCAGTTCTATTTCAAATAATTCAGTTTAGAATGAGTACATAGTTTGTCAAAAACATTTCTATTTCAAACTATTCAGTTTATTCAAGCATTTATATATAACAATTCAGTTTAGTGTAAGTACAGTTTCAATGTCAAAGATCGTTCAATTTCAGATAATTCAGTTTAGCATAAGCACGCAGTTTAATTCTAAGTATAGTTTAATTGTCAAAAACATTTCTATTTTAAGCTATTTAGTTTAATCAAACAATTCACTTTAGCATAAGTATGCCATTAGTTCTATTTAACCCACCTGATAGAGCCCTATCAGGTGATACCATACCGGGCCAGAGTGGACCTGGGAGCAATGGCAATGAAGGAGTGCTCCGTATTCCCCAAAGCCCCAGCATTACTGGGACCTTACCATCAGACTGTTTAGTGTCATATCCAGGACACTCATTGGAGGGGGTCTTACCCCTCTGTGGAGGTGCAGTCAGTGTATTCTACCGCCCCAGCCGACTGGGCAAACCAATTTGAATGGTTTTGATATGTTTTGTTACCATTTCAGACATGTTGCATAGCTACAAAATATTCTAAAAAAAAAACAACAAAAAACATCATATGTTCTTTTATTATATTGCTTTAGTATCAAATTTTTCTATCTAAAAATACAAATTCAGATTGCAAAAGTTTAAATGTTACTTATCTCATAGTTTCTTTTATTTATAATTTCCAGAATTAAAATCTACCAATTTGTCCATGTTTGTTATGAATCAATACTTGGACATATATACAAGACAAAAAATAAAATTATAATCCTTTCAATATGCATTTCAATTTACTCCAAATTAAATGTACAGATAATATAGTTGGATACAGTACACGGTTACATATACAAATTAATATGTACACAGGTTCCAAAATAAGGACTGTGTCCCATGCACATACAAGTCAAAATCAAGATGTAACAAAAAAAATATTGCATAAATATATAAAGAGATGTACTTATTTTTGGACTGTTAGCAGACCAATGGCATAATGATTAGAGTGTTCACTAATGATCCACGACACTAAGGTTCAATCCCAGGTCAAGTCATACCAAAGACTCAAAAGAGGATACTTGATACTTCCTTACTTAACACTCAGCATTACAAAGAATGGATCAAGGGTAAGTGGAGCAATCCAGGGAAAGGAGTAGCATCCTCCCTTCCCTACACATTTGTGTAGTAGCTATTGAAAAGGGAGCCTTCAGGTCATCCTCAACTATGGTTGGCCAATTTACTTAGCCATATTTTTTGGTTACAAAATTTCAATGCTGTAGAATTTAGTAATAAATAATAGCTAATAATATCAGTTTTAATTTTATAATGTTTCACTGGAAATAATAGAATACTAGTATCTTTGGTTTAGAAGGAAAGTAACTTCTTATTAAAAAAATTTGTTAGGGGGTGTACTTATGAGCGATGTTTCTATAATTCCAAAACTTAATTTGTTGTTTTTATATATTGTTAGTTTTTAAAGTGTTTTAAAGTGGCAGTACTGATGAGGGCAGAGTATTGCACGTGCTTTCACACATTGTATGATGAAAAAATGTAGAATTATCCAAGTGAAATTATGTATCTATGTGTAATGATTTAAATGATAGCTTGTTCATTGAATTATATTTGTAAATGAAAAGATACTTTATAGCAATAATCAAAGAAAAAAATAAAAATGCAGATATAGTCATATATATTATTTTTGTTCACTCTAAACCTTTGTATGCCAGTAACTTACAAATTTTATTTTCCTTTTTTATTTCATTTTACTTTATACTGGGCTGAATTTGAAAACCAAAGTTAGAGTAAGTAAGTTTAGAATAATTTGGGAATTTCGTATTAGATAATGAAATAGTTAGAAAAAAAGAAGAGAGGGAGAAAAAAAAAAAAAAGCACTAAAAAAACATGTGCATATCTGTATAAAAGATGAAAGCTTTAGAACCCCCAGTCAGTAGAATGGATGGACTGTGATAAAATGAAGGTGGCGACCAAAAGCAAGGCAAATCTTTTCTACCTTTGGCAGTGGTCAACTGACAGATATTTTTTGTCTTTTACTATATTGTCATTTTAAAATGCATGAAAGATTTTATTTTTTGTAAAGTCACTGCCATATATCATCTGTGCTTTAAATGTAAAAAGACTGATACTGTAATTCCAAGAAGCAGCTGAACCATGTAAAAGGAGGTAAAAGTTAGCATAAAAATAGAATGCCTCTAAGGATGCAATGAACCATAAATAAGGATGAAATTTAAAAAAGAAAAAAAAAAAAAAAATTTTTTTAAATGGGGAACTACTGCTGCTCATCTATTAGGGTGGCTTCTATAGATGAGAATAAAAACACAGCCATCAAAAGATTACCATGACTCACACTCAAACTACTTGTCCAAACTACATCGCTCTTCGCGCAGGTAAAAAAGAGGCGTGTTCTGCTTAGGTTGGGGCTCTGGCTCTAGTGTTCAAAAAATCAGCTACAAAGCTAAAACTAAAACAAAAATTACTAAAATACAAAACCACAATACAAATAGCGACATTCAACGTTAGAACTTTAAATAGAATAGGCCAACTACTGGAGCTGACAACTTCTGCAATAGATCAGAACATAAACATTATGCATACAAGAACACAGATACATTCATAGCGAAGATAAGAAATATTATGATACCAACAACGGATGGACGTTTGTTTCTGCATCTGCATGAAAAAACTCTGTCAATGCCATGATAGGAGATGAAGGTATGCTTATAGGACAATGCGCCCTAAAATCACTAAATAGCATCGAGAAAATCCAACCGAGGATGGATATATTCAATGGCAACCCCAGCACAACAATCATCTCTTGCTACAGTCCTACTAAAGTGAGTGAAGAAACGAACTCCATCGCCTTCTATAACGAGCTACCCTCCCTTATTCGTAGCATCCTGAAACACGTTCTCAACATCAGTGGAGACATGAATGTCCAAATTAGTAAAAAATGTAAACAACAAATTCAGCTTACACAACTCGTCAAACAGAAATGAGGAACATCTAACAGATTTCATGCTAGAAAATAGATTAACATGCCTCAATACTAAATTTCAGATAAGAAAGGGAAAACTATGAACCTACACCTACGCAAATAATACTAAAGCACAGATAGACTACATCTTTATAAATACGAAATGGAATAATAGCACATTGAATGGCAAGGCCTATTCCTCTTTCGAGGTTGCGTCCTCCAATCACCAAATTGTTATGGCAATGATACAACTGAGCATACAAAAGAATGTGGGCCGAAAAACAACAACCGTACACTATGACTGGTCCCTGCTTAACAACAGGGATACTAGAGATAAACTAGAGATAGACACAAACAAATTTGATGCACTTCAGGAAATATCAGAAACACCTACTCCGAATGACGAATATGAGAACTTCGTCAATGCCCACTTAGAAGTGGCAGCAGAATGCATACCAACTAAACCAAGAGTAACCCTAGAGTCCCATGGGAGACATTAGTAGTTAGAAAAAAGCATGCAGACGTGAAACCACTTGCAAATGCAATAGGTGGAACCCAACCAATATCAATGCTCAGAAACTTAAGGTACAAAACGAATTAACTAACATATCTAAAAGAACAAACAGAATACAAACCAATCACAATAATTATTAGTAATCAACTAGACATCAAACTAGGACAGTGTACGCAAGAAGAATTCAACTCAGTACTAAGAAAAATTAAAAATAGGAAAGTAGCAGAAGTATGGAAGACCAACAACATACTGATCCGACATTGTAATGCCGTATATTACCAAAACACAATAGACAGATGGACAAAGGGATGCATCCTCCCTTTCCCTAAGAAGGGTGACCTCAGAATAGCCAAGATCTATTGAAGTATAACCCTTACATCCATAGTGGCCAAGATCTACAATGCTCTATGCAACCACATAGAACCCAAAATTGAGAAGAATCTTAGGAAGAATCAAAATGGCTTTCGGAGAAATCAATCCACCACATCACAAATTTTGACTATCCATCAAATTCTAGAAGGTGTTTTTACAAAAAACTTTGACTTCTCCAAGGCCTTTGACTCAATACACAGAAGGAAGATGGAGCAAATACTTCTTGTCTATGGCCTACCCTAAGAAACCTTGCAGCCATGAGCTTTAATCAAAGAGGCAACATTTCCACACTAAAGGATGGACCTTTGAAACTAGTGGACAGGTTCACCTACCTAGGAAGCAATGTCTCATCAACCAAGAAAGACATTAACACATGACTAGCAAAGGCATGGATAGCTATCGATAGGCTATTGGCCATATAGAAGTCAGACCTGACTGATAAAATAAAACGCAGTTTTTCCAAGCAGCAGTCGTGTTGATACTGCTATATGGATGCACTACATGGACGCTAACTAAATGTATAGAGAAAAAGCTTGATGGCAATTACACAAGTATGCTGCGAGCAATATTGAACAAGTCCTAGATGCAACACTCCATGAAACAGCAGCTGTATGGCCACTTACCATCCATCAAGAATATTATCAAAGTTAGATGAAGCAGACATGTGAGACACTGCTAGAGAATTAAGGACGAACTCATAAGCGATATACTCCTGTGGACCCATTCACATGGACGAGCAAAGGCAGGACGACCAGCTAGAACTTATATACAACAGCTCAGTGTTGAAACAGGATATAGACTTGAAGACCTTCTGGGAGCAATGGATGATAGAGACAGGTGACAAGAGAGGGTCATTGAGATCTGTGCTGGTAGCGCAACATGATGGTGATGATTAAAGAACCTTTTTAAATGAATCTGGATGAGAAGATAGATCTATAAACTGTTCTACAGCCAATGAAAAATATGTAAAATGTTATTTGTTAATTCTGTAAAATTTCCCTGGATTGCTCCACTTTACCCTTGATCTGTATCTCAGAGTGTTAAGCATGGTGAACACTCTACTCATTAGGCCAAAATATCTTGGTATGGAAATTGAAATACATAAACAAATTTTTCAATGGGTATTAACTAATATAATGTTTATTCAGATTATTCTTTGAACAGGATTGTTTGGTGGACTGTCTGAATAAAACACACACACACACACACACACACACACACACTAAAATAAATATCAATCAAGTTCTAATTTGTTTGGATTTAAACCATGTTTGATACAATTTCTTCTAAATTTCTGAAACAATCAAAAGAATTTAAAAAGTTATACCTTTGAACTGGACCATTTAATTGCTGAGATTCAAGAGATGATGAGTCTATAAAAAAATTAGAAAGTATAAAACAATTATCTTAAAGGTATCTCCTGAAATCTGAACATTTCAGTAATTTCTTAAAATCCTTAAATTACTTTTGATTACATGCTCAATAAAATTATTATAATACAACAATAGCAACAACAATGATAATGAAAATAATAAATTTAATTAATAGAAAATGATTTTCACTACTCTAAGTCATTTAGAATTTTATAATGCACTACATTTTCAAAGTCTTTTCCAAGATAAATGATTCTATGTATGATGATGACAATAATAATGTTCATTATCATCATTTCAGCAAAAGAATTTGACAAACTTTCAAAATATAAGGATAGAGAAATATAAATTGCAAGAATATGCCATTTAAAGCTAACTGCTATTCCAGTAGTAATAAGAGAATAACTAAGAAGAATACCGATACATAAATTTAGAATTTTTGAACAGGAAATCTATCTTTACCAAGATACAAAAGACTGAGTTAACTGTGATTTTCTTTACTGCTCACACGGGTAAAAAAAACTTTTTCAATCTAATATGCTTGATATCTTTCTAAGACAAACATTCATTTACTTCTGGTTTCAAGTAAAAAAATTGTATAAAATAGCAAATCAGAGAAATAAACAAGCAATAATAATTCTTTCTATACTGAAGCTGAAACAAATCTAGAACAGAATAGAAATGTTTCTTCATAGAGGTGTCTACGTATTGCAATAGTTGGCCCTGAGAGGTCATTTCAAGTAGCACAGAGAGGAATCCCCATGGTATAATGGTTAAAGGGCTGGACTGCAACATTGTTGCAAGAGAGTTTCAAACTCCAGTCAGACTATTACATTTATTTTCAGACAAACACTCTTAGGAAATGTATGAATCCCATTTATCTTCCCCAGCTATGGGGTAAATAGTATGACTAGTGTTCTTCAACGAGGATGGCTTTGACATTAAATAAACCATGAAGGTTGATATGCTATTAAACAAAGAACGCAAACCATCAAGTTGCACTGTAACTTAATCTTGAAGCACTTGCAACACTAAGCTACTGCAGCTGCATTTCCTAAAACCTTTACAACAAAAGGAAAACTTATCAGATTGAGAGTCACAATATGTAGACTTGTCCACATACATTCTCCTTAAGAGGCTTGCCTAGTTGGCTGGGGCTGTAGAATACACTGACTGTATCTCTATAGAGAGGTATATAATGCCCTCACAGCCTCCAGCCTCGTCCACCTCCCTCCAATCCTCTGCTACAGCGTGGGGACAAAAACAGACAGAAAGTTCTCTTCAGGGAAAGTGACCATACATTGCCCCACCCCACGTTGTGATTCCTTTTTTAAGTGGCAAAGGCAGCGAAGATTCACGTCTAAAAAGAAGAGGGTTGCTGGTAGCCAATGACTGGAAACCGGAAGGGTATATTGAAGAAAATAAAATAACACACTGCTTTTTGTAAATATTACAAAAAGTTTTATAAATTCTCGAGTTCTACAGATGATAATAATTCTGCAGGTGTGACTTCAAGAATGGTCTAAGGACGTCAGATTGGCAAGAGTTGAGTTCTTAGCGGCAACTTCTTTCGTGCGTCCTGGTGGCAGGCTGACAGTGTGTTGGCAATGTGCCCGATTGCTCAATGGTATGATTTGCATGATTACCCGATCTGCATGACTGCCACTGCTGCAATGAGCTAAAAAATCAGCTCATTTATATAATATTTGCCAAGATTCTGGGGTAGGTTCTGATTGTGGCAGGGGTGATCTCCATAACGTCATTTTCAACTCATCAGACATCCGTTATGTCTTTGTTTCAATTTTCGTCATGACAAAGGGTCCAACCCTTTTTACACTACTTTCACAAAGTCCTTCCTATCATTACCACTCGTGATGAGGACAACGGGAGGATAGCTTTCCTCCTACCAGCACAGTCTTTCTCATATTCCCACTCATGACATCAGACCAGAGACTCCTCCCCTTATTCCCAAATATGCTGGACTGTCAATTTGATAGGGCTGATTCCATAACCTAGAGGGTGGAAGGCGGCCCTTCATCCCAGACTAATTAACAATTATTAATCAGCTCCGATAGTCATTTCCGGACAATTTCTTCATGCTTATTAGCTAAGGCATGTTTGCAATCAGATACCAGATAGCCTTTTCACCGTCAACAAAGGCCCCTTTGTTTTAGTTACCTGATTCACTTCCTAAACAGGCGCCTATGTAACCAAATGTACCAAACGACTCCTCTTATCATCTCATTGTCCATTTTCTTATTTTCACTTTCCCAAGGTTTGGGAAAATCATTTTAACAATATTACTCATTTTCAAGTAATATCTTTTCTTCCTTAAATTTCTGCCTGTACTTGTCAACAACTTAATCTTCTTAACCTTTCAACATCTTCCACTTCCCATTTCAGGTTTTTATCAAAAGTTCTTTTCTCCAGAATTTTCAATTTTACACTTCTTGGCAAATATCTTTAGCCGCTCAACTTTTTGCTTTTAACCCTTCATGTACCAACGCCATTTTTTTTTTGCTTTTAACCCTTCGAGTACCAACACCATAGACCAATTTTGTTAGAGTAAGACCCCCCCCCCAACAAGTGTCCTGGATATGACACTAAACAATATGATGGTGAGGTTCCAGTGATGCTGGACCTTTGGGGAATGTGGAGCACTCCTTCATTGCCACTGCTCCCAGGTCCACTCTGGCCTGGAGTGGTAGTACCTGATAGAGCTCTATCTATGGATCAAATAGAACTAAATTGCGTAATTATGCTAAACTGAATTGTTTGAATTAGAACTGTTTTTGACATTGAAAGTGTACTATGTTAAACTGAATTGTTCTAAATAGAACTGTTTTGACATTTAACTGTGTGTAAACAAAATCTATACTAATACTAAACTAAATTGTTTGAATTAGAACTGCTTGACTAAACTGAATAGCTTGAAATAGAAATGTTTTTCACAATTAAACTGTGTACTTATGCTAAACTGAATTGTTTGAAATAGAACTGTTTATTTGTATATGTTGTGGCCTGTTAGGGGCCAGAAAGAAGACACGGAAAGAGAAACTAGGTGGAACAAGTGTATTGAATAAACAGAACATATATACAACATAACAGTGTTAGTACAGCAGGGAGAAGTGTCTGCCTGAAACTGTCATGTTTGACTGCTGGGTGGAAGTCAGTATTTGTCATTTGTATCACCGACCAGACGAGTGTGGCACAATGCCTTAGTTGGCTTTAAAAATGCCTCGGGCCCCATCGCCATCCCCTTAAAAAGGATTGCCTCAGGTGCAAGGTGACAAACCTAGCCCCTCCAGGGAGGGCCAGAACCTTGCGGGGACACCCTCACAAGGCTCAAGGACGCCAGTCCTGGCATGCCCAACATGAACGCCGGCCCCAACTGACAGCCAGTAAAGCCAGAACACCCTACCAGATCTGTGCACCGACCAATATTTCTGACCAAGGTGCATCCCAGCCTAGTAGTGGGAGGAAGTCTCTTCGAGAGTAAAATAGGATTAGTATCTATGAAGGAGGAAGAGTTTATTATCATGTAGGTAGGTCACCATAACAGTATAAAAATGGATTTGGCATTAAATAACCTACAAAAGTTGATACCCAAACAAACAAAACTGTACTTATGTCAAACTGTACTGTTTGAAATAGAACTGTTTATATGTATAAAAATGGATTTGGCTTTAGATAATCTAAAATGGTTGATATGCCATCAAACCAAACCAAACCAAACCAAACCTTAAGAGGTATTGAGGAGGACACAAGTCAAACTGATTTCTTGAGTAATGTCCAATGTTGTCAACAACAGAAGATAATATTGTTAACATTTGACTCCTGATGACAGATGGTACAAATTTAATTAAATAGAATTATATTATTATAGAATTTGATCATCCTAAGTTGGTGGTCCATGACATTGTCAGGATATAGAAAAGTGTCATTTTGTCGAGTCTCAAAGCAACTGAAGACCAACTGACTTAGTGCCACATTCTTCAAGGAGAGTAATTAAGCACAATTGCATTGGTGAAACAAGTGTATTAACTTCAATGGCAATTATGTAGAAAAGTAGCATAGTAGTAATGGTAACATATGCACAATGTTTTATTTGTACAGTAATTAGCCTATTGAATTAATAAATGTTTGTACTTTACTTTTTGAACATACCTCCTTTGTACCATTAGTTGGAATCACTAAACAATGGACCATTGTAATAGCAATTTCCACTGGATGAATTGAGATTATCTTTACTCATATGTATTATAAAGAATGTATCCCCATATTTCAAGACAAATTGTCGCCAATTTTGTGTTTCAAAATAATTGTTACCAATTTTAAAAATTAATAGGTTTAACTTTCAAAAAATATCTTACATTATTTAGTATTTTTTTTTAGAAATACATAAATTTTTCTTTTTCAGTAATAAACAATAAGGAGATAGCATGCCTAGCTAAAATCCAAATATATATCTACTTTATCCCTTTCATCAAATATTCATTTATGATATCAATACTTTCTAAAACAAAATAAAAGTTACTCATCTTATTATATTGTAATACTCATAAACTTTATAGAGTTGTCTTTCTTTGTAAGTCACATTCTAAAACTAGTGTAAAAAATGTTGACATGAGTCATCTTATGCATGGCTATCCTGAGTATCTGCAGAATAATATTTATCAAACAATTTTTATTTTTGATATTTATCAAAGGATTATACACAAGTTGAGAAGAACTCACCTAATTTAGAGATGGGGGTCAGCTGATTGACTTTATAAACAGATGATGTTGGTTCATACATTGTAATGAGAGAAGCCTGCAAAATATGACTTGGCAAAGTAAAAACAATTAACATACTCAGTTTAAATGTATGTTGATATCGCAGCTATCACAATATCATTAACGTTGACCTTTTTGAAAGAAGATAATTAAAAATAAGCATTAAAAATGCCAGAACAAACATTTTAAACTCAGAGTTCATGGTCTGAAAAGTTCACATGATGATGTCACATCTGTTGTTGATAACTTTTTTGATCAATGGGATCAAAGTACAGCAACACCAACAGAAGAAGTATATGCACTGGAAGGGGCAATAAACTGAAAAATAAACCTCATTTGATTACATTCTCTGAGAATATCTTGGTCAATCAATAAACTTTTCAGTCAACACCTGTATATTTTGTTTTGTAAAATATATATTGGTTGACAATTTTTTTAAAACTTAAAATAGTCAGTTTAAAGCAGTAATTCCCAACATGGGGCACATGCCCCACTGGTAGGGCATATAATATTTAGGTCAGGCTTCTTTAGAGACGAAGTTAATGGCCTTTTAAGTTTCTTTCATGTGAATTGGAGTAAAATTTTGAATATGTAAAAATTAAATATTACAGGGGGCATCAGAATTTTAGAAATACTAAAGTAGGGCATGGCCAAAAATTGGTTGGGAACCACCGGTTTAAAGGTTTAAAGTAAAGATTAAAAAATAAGCTTCATTTCACATCAAAAGCATTTAAAGCAGCTGAATTGTGCTTCACATTACCAAAATATTACAAAACATTAGACACACTCTAGTATAATGGCAAATTTTACTCAACATCAAGTAGTGTACTGTGACTATTGATAGAGAGAATAGAAAAATTGCCGTTAAATATTTCTTTTGATAATGCATTTTCATTATGATGAACTGTAACTTAATTTGAAGAATGGTTGTCAAATTATGTTTTAAAAAGCAGTCAACAACTGAGAAAATAGATAAAAGTGAAAGAATGTACAATTAACTTTATAATGCAGCATGATGTTATAGAAAAAAACATCACAAAAACTAAGAAAGAGGATTCTTCAAAGTTCCATAAAGACTGAAAACTAAATTCAGATTTAATATAATTTTATTTTTTATTCCTACTCAATTAATGTTGGGTACTTTTATGATGATGTGATGCTACAGTTGTATACCAGGAATGAAGAGATAACTCTTATGTATAAAAATATAATCTGATTCTTTTCTTGTTTTTCTATATTACTTGAAATGTACGAAATGTGGAGTGAAGGTGAGGGTCAAAGATAGCCAAGTTCATATACACACAGGAGCAAGATACGAATTTTCAGTGAACCACATCTTCGTTCTGTTTTTGTCAAACTGGTACAGGGCCATTTCAAAACATTTCATCATCTTCGCTTCTACATGTTCTTCACTTTAAGGCTTTCTCAAGGCACCTATTTTTTTTTTAAACTTCAGCAAGTCTGTTTCTTCACACTTCTCTGCTTTCATGCATCTGGTATTCTCTTCACTTTTGCAAACATTTTCTTCACGTTTCTCTGCTTTTGCATGTCTTGTAATGCTCTGGCCCAGGCAGTCTAGTGCAAGGCCACTGCCTAGACTGGCATGACATCTAGTGACTCTTCTACTGGCTCCTTCATTCTCCCCAGATCAAAAGTTTTTGTTACAAAATTTTCCAGATGCCCATGCAATCCTCGTGGTCACACTTCCTCCCAGCATGCCACCCACACAATTTACATGGAATTTCTGCTATGTTTTGTTTACTTTAGGAAACAAGTGAACATCTTGTCTTGCCACCCACATAACTTACATGGCCTGTCAAAGAAAATATCCAACACTACATCCAACCATTTCTTATTCAACTGAGTGCAAAATGTATACATGGAAGATTACTGCAGAAAAGTGAATAAACCATGAGCTTTTAGTCTTACTTTTATGCCACATTTTAAGGAAACAGAGATTGAAGTTAATGATAAACAGAAATGAGAGGAGAAAGAAGTCATTTATGAGCAACACGTAGTGAACTGGGGTTACAGTTCAAGTAAGCAGAAATTTTTTTGTTACCTGAATGCAATAAAAAAAAAACAAGGACAATTGGTCAGCCAGGATTATGTGAATATAAGTGACAAGGAAAACAGCAGATACAATTAATTACTAATTCATATGTGGATCAGATCAAAATATGATAAGCCAATAAAGAAAAAAGAATGTAATTTTGTAAGCTAACGCTCTCAATGTTGGATATTGAGCCTTGACAGAGCTGTCATGTTCCAGATGTGTAAACAGGAAGACAGTGATGCATGGGTGTAAGCAGCTCATGTGAGTTGAAAGTTGGAAGCAGGTCAATTGTGTTGACAACCTGAAGAACGCATAGGCATTATGAAATCATATATGCAGTAATGGTCAGTCACACAGTTACAGAGACACACAGTCATAGCCAACAAAAATAGGAAAGTGTTTGACAAACCTTAATGATAGCAAGGAGTATTTTTTCATTTTCCAGGAAAATTTGTCGTTTGTCTGGTGTAACATTTACATCTACACTTTCTGTAAAGCAATAATTAATTTGCGTTAGATTTGAAAAATTACAAGGAAAAATTAAATATAGAGAGCAAAAAGTTAAAAATAAAATTTTCTGGTTTCTGTAGCAGTTTTATAGTTTAAAAATAATATCTGACATATTTTTAAGTAAAGGATTTTAATGGTATGTCAAACCATCTAGGCTTATTCTATGCCTAGAAGTAAGGGAATTGCATTCGTTGTACATATGTAATATAATTGCCGAGAGATTTCGTTTTATATATCTTGCCTTTTGGTTTAGTTAGGCTGAGGACCTTTTGCTTAGCGTATGGGTTAGTTAGGTGCAACATTAATGTAGGTGTTCACGCTTGCGCGGAGAGGATGTGTCATTCAGAGATGTCAAAATAAAAATCCCAGATAGAAATTAGGGCCTGGGGATGTGAATGATGTCATGCACTGGAAGCGTGGGCTGAGGATTTTGGGATTTGAGAAAAAGCAGTGAGTTGAGTTCCTGCCTCCGAACGAGAGAGTCGAGATTCAGACCTGGGCAAGGCCAGATGAATTTGTGCGCGACTGGCGCCGCGCGTTAGTTGGGTTGAGAGCTGACGATGTAAAAGCAGTCAGCATAGAAAGATTGTATCTCTCTCTCCTCATGTCAAATTACCTTTAACTCAAAGGTAATAAAGTTTCATACCTGAACCAATTTCGTGTTTTCGGATTCCTATATATGTTTCACATATCCGTATCATGGGTATGTTACACATATATATTTACATTTTTTGGTGTGGTTGTTTCTTAAGAGGGTTTTTTTGCACATAGTCCCATCAAATATGGCTAATTTTTAAACAGATCTACTTTACCCATAGATGGGATCTTAACAGGTACTACCACTCTAGGTCAAAGTGGACATGGGAGTAATGACAATTCCCCAAATCTCCAAAACTGGAGTCTCAACATGAGATGCAGTTTAGTGTCATACCCAAAATACCCCTCTGCAGAGGATACAACCAACACATTGTAATCCCCGTTGACAGGGCAGCATATCAGATGTTATCTGATACAAGTAAAAGGTTAATAAACCAATCAGAAGCAGTTAAGTTCATTTAAAATTGGTAAAAATTAATTTGAGTGTGTTGAAACTCTGACTAGTTCTCAGCTTAACAAGTCATAAGTGGTAATGAAAAAAATTATGAATATATTTTGATTATAGCTTTCATTTTTAGTTATGAAGGAAATTGACATATATTTTATGATAATTATAATAAGTGTTTTATATATATATATATATATATATATATAAAATATGCAGTTGTAATGTTACCAATCCATCCATAGCCTGTGACCTGGCGAATTGTAAGGGACATAACTCTACATCCCCCTTTTCAGTTGTGAAGTCCTTTTAGGTGGCTGAACTTGCAGACTGCTTTTGGTGTATTTCCTTTATCAGGACTTCCTGAACACACTAGTACAAATTTTTTATCACTATCTCTAGGTCCATTTTGCCGAATTTCAACCTGTTGTATGCATCATAAGCCTCCTGTCTAGTATGAAATGTCTAGTTCCTTAAACAAATTATTACAATTTTGATATTTAAAGGAGCTGTTTTTGCTTATTTCAATTTTTAGGGTACTATGAATTCATGATCTTACATTTGATTCTATAAGAGAGGTATGTCTGGCATTAATGGTTATTGTAGTAGAAAATGGACTTGACAAACTTAGTTCAAATCCTTGATAAGCTGTTTTCATTTTATTTCATGCCAATACATTTGGGAAAGGCATGAATCCTTTCCTTCTCTCACCTAACAAGCAATGGGTAAATAGTAGGGTAGAATGGGCTTTTTAGCCTTGGAACAGGTCTGGAAGGTTTGGAATGTATGTTGTCACTATTATAAATGAATAGTCAAAGAAATAAATAAAAAAAAATGTAATACAGAACAAATAATGTAATGATTTAATTTATACAAATAAGTAAAGTTGGCAACCGTAGTTGAGGGCGACCTGAAGGCTCCCTTTTCAATAGCTACTACACCAAGCTGTTGGGGAGAGCACTTCTTCTTTCCTTGGATTGTTACACTTTACCTTTGATACGTACCTTATAATGCTGAGTGTTAAGCAAAGAGGTATCAATTACCATTTTTAAAGTCTTTGGTATGACCCGACCTGGGATTGAACCCTGGTCTCCCGGACCAATGGTAAACACTCTACCCACTAAGCCAATGAGCCGGTATAATGCCTAACAAATAGTTTAATATATATATATATATATATGAGAGAGAGAGAGAGCAGAACAATTTATAGTTCACTGTGTGTGTGTGTGTGTGTGTGTGTGCGCGCTAATTATCAAATTTCTGATTGAAATGACCTTACCTTTAGCAATATTCACATTAATTACAACACAAGGATATTGATGGCGGTTGTACATATGGTAGACATCATTTACAACTTTACTCATCTGAAATACATTAAGTTAATATATTTTAGGTCTATTATGCACATGCAAAATTGACAATGTTCAACTTATTGTTTTATGGGAATATGAATTTTATGAGCTTGTAAAAGAAAGAAATAAACAAAAAAGATTTTCACATACCCAGTCATTCTTGGATACAAGTGTGACAGTAAGTGAGAAAGCAAAGAAATAATAAAGAAGATAAAGAAACTTTTAGTTATGAAAGTGAAAAGAAAAAAAAAGAGAAGCTTAGTCAATAGCTTGCAAAGATAAATAACTGAATCCCTGACCTAAAGATAAAAAAACAAATAATTTCATGCTGAGTGTCAGAGATTTTAGTTTCTCAGTAAATTCCTAGCAGTAGTCTTATGATAGTCTCTACTGTAACATATTTACTTAGAATTTCACTGGTACAGACACTATCCAATATGTATAGACAAAGAAACACAAAGTCACGCTGTTTATTATACAGATAGATATTAAGAAATAAAGCTCTTTCTCAACAAGTGCTGATAGCTGAGAAAAATCACTTGAACAAAACACTAAAGATGATCCCTCCTCTCTAATGGAGATACAAACTAAAGTTCCACTTATTCTAGGTTGGCCGAATCAACAAAACTTTCTAGTTCAAAACTTTAATTCAATTATAACTATTTTGCAAAATATATTTCAAAGGAATAAAATATAAACAAAAAAAAGAAATAGCATGTTTTAACTACATCTTGAAAATAAAAAAAATTAATGAATTTTGTTTGGTTTGGTTTGTTTAATGACATAATAACCTTTGTGGGTTATTTAATACCAAAGTGGGAGTAGTGATACTATTTAACCCATAGCAAGTGGATAAGAAGTTTCATACCTTTCCCAAGAGTATTAGTCTGAAAGTAAAGGTAATAACATGACTGGAGTTTGAACTTGATTACTATGATGTTGCAGTCACTACACCACAGGGACTCCCCCTTGAAATGAATTTAAATGTCTTCAAAACCATAAAAGTTTCATACTTCCGAAATCAGGAACAAGTTTTGTGGAATTTTTTAAATAGGAGAATAAGTTTATCGTCATAATATCTTGGGTCTTCTCCAGGAATTGGGAATTCTATTGTATAATCTATTTGATTGGAGATTATTCCTAGATAATTCTAAGTGCAGCATGAAGTAAGTTCTACTACTTAATGGCAATGGCTACCCAGCTGATCCAGTAGGTCATTCAGGGTGTTTATGAGAGGAGAATAATGACATTAAAACTGTGATAGACCTACTAAAATACCACAAGCACAACTGGACAATTTGTGTAGACCTCAAAATGAACTTCCCCTTGGTCATCAAAGAGAATTTACAAAGTATTCCTGCTTTATTTGCATGTGGGACTGCCGAGCAAGAGACAAGCATTGGAACCAGATCAACTGACTCTTACATGAGACTCGGGAACTTGGTAAGCCAGATACTGTCAATGATCCATTTGTCAGTCAAGATATTTCCTCCTCTGCACATCAAGCTGGGTCTGATGAAACAGTTTGTTAGACCATTATAATCTATCATCCACTGAATTTGTTAACTTTTCAATTTCCAACATGTTAGTTTTAATTGCTTCTCATAGGTCTGCTTTGCTGTTATTCTGTTTGCCACTTTCATATAACTTTATCTTTATAATTGACCATTGATTTTTGATTGGCTTCAGATCAAGACTTGATGGTAGCCATTCTATTATCTTCTCTCCTGTAAATCTTCCATGCTCAAAGAATTCACAGATAAGCTTAGATACATGAGAAGGGGCATTGTCATGCATAAATACACACTTCACTTTGAAACAGTGAGACTGGGAATTGTAGCATACAAAGAAAGTATTGTCGATGAAATTGCAATAGTTAGTACTGTTCAGTTTAACTTCACTAACTTTCAATGATCCAGTAATGGTTTGGTCAACAATTCCAACCCATATGATCATACTACGACCTCCTTGTTGCCTTCTTTTAGCTACAAGCATATATGAATTGAATAAAATCCATCCTTTGGCCCAACCATCAGATTCATCAAATGTCACTTGAGATTTATCTGTGAAAAATACTTTAGAAAAGTCCATTTTCTTGTATTTCTTGGCCTAATTTTGATGCTTTGAAATATTTGAGGAGGTTGATTAGATTTTTTACAGATCCCTATTCACTTTTTGTCCTTCCTGACTTCCTCATTTCCAGCCTTTTGAAAGATATGAGCACTAGTCAATAATTTGCTTTAATCTCAAAGAAGCAAGATCTAAAAGCTTCATGTTCTCAACTTAGTTATATTTTCAACAGACTTCTTTATCATTGTTTGATGATCTCTGCAAACCTCCTTTGATTTCTCTTAAGTGGACATTCCCTCACTAAATAACTTCATTGTTCTCTGTTTTTCAGCCTTTCTTTTATCCATGTTTCATCATATATTATGGACAAAAAGAAAAAATATTTCTATTAGATTTCAGAGGTCTGAAGCTAATATTAGTTTCATCTGCATATTAACTTCAGTCATTCTATCCAGCTATGAGTCAAATAGTGTTACTGCTGTTCTTCCAGAAAGATGGCTTTGGCATTGAATAACCCAAAGGTTGATATGCCATGAAACCAATGAACCATCAGTCAGTCCATTTTTGTAAATTCCCAATATCTCAAAAACTAACCATCAAAAGTGGCAGAAAATTTAGTTAAATATTTTACTGAGGGCGGAAATGAATGAATTTAAATTTCAGAAATATTGGTTCCAAATTTTTTGAGTCATTAAAGTTTATTTGATTTGCATAATAACTTTTGATAGGCTGTAGTCTAGACATTCTAGTTGAATCTCTGGGCCCAGGTTCAGTAGAAAGAAAAGTGACATTAGAAAAGTGAAATAACTAAGAGAGTAAATTAACTGATACAAGATATTCTAAAGCATGGAAATAAGAATGAGAATTGTCTACTTTTATGAAGTGAATAAAGGGTTCAGCTTGAAGCTCCCTACAGGTTACCAACTACAACAAGACAGCTGAAAAAGACCAGAGGATAAAACAGCCAGAATATCATGAATATAACAAACAAGATGATGACACTAGTCTAACATGTAAATAATTGCAGAAAATGGTTTTAAAATCTCTACTGATTCAATTAACTTTTTCTATCAAATATAGAAAACACTGAAAGTTTTCATTTGCATTCATAAGTAAAATTCATTTGATATATTTAAATTTGTAATAAAGCAGAATTTATGCAATTGTGCCAGTAGTAGTAATTTACTAAGCTTTTTGCTTAGATGTGGCACAAAGCTGAATGTATGGGGGACCCAATGAGACTCAAATTTACTCTTGCAGGTTTGCTAGTCAAGCTTGCTAACCATTATACTACACAAGGTGTCCAATGCCTGTATTTTGTGGAGTTTCTATTGGTTCAGTTAATGTATATTAAAGATAAGATAGGTCAATTTCATGAATGTAATTTGCATATTTGAATAATAAAAGTAGACAAAAAATTATAGGAATAAGACCAAAAAATTAATGAACAATTCATTAAAAAAAATCGAATGAATAAAGAATCTAAAACAGTTTTTTGCATTCCTAACTTTTAATGGATTTCTTTGAGTTCAAGAAAAAAAAGATAAAGAATAATACTGTCCTTTACTCTCTGCCATTCTACTGTAGACATACATTAACCAGTTACATAAAAGACAAACCAATACATAGACTGGATGACGCAGTGTAGTGAAATTGAAAGGCAGAAGTTGCAGACCAGGGTTTGTCATTCAAAGACACAAGTGGTGTGCTGTATATGTAGACAGAACAGCTGACGTTTACGTGAATCCAGCAACCGTTCCCGGCTGGATAAAAAACAGGTGGGCCGAAAAAAACGAGAGAAATGAAATGTGACAACGAAGCTGAGTGAATTGAATTCCTTTCATAGCAACACCAAAAGAAAGAAGCAAGAAGTGACAAGCGAAACAGCCTACCTCAAAGTTTGAAATGAGAGCGAATGAGACTTGTGTGTGGAGTACAGAAGTATAGAAAAAAACAGAGGCATGAGCGTCCTTGGAAGTGCAATTTGTAGGTCAGGGACGGGGTTTGTAACATATACAAACTTCAGCCAGCTAGAACTGGTATAAAAGAAGTAATCTCAGCATTGATGGTGCAGCATTTGTTGCTTCACAGTAGGATTGTGCGAACCAGTGTATTGACATGGCAAGTGAGAGAAAGAAAGAAAGAAAGAGAGAGACAGGCCTGGTGGCAAGTAGTTAAAAGGTTTTGAGAAAGAGAGAAACAGGACTGGTAGCAAGCAGTTAAAAGGTTTCAAGCTTTTTCGGCATTTATTAACTATGGCATTCCGCAAATCAACATTCGGTTTATCCCCGAGTTCAGTGGCATGGCAACAGATATGCCAATAATGGTATGGTTGGAAGACCTAGACTTGTGAGTTTTGCAAGATAACCAAAGTTAGAAACCCTAACTTTAAGAGAGATACTGGAAAGAGCTCGCGCCGTATTAGTTGACACCAGGGACGAGCATCTGGCCACTGTAGTGCGACCTGAGCAGGCCTCACATACACCGAACCTTCACAAAACTGGTCAGAGTGATGTCACCTGTTTCAGATGCGGGAGTCCGAACCATCTGTCTAGAGATTGTATGCAGTGCAGCAGTGTTAGAAACTGGAGAGAGAGATGAGCCATGCACCGTTATCTCTGCAACAAAACTTGCGACCTAATGAAAAACTGTCTGGGAAATGAAACAGGGGTGAGGTGTGCCTGCGCCATGATCAGAATAGAGGAACCTAACTTTAGTGCCGAGTTCAATGAGCAGACCAGGGCTTGGACAGCATCATGATAATGGTCAGGTAATCAGCCACCCGATGGACTTACGAACAAGGTGCCTGAGTATCCTTTGTCCGCTCAAGTTCGTCAAGAGTACCTTCATGAGTGGGAAACGTGGCTGAATAATGGATGGCTGCTTCCCTATCCCAAGGAGGAACTCAGTCCCCCCAAAGGGCCTGATTCCATTAATGGCCGTCTTTCAACAAAATAAGTCTACAGTGCACCCAGTGTTAGACTTTCACGAATTGAATGAATATGTCAATGCCTACACGGCATATGCCGACATCTGTGCACTAAAGTTAAGAGAGTGGAGAAAGAAGGGCTCCAATGTGTCGGTGCTCGATCTCTGAAGGGTGTATTTACAAGTGCATGTGCAAAAATCCTTGTGGCTTTATCAGACAGTTATCCTCGAAGGAAAGAGGTACTGCCTATCGCGAATGGGTTTTGGACTCAATGTAGCACCATCTATCGTGTGGGCTATTGTTGAGGCTACATCCTCGAAAGATGACGCAGTCTGGCAGGCAACTTCAGCATACATCGACAATGTCTTTATCAACAAGGATATAGCTTCAGCAACCAGGGTGAGGCAATATTTGGCTAACTTTGGACTGGCGAGCAAAGAACCGGAGCAGCTGCAGAACAGTGCACAAGTGCACTTGTTCGAGAAGAGAGCAACATGCTAATATGAGAACAAGGAATGAGGTCCCAAGCGTGCCAAGTGTCCTTACCCGATGAAGCATGTTTTCATTTTGTAGAAAGCTAGTTGGGCACTTCCCAGTAGTTAAATGGCTCAGGGTGGCTGCAGCATTCATTAAGGGGAGAGCAGTAGACATGACAAAGGATTGGGATGACAACTGATATTTCGTTAGCAACAATGATAACAGAAGTCGTCGCAAGAGTGCACCAAGAAGACCCAGTGCAAGGAAAGTGGTGTGTTGATGGCCCTGAGCTCGATGTTTGGGTTGATGCAAGTTCCCTAGCCACCGGAGTATTATTGGAGCATGATGGAGCTGCCGTGGAGGATGCGAGCTGGTTACAAAAGGAGAGGGACATGCAGCACATAAACTTGGAGCTTGATGCTGTGCTAAAATGTGTAAACATCACACTGATGTAGGAAGTGACTATATTGCATCTTCACACTGACTCTGCATGTGTGCACAAATGGATAACAGACACCCTCATGGGGAAGGCTAGAGTGCACACCAGAGCGGCAAGTGAGATGTTAATCAGGTGGTGGCTTGATGTGCTCGTAAGCCAAGTCAAAAAGTATGGACTGTCTGTAATGCAGTCCTGGTAAGATCAAAACATAACCGAGTGGATAGTCTGACGAGAGTACAACAGCGATGGTTTGATCTCATCAAGAAGGCAGTTGAGCCTCTGTACTGTGCAAGTACTATGTTACCAAGCAAATACGACTTCGACTGGACAAGGTCCATCAATCATCAAAGCGGCCACCCTGGCGTAAGGCAAACATTGTACTTCGTCAGGCAGGTTGATCCCACAGTCTCTAAAGCTTCAGTGAGGGCTGTGGTAAGAAATTGTGAGAAGTGCCAGTTGATTGACCCACCACCCACGCGTTGGCTGAGGGGGAAGCTGGACATTAGCAACACTCGGTCTCAAGTGGGAATGGATGTAACCCTAGTGGGCAGACACTATCTGTTGCTCATTGACTGCGGGCCCACACGGTTTTCAATTTGGTGTCATCTGAGATGACAGGATGCAGCAAGTGTTGTGACCCACTTGGAAAGCCCGTTCTGCAAATGCAAGGCATCAGCTGAAATGCTCATTGACAATGACACAGCATTTCGCAGCAAGGTCTTCAGGGACTTTCTAAGTGAATGGGGAGTCCCATTGGATTTCCGTTGTGCGCATGTCTCTTACAGTAATGGCATTGTGGAATGATGTCATTGTGAAATGGATCGCAGCAAGGAAACAGTGCCCTATAATGGAAGCAGTCTATTGGTAAAATGTCACCCCTAAGGATAATGTGTCACAGCTGACTGCTCCTGCCAACCTGATTCATCGCTACCGTGTCCGACCGAAATATATCAATGTACTCCCTCCAGATAAGCCCAAACACCAGCAGATGAGATACAACGTGGGCAATCATGTCTGGATGAAGACCCCCAAATGGACGGTGTACGTCCCTTTATACATGGGGACGTGTTACAGGTGTGATTAGCCCACAGAACGTCCTTGTTGACAGGATACCCTGTCATGTAAGGGACCTGCGTCCCATCATAGGCTTGAATACCTCGAAGAATGTTCACAGACAGATAAGTGAGTCAGGAAAGACAACACAACATCTTAAAGAAACATTATTTCAACAATAGTCCAAGGCTGCAAACAAAATGTGTTATCTGAATCCCATATAGGCAAAGCGTCCACATGAAAGTGAATAATTATTTAATGGCTGACCTGTGAAGGCTCCTTTCCTGTTCACTGCTAATGTTGAAGCAGTGTTGAAGAGATGTCTTTGTAATGAGAGAAGAAACTTACCTCCTGGATCAAAGCACGTAAGACTATGCCTTGCTTGTCAAGCAGTAAAAAATATGTTCACTTCTGGAGGCAGAAGTTATAGTGTGCCGATCTTGTCTCTCACAAGAAGAAATCTACTTCGCATGTAAATTTCTATATGCCGGAACTTGCATAAAAGAGCATGCCAGCAGCAGGAGCAGGGTTGTTGTTGTTCTTTGCAGACTGCTTTTTTGACTGACTGACAGAATGAACGAGTTGACTAGGGGTATAGTGAGGAAGGGCTGCTAGTCGCGTGTGTTGTTATTTTTAGTCAACTTAGGCTACCCAAATGTCTGAGGACTGTATTACTGCTTTTGCATGGACTAGTTCTACAACAACCTTGAAGACAGTAGAAAAAAGAGGCTTAAACAAAGAATTCATTGTTTGGTGCTAATTCAAGGGGGCCTGTGATTAGTTAATTTGAAAGCTGTCATATGAGGTAATTTGAATCTTCTGTTAACAGTGAAATGAGGCAAGGGAGATAGTAAACTTGCTTTAAATAATATATATTTTTTATACTATCCTAATGAGAAAAAAACATACATTGAAATTGTATATTATCATTTTTAAGGAAACATTTTTTTTTGCAAATACTTGAAGTTTACTTGAAGTATAAAGAATGATTGAAGTGTACAACATTAGATTGTATAGGACATTGTTGCTTAATAGAAACATTAACAGGCAGACAATGCTGGTGTTTCTGGCATAATTTTTACCATTCTATTGGTGTATGTGTGTTAATAATAAAGGTATTCAGGATTAGATTTGGATTTCTTATTTCTTTTTTCTTTTACACCTGGTACTAATTACTTTATTTGATGATTTTGATGGTTTCATAAAGCTAGGTTCCCTATAATCCTGTGGAGGAGCTGAATTATTTTCATCAGATATCAGGAAAAGAGCTATGAGTAAGAAATAACTCCAGTGGGTATAAATGATTGAGGCTGTGTGTTTCCACTGCAACAATTCTGCCAAGCATCCAGGACCTGGGTTAGGCTAAATTTCTGACAAGTATCACATCATTGATGTTGATTTTGTTGTATTCAGTTTAATGTAAGTCCCTACAGCTTTCTCATAGACTGAACAAATATTCCTTGTGTGACATATCTTTGAAGTTAGTCAGCAATTCTTTTCTATTTTCTAAGGTACTCACACAAGGAGAGACCTAGTGATATGTTCTGTTTCAACCAAATTGGGTGTGTCAGGTCGTAAAGAGAGCTCAAAGTTTACATTTGGACGAATAAAGCAGTTAGATATCAAGGGAAGAAAATCAATAACTGTGGAACATTTATAAGTCAGTGGTCTGGAGTTCACTGACCTTCGGATGTCTGATAATAGAGTTAAAAGATGAAAATAACTGACCTTGGCTCTACCCAGTGTTGATGTGAGATTTCATAAGTGCATAGAGCCAAGTAAGATTTCAGCCATACTCGACTGGGATTTGGTCTCAACGTGACACCTAACATCATGACAGCACTCATGAGCGCAGTCAGAGCACATGACGAGAATGTTCAAAAGGCAACATCATCCTACATTGATGAAGTCTTTGTCAATGAATGTATTGCGTCTTCCCAGGAGGTCAAAAAACATTTTGAGCATTTTGGGTTGACATGCAAGGAGCCAGAGCCTCTACAAAATGGAGTGTAAGTGCTAGGACTACATGTCAGCAGCAATGGAGAGAAACTTTGTTGGAGAAGAGGTGGTGATGCTCTGGTGGTTCCAACTGTCATCACCCATCAGAGCACCTTTTCTGTGTGTGGAAAACAGGTGGGCCACTTTCCCATTTGCGGCTGGTTCAGAGTAGCAGTGGCAGCTATAAAACACCGTGCAACCTCTGCATCATTGGGATGGGACAATGAAGTGCGAGATGCTACCTTGAGAAGCATGCTGACCAAAACCATGGTTAGAGTGACTCAGGATGATCCAGTGCGAGGAGATTGGTGCATCAAGGAATACAACTTGGTTGTAGATGTAGCACTGATTAGATCGGCCACGAATAAAGTGGATGCACTGACTTGGGTTTTACAAAGGTGGCTAACTAGTGCTCAGAAAGGATTCAAGCCTTTGCAATAACTGTGTGCTGCCATTGCGCAGTCTAGATTGTGAATGGATCATGAGTACTCACCGACAGTGTGGGCATCCTGGAATCAAATGGATGCTTTACTTTGCCAGAATGATCAACTCTGTTGTAGACAAAGTGAATGTTAGGATGGTTGTAAAAAGGTGCGAGGTGTGCCAGTCAACTGACCAGGCTCTGGTGCAATGGAAAAAATATCAGCTGCATACCAAATGGTAGAAGTGAATATCACCCACTACGGCAGCAGCCACTTACTCACCCTTATTGACCATGGGCCTACACGTTTTGCAGTTTGGAGGCTTATTGCATGGCAGGACTTGTCCAGCATTATTTGCCAACTACCATCAAACTTTTTCGAACAAGGTGCACCTGAGGAGATATTAGCTGACAATGACCCCGCCTTCTGTACCCAACAGGTCAAACATTTCTTGCAGGAATTGGGGGTCCAGCTGTGATGTACATATGTACTATCAGGCAACAGCCAGGAAACAGTGCACCATTTCAGAGGCCACATATTGGTATAATATCAGGCCCAAGGATGGTGCATCCCCAGCAACCACACCTGCAAATGCCATTTACAGGTACTGAGTTTGATAAAAGGAGAGCCACGCTCTACAAGTACCTAACAACAAGTAAAAGCGCGGACCATACACTTTGGGTTATATTGTCTGGATAAAACCAGTCGGTGTACCACTAAATTCAAGCTCAGATGAGTAACTGGTGTGGTCAGTCATCACTCTGTTGAGGTCAATTGAGTTCTGCGCTATATAAAAGACCTACGTCCTTTTCAGAGGCCGATCCTACCATCCAAAAGTGAAACTGGCAATGAAAATCAGTCAGCAGAGGGCAGAATACCAATAACACAAGGGCCTACTCAGGAGGAGCACTCGGCAGAAGAAGCCCACCCTAAGTTGCACAGTGTGCAACAGTGTTGATCAGCCGGCAGAGAACAAAATACCAGCTGCGTTGGGACCTGCCCCGCTGGACAACACTTTGAATGCCACCAGACTGAATGAAGACGACCCCTCAACAGATGAAGGTTCATCAGAGAGTGATGCTCCTGCCGCCCCGCTCAGGAGGAGCACTCGACAGAAGAAGCCCGCTCCAAGTTGCACAGTGAGTGATCATAATGGGGGGTGAAAGATGAGTGTGGAAGCCTTCCCCTTCGACACAAAAGAGTGCGCACCTATGCCATCCTCCCACTACGTAAAACGTGCCGATTCCATCCACACAAATGTCGTTCCCAAGCGAGCCTAACTAAGAGTTGTGATCTGATGATCAAAGGGGCATGTATTCATCCAGGTTCAAGGGTGCCAAGTTTTGAAAAGTGGGAGGATAACAGACCATTGTGTCTAAAACACAGTTAATTTGATGAACTTCTCATGCAAATGTCCAAAGAAATGTCCGGGAAAAGATATAAAACATGAGGTGACCATTGGGGGGCAGTGCAATCTCGGGGATTTACGAAACTGCTATGTGCAAGAGATGACGAAGAAGTAAGACACAGGCAGAAATAGATATCTTCATTTTGTTTCACCAACAAATGTGACACCAGTGTTGGACTCTGATGCATTCAGATATCTTTGTTTTGTTTACATGTCTCCCAATAGAATGTATTTATCAGTGACAAATAAGAGTATCAGTTCAAGCATGTTATCGATCATGTTTACTCCAGGATAAGTTGCTTCATTGAGGGAGTAGCCACTTCCCATCTTCAATGAGCAGTTGAAAACAGGTCTAATCTTCATAGTTAATTGTTGATTAGATTTGAAGACCATATTATGAAATATCCAAATATATTTGTGGACTTCAAATTTTTTTAATGATCTCTTTAGTCTCTTGTTGGTAGAATATATCATTGTATGCTTTTTCCAAATTCCTTTTCTCTAATGAAAGAATAGTTTTATCAAGTACTTTTAGAGCCACCTAGTAAATAGAAGGAACTGAATTAATCTTGTCTTTGTATCCTCATAAGGTAGCCTCACAAAATAAGAATTGTCCTTGAACTCAATAGATTCTTTAAATCTATCTTATTTTTATCATAATCATTAATAAAATCTTCCACAAAGGAAGCAGAGGCTGAATCCACAGCAAACATTTTTCCACAGTAGATAGTTCAAAGGTGTCAAGGAACAGTTCTGGGTAAATAGTCTTAGTTTCCATTATGAATTTTAACTGTTGTTCAGGGCAGGAGCACTCAAAAATTACTATGTGATAGTCCACAAGCACTTTAGTGGTTTCTAATCCCACAGGAACAATTTGATGATTATAAAGGAAGTGTTGAGTAATACTAAACGAGGCAATTCCATTCAGCATTTTCCAAGCCAAGTTATTCCTGCATTTAATAATCCTGCCTTTCATGAACTGAAATATGTCCACTCCTAAAATGCCCAGTATGCATATGTAATAAATGTAACAGTGACTTACTGAATGGCAAATGCATGCATTATCTCACTTGTCAAGTCACCATGTGCTCAGCATGCATGCGCCAAATTGCCCATTTTATGCAGCAAGCTCATTTACTAGGATCCTTTTCACCAGTTCGAGAACAAGCTATTTCAACATTAATGGACATGTTTTGATTTAAGAATCATTCCCAAGTTCGTTGGGACTGGGTCTGAGGTGGAATGGCTTGAGAAGTTGGAGTTAGTATGCGACCAGTCAGGATTGAAGCAGCTTGATTGTGTCATCTTCCTTATCTCCCTTGGACTGACAAGGGAAGCATTTGCAGTTTACCAATAACTGACCAAGGACAAGAAATCAGACATGGTTTGGATCAAGGAAGCATTGACAGCAGCCTATATCATTGATAAATTTACAGCGTATGAACAATTTCGAGGTGTGTATATTACATCTGGGGAGACAGCTCTCCCAGACTCCTTGATCGTCTCTAGGTATGGGCACACCTGTCACATGCTATAAGTGCAATGGTCCCAATCACTTTGTGAGAGACTGCATGAAGAGGTGGAAGACAACTTGCATGCATTGCTATCAGTGCAACAAGACAGGTTACCTGGTCAGAAATTGTCTGGGAAACAAAAGTGGAAATAAGATGTCAGTGCTAGTCCACTCCCCAAACAGCAAGTGAACTCTGTGATACCCATTGTTACTGTCCATATCGACAGCATATTATGCTTGGCTCTCCTTGACTTTGGGTGCTCACAATCCATCTTGAGCACAAAGTTATGTTGGTCTTGGTTGAAGCAAGACATGGCAATAACTACATTAACTGGAGCTATGCAGGCCTGCTGTGGAAACAGCACCATTAAAATTCACACAGCCACATTCAATGTACTGTTTATGTGAGAGAAACTTCTGGATTTTTACCTGTTGCTTGGCACTGATGCCATTAAGGTGCTTGGTGGCATTTTTGATCACGCAGTATAGAAGCATGGAGTTTGAAGAAAGACAGCTCATCTGTGCAAATTTAGTGCAAAATTCAACGATCAGCAGGGAATTTGAGTGGCAACCAGGAAGTGGTTGGCAGGTCATGCACCAAAGAAACTCTGGAACAGGATCTCTGAATATCTGGTATCCAATGAATTGAGGGAAGAGTATAAGTGTGAACTTGTAGACCTAGATGGATAGCAGTTGGTTGCTGCCATATAGTGATAAAGAGTTCAGCCCACCCAATACCGCTGATAGCCGTACAAATATAAGGTGCATCCTGTGATGGACTATTGTGAACTGAATACTATGTTGACATATTCATGGGTGCTGTGGATGTCTGTGCAGAGAAACTGAGAGAATAGAGACAGCAGGGTGTAAACATATCTGTTCTGGAAAGTATACCTGCAGGTTCATGTTGTAAAATCCCTGTAGCCATACCAGACAGTCATGTTCGAAAGGATCCAATATTGTCTGACCAGGTTGGGGTTTGGCCTGAATGTGGCACCACTGATAATGCAGTCTGTGCTTAAGGCTGTGTTAACACAGGATGAAATGATAAATAATGTTGGCATATATCAACAATATATTTAGGATGTAGTATCAGTGGAATCCATGAGGAAACATCTCAAACTCTCTGGGCTGACTAGCAAGGACCCAGAAAAATTGCAGAATGGGGCCAGTGTTGGGACTAGAAGTCTGGGGGAGCATGATCAACTGCGATGGCAACAAGGAAGTCGTATGGAGGATGGTCCCCTGACTATCACACGGAGAGGTGGTTTTTCCATGTGTGACCAGCTGATGGGACACTTTCCTGTGTGTGGAGAGCTGCAAATGGCAACAGGTTTCATCAAACTTTGAGCCACTACTGTCACACAAAATTGGGAAGAAAAAATTTGTGATGCACCTCTGGAACATATGATATCAGATACCCTCAGTCAGGCACAGCAACTGGATCCTACCCAGGAAGAATGGTGAATGGATACAAAGGAACTAGAAATGTGCATGCTGGTTGCAACCAATAAAAAGCACCTAACATATCAACATTGCAGCACTGGATACTGTGCCAAGAGGAATTAACCTTACATTAAAGTGGCAGGCCATGGTATTACACATGAACACGGACTCTATATGCATGTACCATAGGGTGACCAAAGCCCTTACAGGAAAGTTTTGGTTGAATACCAAAGCCATGAGTGAGATGCTCATAAGGCAATAACTAGGAATGCTGACCTCTTTTATGAAAGAGTACAACCATTCGGTTGACATAGCGCTAGCTAGATCCAACAAGAACCAAGCTGACTTAGTGGCTAGAGTTCCCCAGAGGTGGTTCAACGATATGAAGATCAAACTTATTCAGCCAGTGTGTGCTTTTGCTGTGGGAAAACTGAGCCCTGAAAACTAAGATTCATTGACATAGCAGGCATTCTAGATTTAAGCGGACACTATCCATTTGTGTTGAAAGCAGCAGTGAAATCGGATGTTCAGAGTTGTGAAGAGTGCCAGTCAACAGACCCAGCTCCTGTGTGATGGCAGAAAGGAGGGCTCAGTGTGCGTGAAATTTAGAGCTGGCTAGGCATGGACATCACGCATTACAACGGTCACCACTTTTTGACCCTGATCTATTGCCGTCCCACACAGTTTTCAATCTGGTGGCCACTAGTCCAGCAAAACATGGCACATGTAATCCAGCAATTGGAGTCAGTGTTTTTCAAACATGGTGCCCCAGTGGAGATCCTGGCCAATAATGACATTGCTTTCTGCAGTCAGCAATTCAGACAGTTTGTGGACAAATGGGATGTCCGGTTCTAACTACACTGCGCATACAAACCATCAGGAAATGATATTGTTGTGAGGTATCGATTGACAGTAAAACAAATTGCTGCACAGAAGAGCTGCCCCATTATCGATTCTGTGTACTGGTACACCATCACATCCAAGGAAGATGTGACTGCTTCTGCGCTCACCAATCTGCTGTATTCAGATAAAATTCAAGTGAAAGAAATTGATGTTGTGACCCTGCCACGCAAGATGATATCAGCTCGATACATGGAGGGAGATACAGTCTGAGTAAAGAATCTACATAGATGGAGCACATTGAAGTTTGTGACAAGTCGTGTCACCAGGATTACCAGTCTACAGCAGTTAGTCGTAGACAGCAGAACTTGGTATGTAGAAGATGACTCAGTTCATTGCCACCAGTGGATGATGGTGGTGACACATCACAGAGTAATGAATGGTGAGAACCAAGCTCCAATGCAACCAGCAGCAACACCACATCTGAGAGCAAGGAAGAAGTAGGATTGACCCTTACTGATCCTCCTCTTCCCACAATGATTTGGACCCCAGCACATCCAACAATTCGGTTGGGGATAAAGACATGACTGTCCCACTTATGTGAGCATATAATCAGGGGGAAGTGTAATAGACATAATAGTGACTTACCAAATGCCAAATGCATGTGTTGTCTTGCTTGTAAAGTCGCCATTTAGAGAGGGCCCAGCGCATGTGCACCAAACTACCCATTTTATGCAGCAGGCTTATTTCCATAAGAAAGCAAACAGGTGTTGTAAAAGCCAGGCAAGTGGATGTGGAGAGTCAGATGGTCTCGCAAGTTTGAGTGAAGACATTATTCAAATGAAGATGTTATTTTTGTAGGTAAGAGAATGCAACTGAGTGAAGATATTATTCTTGTTGATGGGAGAGCACAACCAAGTGAAGACACTATTTTTGTTGGAGATCACTTGGATCCTTTTTGCCAGTTTGAAACGCCATATTTGATTTCCTTGATTATTATTTATTTCTAAATAATAATCAAAGAAATCAAATATGGTAATTCATATTTTAATCTGCTCAAGTTGGTTTTTATTTCACTGAGGTTATTAAATGCAAAATTTTCATCAAACAAAACAGGTATATGAAGTAGTCTTCGTTACCCACGTTTATTTTCAACACAACTTGTTCCAATCTCTTTGTTGAAACACCTAAGTAGGTTTTTACTTGAAAATTCACAAGATTTGAATTCTTGTCATATTTCAACTCCTTAGAAAAATATGACCACTGGCTCCCAGTGTCCAATAGGCAGTTGATGGAGATTCTCCTCTTAGTGCAACCATGTAGTGTGACTGCTACCCTATTTACCAACCCCTCCACTCAGGCAGGATATGACACAAGGTCAATTTTTAAGCGGAGTTTAACAGGTTTGAATTTAGAGTTTCCCTTCTCCTAGACTAGTCGCCTCACCAAGGCTGAAGAAATCAGTCTGCCCTACTATTTACCCATAGCTGGAGGGAGAATAATTAGATTCATACCTTTCCCAAGGGTATTAGTGCTATGTGAAATGCAATCAGTCTCGTCCAGGATTTGAACTTGTGTTGCCGTGTCCATTTCCAACGACGATAACCATTACACCATGTGACTGCTACAGTAGGTAATGTTAAGTTATTCTCCTCCTCTATATTAGTATACACATGCACAAAAAGAGAAACCCCTTTCGAATGAATATCACACAGCAGCATTCTATGTACCCTCAAAGAACATTCTTTACAAGAGAAAGGTAATTTATCTTGGAGTCCAGGACAATTTTCAATTTTATGTTCAATACTGCAATATACAATATATGAATTTAATTGCTTGCATCTGTCAATTCTCGTTTTGTACAAAGGAAACTCAGTACACTTGCTCATAGGATGACCTTGTGCAGCACAAAATTTGTGCAGTACATTGCTGAGAGTAGGTGTGAATGGAAATGTGAAATTGATTCCAGTATTCACTTTCAAAGCAGCCTCTGTTAGTTCAGAGACAATTTTTACCCAAAGTTGCCAAGCAGTTGGTCCAGACAAACTGCTATTTTGTTAGAAAATAAACTCCCCTTTCTGTGTTATGGGGTCAAATCAGTTTCACATAAACTCCTTTTTCCTTTACGTACACGTCACAGTAGAGACAATAACTTCCTTTGCTTAAAAGCATGCTGCATAGGTGCTGCTACATTCACGCCACAAAGAAGACAAAATGAGTTCGTTCATTACACTACTCCCTGATCTCATGATCACACACTTTTGATGAGCACTTCTTTGTAGAGGTTGGTGAGACTCTTTCAGCGGCAATATTTCCACAGCTATTTCCTACAGGTCCTTGGCATTCCTGGTGTCATCACTACCCTCATCATTGTCCGAATCTACTTTCTGATGCAGGAGACAAATCATCTGACTGCATTGTGTAAAGCATTGGTATTTCCAAATCACTATTAGACAACGTATCTTCGCTAAGATAGTCTTCTCCTGAAGTGGTCAATTCATGTCATAGGCGAAGATTCTTCACATGATGTGGTACACAATTGACCCGGACTGTTTGGGAACTGATAATTCAATTGACACATCCCTAACTCAATCTAGTTGTACACTATCCATTTGGGGGTTTCACCCAGATGAAATCACCAATTTTATACGGTTCTTCCATACTCTGCTGACTGTCTGGTACTTGGTCTATCACTTTTATCCACTGTTCATACCAATATATCCTGCTGGCTGGTGTAGTCAATACTGTCACATCATCTCTAGGAGTGGTATTATACCAATACACAGCCTCTTGAATGGAGCTCTGCACTCTAACTGCTATTCTTTTAACAGTATGGTGACATGCTCACTATCCCTCTGGAGTGTATGCGCCTCTGTACCTTACTCGCACTCCCCATTCAGCTGAGAAGTCCTGAAAGTCTCAGCCATAGAAAGTTAGGGCCTTGTCTGTCAATATTTCAAAGAGAGGACTAAGTTCATAGAAGACAGTTCTTAGTTGTCATATAATAGACACTGCATTCTGTCACATTAGTGTGCACCACAGTGAAATGTGTAGGGCCACAATCCATTAAGGATAGAAAATGATTGACATCATAATGAGTCATGTCGAAGCCTAGTCGCCACTAGTTCATGTCTACTCTGGGTTTATCCTTCTTCCACTGGAATGGGGCAGTGTCCACTGTACAGCATTCCTCACAACCTCATATGGCTGACCTAACCATCACCTTTCTAACTGCAGGATATACTCTCTAGACAAAGTAAGTTGTATGCCAGGATGTCTGCTTTTGCTATGTATGATGCGGATCTATTTGTTGGTTAACCAGTTCATCAGGGAAGCACACGTTGGTGGCTCTGATCCCTGCTTCAACATGTCAAGCTATCTCTTTGGTACTCTGGTTAATCTAACAGCTAGATTCTTCTCCAACGTGGTCAGTTTGACATCAACTATTTGACTGTACTCCTAAATTAGCTGCTGTAAGTTTGCCAATCTCCTGTGCACCAGCATCTCACTCACGGCTTTCATCTTCATTCGGGTTTTGCCTGTCATCTGCCATTGATATAAGCATGATGAGTCACTGTACAGGTGTACTACCTTGGCCAACCACTGTAATGCCAAATTAATACTTTTCATTGTGGCATCCAGTTTTGCCAGGTTTATCAGTTGCATGTCATTTATTGGTCAAAGCCAGCATGCCGCTTCCAGTATAGCTCCATGGTTCTCCAAAATCATAACCATCACCAGTAAACTTGCGTCAACCCTCAAGTTTATTTCTTCTCCAGCCATGCACATATCTCCCTGGGCTGGGTAATCTTGGCACACTCTGGTCAGCATTTCAACTATCATTTGCTTGAGAGGGGCATCCTTTACAGTGTCATGCCATCCGTTCGTTACCATGCTCACTTGTCATTTTATCATTCCTGTGGCTGCACAGAGCCACCCGCAGACAGGAAAATGTCCCACCAACTTTCCACAGATTGAAAATACTGTGTTGCATCAATGTAACAGGGGGTTCAGGAATTGAGTTCCCTCGCTTCCACTGCAGTGTGTTGTGCTCCCTCCAGACTTAGCGTCTCAGTACAACAGCTCCATCTCTCAATCAAGTAAGGTCCTTACTAGCCAACTAAAAGATTCTTGACCTCATCCACTGAGAGTATGTCCTTGATTATGTATGTCATCGACATATGCTGACGTAACTTTTTTATCATTTCATCTTGTTCCAACACTGTCTTGTGCCATATTAAGACCAAACCCCTGACAGTATTTCTTTCCTTTGACAATGACCGTTTAGAATGGCCACAGCGTCTCATGGATCTGTATTTGAAGATATGTTTTCCGTAAATCAAGCAAAGCCATGTTGGCTCTCTGCTGTTGCCACTCCCTCATTCATTCAGCAAACACATCTGCCTTGGCGGTGAAGACATCTATGTACTGATTTATTTCTCTATAGTCTATCAATGGCCATACCTTAGCGTTAGTGGCTTGTGTAACAGTCATCAGTGGGGTCAATCCTCTAGCGGGTATGGTATCAGCTAGTCATTAACAATCCATGTCTCCAATTCTGTTTTGTATGCAGCTCTGCTCTTATCAGATACCGTATATTGCTCAACTTTGTTTCCTGTCTACTTTCACTTTGCAATCCAGGCCTTTTACTTAGGTCAAAAACAGCACAGAAGTCCGGTCCCTCAATCATGATGGCTGCACATAATTTACGTTTCCTCCTGAGCTGCACTTCTCTAACTGGCCTGATCACAACACCACCCAGTTTACATATTGTGCCAATCCCAATCAGTAAATCATACCCCAGAGGCTTGTCATGCACCACCAGTGCGTCCACCTTAGCATAATCACCCTCTCTGTTAAGATTGAAATAACTCCTACTCCACAATACGCATTGGACATCGTGTCAATTGTCTCAACTGTCATATGTCGCCTATTCCAGGCCCCCACAGCAGCTTGCACTGATTATTGAATGGGAACATCCTGTATCTATGAACTGTACACCATAGGTGTGAATGGAAATGTGAAATTGATTCCAGTATTCACTTTTAAAGTAGCCTCTGTTAGTTCAGAGACAATTTTTACCCAAAGTTGCCAAGCAGTTGGTCCAGACACTGCTATTTTGTTAAAAAATAAACTCCCCTTTCTGTGTTATGGGGTCAAATCAGTTTTGCACTAACTCCTTTCTCCTTTATGCATACATTGCAGTAGAGACAATAACTTCCTTTGCTTTAAAGCATGCTGCTCAAATGACAAAATTAGATGCTTTATATGCAATTAAGTTAGGCACAAATTTGCATAGGCACTGCTGCATTCATGCCACAAATGAGACAAAATGAGACCACAACTTATAAATTCACCTTTTAATGACAGCTGCAAGCTCTTAAAGAAACTTGACATGCCAAACAGGTAAGTCATCTTATTCATTACAATTTGCAATATATTCCATTAGAGATGGTAGCAAAATTCTGTAAGACAGCTTCATCATTTTTCCTTTCATAAAATTTAAGGAGGATTTATCATTATTTTTAAAATAATTTTCAAAAGCATGGAAAGGTTTTTTTAATAGATAGCATGTGGAATGCTTCATTACAATTTTCAAGTATTTCCTTCAAAGGAAGATAACTTGTGCCCACTCTGCAATTAATTTCTTGCTTTAAATTAATGGGTAATTTATTGAATATAATGTGTTAAATTAATAGATTGCAGTGAATCTGACAAGATGATAAAAATAAGTGGAAAGATGGATAAATCAAACACATGAAATTTTTTGGATAAAAAAGAACAAAATATTCCTACTACTAAACTTTTGTAAGTGTTTGATTTATCCATCTTTCCATGAATATAATGTGGCTCACAAGTATGAATCCAGGTGAATCTTCCTAAAAAAAATCTAGATTGTATGAAGTCTTTAACTCTAATAAATCAGCACTCACTTCACCAAGGTATTGTTTTACAGACACAAAATCAGGGTCATACTTGGGAGAAGTAGTTGTAACTTGTTTAAAAATTTCATTTATAATAAAGGGAACATCCAAAAATTCTATGGTTAGTAGACTGACTGCTACTTTGTAATTACCATCTACCAAAATAAGATGAGAAACTAGTTGTAGTGCATAGCTGGTAAGATAGCCCTTTAATAGAGCTAATCTAGATTTGTTTGAGTTATTGAACTCAAATTTTGAGGGATTAATACTACTGAACTTGGGAATAGAAATCATAGGCAAAGCGCTGGCTTCAGAAATAGTTGTATTGCAAATGAAATCATCTATTTCATTAAGTCTATTTTTGATATGAGTTCAAAAATAAATTTACGCCTTTGTTCAGTCACAAAACCAGTCTCCTCCGAATTCAGTTTTGCCTTGGTACATAGCCCTTTAATTTTATCATTTAAGGAACAAATTTCCTTTAGTAATTCCCTCATAATGGCTTCTTCCTCAAAAGATCTTTTCTTTAAGACTTTGTTTTGTTTTAAGTCAGTATTAAGAAAAATGTCACTTTTCAAGTTATTTCTAGAGTCTATAAGACATTTAACATTGTATACCAGGAATATCTAGTTTGAAAGTTGATTTCAATAATGTCACTGACTAAGACAATCCTGTTGCACGTGTCTACCTACACAACATGCCTTCTTCGAACTGTCTCCCATTCCCTCCACAGCTCTTTTTATACATCTGGCATAGTCTCATTTGCATAGGAGCGCCGAGAGTCTGCATTACTTCACACCATTTTAGCTTTTTTTTTTTGTTAAGTGACTGAACCTTACAAAATGCAGCCACATGCTATTCAGGTAAGTCACGATTTTCCCTACACTTCCCCCTGATCTCATGATCACAAACAGGGCAGGGGGTAGCTTTCGTCTTTATCGGGTACTTTTTCAAGGAAGAATCATGCAGGTTTCACCCTCATGCATACTCTCATTAGCAGTTTGAGTTTCAATAGACACTTCTTCATTTGGGAGGCTACTGGTATCGAAATCACTGTCGAGCGAATTTGAATTCAGATAGATTAAACGCTCACTATCCTCAGAATCGCTTTCGTCACTCAATGATAATTGTGTCTGTATTACTGGTCGGAGGTCTTTAACGTAACGAGGCATCCCATCAATTTTCACAGACTGCGCGCTGATCACTTCAGCAACGCCTTAAAAAAATATTTTTTTGCTTTAATTTCAAGGTTGTTCAAAATGTCAGAAAAAGTGATGTTAGTTGCTGAAGTAAAAGAACCACTAGCTTTACCAAATGATCAACCAACCATCACTTTTTTGTACCTTGTGGGCAGTTGGAAAAAAAATGAATGTTTTTTTTTTTATTTGAAAATTAATTGCTATTCATTCAAGAATTTTAATAGTTGATTAAATCAATCAGCAATTTGTTTTTTGTATTGAATTGACTTGGATTGAATCTTCCAGATTCAGTCCAAGTCAATTTAAATTTTCTTTACAAAACATGGAAATTTTTGGTGTTCACAGACAAATAAGGAAGTCAGGAAAGACAGAAAACAACTTATAGGAAATGATGCAATTTCCTTGTCAAAGAAGGTTCCAGATAAAACAGATCAATTTTGGTGCAATTTTTAACATAAAAAACATCAACACATGTGTTCTAGAAAAATTAGAATTAGGAAAAACCCAACTAAAAAATAAAACACTTGATCATATTTTTTGACCAAGCGGGTGTGCTTCATAAGGAATACTATAAAAGATAAAGTATCTTAAAAATAACTTCAGAACAGTTTACTTGGCCCAAAAGACAAGAAAGACACAACTGTGTCTCAAAATCTAATAGCCCCCCTGCTACGAGAAACGAGAGATAAGAACTAAGGCATTACTTACTTATCCATTAAATAGACACCTGTAGCAGACAAGACAAACAGAGTTCTTTTTCTTCACTGTGACCAAGCCTCACCCTAAAAGGGGCCACTTGTCATCCAACTGCCCAACTTCGACTGGAACCAAATTGAACTAACTCACAAACTGCTCAATCAACTGCCCACACTGCGTCTTAAAACTCTTATATATATTCTGCTAATCATTCTCTTAACCTATCACATAAATTTTTTCAGTCTACGTTATTCTAAAATCAGTAGATATTGTATCCAAATGCTTATTTTAATATCTTGCTTACATATGATTTCAGAACAAATCTGTTCACACTTTATTTTGACATTTGGTGTGATATGTGGACACAAACAGGGTTTACTCGCTTTTGACCTTTCCAACTCAAATACTTGTAATTTCAAACTCCAAGTTTTTAACTAGCACACAATTTATTACTAAAATGAAATAATCAACTAAAATAATTAATTAAAATCCTTAATCGTATTACATTTCTCCCATTATACCCTAAAATTTTTTCTATGAAAAAATTCTTAAATCCCAAATAACAATGCTAAGCGACTTAATTTTATAGCTAATAATATTGTCATCAACTTCTATTGCACTGCAATGACCAAAAGAACATATTGAAAGTAATACCGCAAAAGAAAAAAAAAAGAAAGCAGTGCCCATGCTCAAATTCCAAACATCAACTGAAATCAAAAAATTCGAAGAATCACCCACAAGTTATACCCCTTGCAAAAGAAAAATTTATTATTTTAAAACAAGCAGAACAAGGCCTCACTGCTATTTCTCTGTGAACTACATTGGAAGTTTGGAAAATGCAGCTACCAAAGCCTTATGAAAACTATCATTTCATCTAATTTCTATGGAACATTCTCCTAAAACCAGGACTATTTCTCATGGAGTAGCAGTTATCTCCACACAAAATCCAAAACATAAATAGGGTGAACTCTCGAACAAACAAATTCGAAATCAGACTGAACCAAATGAAAAACAAGATGACCAACACATTAAAAAAACAAAAGAGAGTACATTCCCTAATCTTTCCTCTGCCATTCATAATTCTCCCATTTACTACCTCTCTTTCTTTAGCTTTTCTTGTAGTCTTTTCTTATTCTAAATCTATCAGGCACAAACCCCAGAGCTTAAAACAAATAGAGAAAAAAAAAAAAATACAAAACAGAAGAAGCTATGTACCTAATTTTAATTAGTGGCATCCTTGTTTCTTCTTTTTTCTTCTCTTCTTCATTTTGTTCTTTCTTTACTTGGCTTTTTTTTTCTTTGTCTTTTAGTTTCTTTCTTTTTGGCTGGTTTGTCTATTATAGTTTTTCTAATTTCATGTCTTTCCATTCTTTTTCTGTTTTTTATTTTATTTTGGGCGTTCTTTACTTGGTCTTTTGGTGTTTCCAGTTCTTTCTTTTCAATTGGTTCCTCTATTTGTTCTTTTTTCTTCTTTTCTTTCTGTTCTTTTTCCTATGATTTTTCTTTCTTTTTTTGTCTTGAGGTGTTTCCAGTTCTTTATTTTCCATCTTTCTCATGAAATAACAGGCTGTTTGTACTATATTTCTTCTCTGAGTGTTGGTTTTTGTTTTTTTTCATCTTCAAACATCTAGTAGTTTATTGTGGAATCTTGTCTTCAGCATTACCCAGGCTCAAACTCATGTTACGGTGGTGTGAATGGTCAGAGTAACCAAACAAATGTTAGGTGTAAGACTGTGGCACCAATTAAACATATAGGTGTTCAGTTACAGGTCATGTTGAAAAGTCGTAACGCACACAAATACAAAGCAACTCTGTTTGTTCTTAGATATGAAAATTTATTGCTTCCTGTTTTTATGGTATTCACCCAAAATGAGAGAGATAGAATGAAAGATATGTGTCAACTCACTAGAGAGGCCAATGAGACGAACAAATAAAGACTTCATTTTCTTCACTCTGACCAAAAAATAGGGGCCACTCATCTCAACTGCCTCTGGATTCAAACTGGAACTATCTGCCAAACTAACTCACCGACTAACTCATCAACTGCCTGATTGACTCCCTGACTACTTCTTAGAACTTTTCTTATAGATATTCTGCTAATCATTCTCTTAACACATAAACTAAAATTTTCCAGTCTACATCATTCTAAAATCAGCTGACATTGTATCCAAATGTTTATTTTAATATCTCACTTACATCTGATTTAAAAACAAATCTGTTCACACTTTATTTTGACATCTGGTGTGACATGTGGACACAAACATGGTTTACTCATTTACCTTTCCAACTCAAAAACTAGTAACTTCAAACTCAAAGTTTTTAACAAGAATACAATTTATCACTAAAATAAAATAATTAATTCAAGTCCTTGATTATATTACACTGGTTTAACCTTTTTTAGAGAAAGTATAAATCTGGAAGAGAATTTAGAAACAATGTCCTAAACATTCAGTTAACTTTAGGTTATTGTAAAAAATATTTTAAATATCACTGTATGAATAAAACTGATTATTACACCTCTTCAAATTTCAATTTTTTAGCAAAAGAAAACTTTTTTCAAAACACTTACTTTAGCTGAGTCACAAGGTCGTTTATTAATGAAGAAAAATTGTCGATCTGTTGTACTTCTTCCAGAATTATGTTCACATTTGGAAATAAATCCTTCAAGTCTATTTAAAAAAAAAAGAAAAAATTAACAAAAACACAACATCTAAAATCAGAAGGATTTTTCTTATTTGTTTACAAAAGCAAGTATTTTGGAACAAGAAAAGCCAATGACAGTTTTACATAGGTAGTGTAAATATTTTTTAAAATCACAGAACATATGACTAAAGAGAAAAGTCTCTATTATTACAGTGGCACCAAACAGCTACCTTTAGTGATATAAAATAATATTGTTTAATTTTGCTACAACAATTGCATCTTTGGTTTATTTTGTTTAAACATCCTTGTTTAGTGCTTTTTAAGTTTTTACATTAATATTAACACGTTCTAAATGATTAGCATTAAAATGGTTAAAAAATCTTTAAAATTAAATTTTGAATTACAATTTTTTTACAGTTAATGGAAATTTTTTTTTGCATTTTATGCAGATTAATATAATTTAACCAAAAATAGTTTGATAAGTTTCCATTAAATTCGGCAGTTCCCAATTAGTGATATTATCACACAAGAGTTTAAGAAAAAAACAAGTTGAAGAATCTAAAAATTTGCTAAAACTTTGTATCTGGTATTTTTACCCAGCAAATTTCATGACTTGATGTCCAACAAAAAGCTATTCAGAATAAAATTCTCAACAATATGATGTAAATTTTATTAAAATTGGTTGAGTTTTATAAAAGTTATAACAAAATTGAAATCCTTATTTTGTTCAAAAAGTAGACTTAATAATAACAAAAGCATTCGTGCTATGAATGCCCACTGGAAATCATGGTAGCATAGAGTAGCTGTACACTTACAAACCTAAAATATATATTGGTGAAATCCAACCCATTGAACCCAGAATTGATTCCTCTCACAAAGACAGATTTTCACAATGCACCATCTGACATCACTTGTTACATCATAGTACCTTAATATCTAAATGTCTAGCACACAATACTGGTTAACTTTGTCAGTATGAATAAGTAGACACAAACTTTGTCACATTCATTTGACCTGAGTTTTCTGAGTCATCCCTGTTTCCTCAATCACAATGAACTGCCATTTTATCAGAATTCTTCTGCAAGAAATCACTTTTTTCTCCGTTATATTTTTTTCTTTTTGCATTTCTTTGTCAAATGAATATTTAGATATCCTCTCAATTTTACTATAAAAGTTACTCAAAAAAAAAATTTTTTTAAAATGCTTGAGCAGAAAAGTTACCCAGATTTGTACTTAATGCAACAAGCAAATGATAAAATTCAAATGAAGTGATAGCCTCTACAAAAATCAGTGACAATAAATTTTGTGTCCATTTATTAATACCAATAAAATTAATCAATACCTATGATGTGTGGAAAAATGGACAGCTGGCAAGCCTTATCATTAACAGTTGCTCAGACAGGAAGGAGTGGTGTACTTACCTTGCGATGCCCATTTCCTTATTAACTGAAAACGAATTGCTAATCCTTACTAACATTTATAGTTATTGGTTTAACACCAGAAATACCATGTGGACACGACCACTAATTTAACTATTTAAGGAGGTAAAATGTACCTCTCACTATTCTTTTTTATATACCAAATCTTGCTATTAAGTTAATTGACTCAATACAGGTTGGGAAAAGGGAATTTGTATGTGGATGGTCAGGCCAGAAAAAGGCAACTGCACCTCTCAATGAATTGCAGCTGATTTCTTATGGTAGGTGGAATTGTCATTTTTGGCCTTCTTTTTATCCTTGTTTTTTCAAGTGTCAAGAAATAATTTTCTCAATAAATGTGTTATATAATGAATAAAAATAATTTCTTTATTAAATTACATCGATCTGATATAAATTACTTTGTTTTTATTTAATTAAATTACATTTATTTACATGTGTATGTAAGTAAAAGTATATTACCGTTTTGATTGAATTAAATTGTTAAACTGTTTCATCTTTATGTAAAAAGTCTATATTTAAAAAGAAACAAAAAAATGTTTATTTTGTGTTCAATTAAATGAAAAGTTTATATATTTAGTCACTATAACATAATTATGATGACATATTGTGAAAGCCTATCTTTCCTAAATAGACTTACTTGAACAGGTTAGTCTCTTTTTCTGTCAACTTGAGTCCATATTCTTCACAAATCTCTTGGGTTGGTTTTATCTGCACAAATTCAATAAGAGTTTGCAACTGAAAAAAAAAAATTACAAGGTTAAAATATTGAACTTTTAAATCTGTGCTCTCATATTTTCTTTTTACATATCAGAAAGAGAACATGGCATTTTGGGGATTTTAAAGATAAGGTGAAGATTTTGATCTATATTATAACAAGCCAATTTTTATGTTAGGTGCAATTTCTTATGTTTATTGCCTCTTTAAATTGGATTGTTTACGAAGGAAAATTGGGGTTTGGGGGAAGTTTTCTTTGTTTGATAATATTGTTTTATAAAATTTAGAAAAAAGAAACAAGATTTAACTGAATTGAAAAAGATGAAAAAAAAAGGAGTGATGAAGGAGTAATAAATAAATAAATAAATAGAAGAATCTAGATAAATGTTGTTATACTAGAGTGAGTCAAAAGTTTTGCAATATTTTGGTAACATATTTGGCAACTCCAGATACCTTTGCTGAGGTCATGAAGGTGATGAACCATACTAGACTCACCTGATAGTCTTCAAAGGCTACTTATCAGATTTGTCTCTGTGGCTTGGAGCACAGCCTTGGAATCTATGGTTTTAGGTCTACCTGTCCTTGCCTGATCATGAGAGATCTTACAATCCTAGCAAAATTTCTTGAACCATATAGTTACTGTAATGTGATCAACTGTATCCTCACCTTTTACATAAATGTTTTTGGTTGATTCTGCAGTTCAAACTTGTAAAGCATAATTTCCCAAATTAGACTAGGTTGCACATTCATATGTGCAGCTTTCAAATCAAACACAGAGTGTTAGCATACCAACTACCACAATAGTAATAACCACAGCAGGTACATTTCACAGCTTGAACTACTTCAGTTATGTAATATATGTATGCAAACTACCACAAACAAACTAAGTAAATAAAACAGACACTGGAATAAACAGTTAATGTGCAAAGAAAAATTTATGGGAATTGATTGATAAATAAAGTGTCCAATTCTATAAAACAAGCTTTACACCAGATAAAATAATGAAGCTGAAATCAAAACAAAGTAAATTCATTCCTCTTTAAAATTGCAAGTTTATTTTTCCCAAAGTTCTACCAACTTTTTTTGCATTCCATCCACAAAGAATGTTTCTGATTTACTTTTGATCCAATGGTAAACACTAACTGAAATTTTGACCTCAGATGAAAAATTGTTATAGTCAAGGGAAGGTTCAAATGATAACACGACTCAAAAATGGGTGATAAGAAATATATTGAAAGAAAATAGTACATTCATAAATGATAGCTGGGAGAAACCCCTCTTCAGCTTAACACAATCATGAATAGTAACGTCCGTTCTTAGTGACGGCTCCGAGACTGTGCAGAAAACAGCTTAGCTGGTATATGTCACATGAGGACGAGTCAATCTGTAGGGGAGATACCCCAACAAAAATGTTGACCTTTCCACATCTCTTTCAACTTCAGGAGCAACCAAAAGTCTGATAATGCCAATTCAGAAATGTATAGAGTGTACAATTGTCACTGTTTGTGTCATTTACTTTATATATAGTACTTCTAATTAAACAGGTTTTAACAAAACTTTTTCTAAGAAATACATTTCTATTTTTATTAGCAATACCACTTAGGAAGGATACCTTATCTATCAACTTTTGTAATTGTCTAATTTTTCTTTCAAATCTCTTAGAAAAAAAAAAAAAAAAAAAAAATTTCTTACCTGTTTCACACCAAAAATATTCCCAATATTTTCTTTCATGGAAGAATTTCCAAGAGATGACACAACTAAATTTTTTGATCTACAACAAAAACATTTACATTGATTTACAACAAAAACATTTACATTGATTTACAACAAAAACATTACAAATTTTCATTACTGTTGAATCTATCTATCTGTCTACACTAAAATTTTCATTTTGTTTGTGTGTCTGTATGCATGTAATTCTAACACACCACAATAGTACGTCATTTTTATTAGAGTAATACACTTATTAGTTAATTATAATTACACTGGTTTACAAAATTAAATTTTTGGTCTGAGGCAAGAATGGGGATAGGTATTTTTTGTTAATTTGGGTGTGCTCAATTCGAATTTATAAATAGTTTTGCTCTACCACCTCTAGTTTTCTGGCTTTTAAATAGTCTCATTTTAGTATAAACAGAGAATATATGTGCATATTTCAAGAGTTGCAGCAGCTTATAACAGATAAAACAGGATAGATAAAGAATACTGATTGAATCAATATATGTGGATGACACAATTACACAATTCATAGTACCACAGACAGTCAAAAGTATGTTTTCTTAGAAGATCTGGTGTATTTTGCCGCCAGGATGTCACACAAGAGCATCCAGCAGAAGTCTCCCATCATGCCGGGATTCCATTTGCCTTGATAGTTGCTCTCCCTCTTTGTAATGTCTTGGTGGAATCTTTCTCCATGCTCATCACTCACTGCTCCAAGGTTTGGCAGGAAGAAGTTGAGGTGGGAATGGAGAAAATGAATCTTGAGTGACATTCGGCACCCCATATCCTCGTAAGACTTAAGCAACTTCTCAATACAGGCTTGGTAATCAGGTACGCGTGTGTTACCAAGGAAGCCACTACAGACTGACTTGAATGCTTCCCATGCTCTCAGTTCCTTTAAGTTAAGAAGCTCCTCAATATCAGTATCCTTCAGCACTTCTCGGATCTGAGGTCCGACAAAGATGCCCTCTTTGAGCTTAGCAGCACTAAGACCTGGGAACACAGTAGACAAGTGTTGGAAGGCAGCACCATTTTTGTGCAATGCCTTCACAAAATTCTTCATCAAACCAAGCTTGATGTGAAGAAGAGGAAGAAGCACTTTATTCAAGTCCACCAGAGGATTCTCCTTGAGGCTCTGTTCGCCAGGAACAAAAGTGTTTCTAGACCCCCAGTCTTTCTGCTTGTAATGCTGGGATACAGCTTGACTATCCCAGAGACAGAGAAAACAACAGTACTTTGTGAAACCCGCTTGCATACCCATAAGAAGTCCAATGACCTTATTTGTTCCGATTCCTGAAACTGGTGATCCTTACATCTTCCTGGACTAGGTTCCACTGTTTAAGCCGAGAAGCCAAGAGCTCTGACTGCTGTTTTGACAGATACAAATCACGAGCAAGATCATTCAGGTCTTCTTGCGTGATCCAGTGTGGCTCATTGCCACTTGTTCCTGAATATGTAGACTCAATATTTTCCAAAGATATTGACTCGGCAGAATCCTCCATTGAAGGCATTTCTTCATCTGATGAGGAAAGAAGATCCTTATTTACTGGAGGTGTGGGTACAGGAAGATCATCTGAATGGGGAACGGGTCTCATAGCAGATCGAAGGTTAGGATATTTGATCTTTTTCCTAGAAGATGCATTGAAACCAGTTATATTAGTTAAACAAAAATAACAATCATCTGCGTAGTTTCACAGCTCTCTCCAAACCATCGGGACTGCAAAGTTGAAAGCCACTTTCTTGCCATTAAACCATGCAGTTAGTCCATTGTAGCAGGGTTTACAACAGATGTGTGGAGCCCAAGACTTGTCCTGATCACCAATTTTACAGTCTAAATAGTGAAAGTAGACGGTTCTGAGGAAGGAAGTGATGGTTTGACGCTGTGTAACTGTTGTGAAGTCCCCACACACGTAGCAGAAAGAATTGGCCTTGTTGAGGCATCCTCGACATTTTGACATGCTTGAAGCCATTGCAGAATCTGAAAATATAACAAAGTAAAACTAAATGTGCATTTGAAAATGTAATACTAATATCTAGTAACCCAAAAGATGTGTAACATGATAGTTGAGGAACACCAACCTCCTGCGCTGCCTGTGAGACAACCTCTTCCAATGACTGCCAGAGTGTGGATTGAGACCTGCTGCCTTAACTGTCAAAATCCGTCTTTATATATATATACATATATATATATATATATATATATATATATATATATATATAAAATGTAATGCTATTACTTACATTTAGTGCATAATAACTAAAAAATAAGCCATAAGTCTCACAATATTAGAATTAACCCTGAATTCATATACGCCTTTATGTACCATACATGCACAAAATGCACACTATGCATATCTAAAAAACTAGAGGTGATGAGTAAAAAAGGATTTCAAATTTGAATTCAGCACCCTCAAATTAGGTAAAAACGAGTATTTTTGTGCTTGCCTAAATTTCTTTGTAAACCAGTGTTATCTAAGGTACAGATTTTAGTTACTTTTGCACTTAAGAAAAATCTCACTGCAATGTGTTATGTTAACATACTAAAGATTGAAAATAACAATTGACAAAATAACTAAAAAATACATCTTATACTTAAAGAACCAATGTTTAATGCATAATGTGAAAATTTTGATTTTTTTGTTGATTGGTAATGGTAATGCTGCATTAGTTTTCTTAAGATGATTTTCTAAACATTTAACGCATTTACTTACAGGAATATCAATATACAATGATTTTATTTCTGGCTAAAAATTTTTTTTTCATATTTCTATTATTTATTTTGTTGAATAGATCACCAGAGTTTTTGATATGTGAACTGCTAATGGTACTTAAATATTTTAACTAAAGACTCAGTGATTTCATGATTAGTCTTAAAGGAATGCCAGATTTATAAGTTTCAAAAATTAGATGGTAGTAATCAATTAATGAAGAATAGAATTTGTCATCTTCTATAATTAATTTCTTATAAGACTTAGTAAAATCATCTATTTTTTTTAGTAATTGCTTATTGTATAATTTGTTTATATATGTTTTGTCTTCTAATAATTTTGCTAGTTTATTGACACTATACAATAAAACAAACAAAATTATTTTTTTCAGATGAATTAAACATCAATTATAATGCAATGAATATGATCATATTGATCAAAACTTTGGTAAATTTCCTATAAGGAATACATCTTCTGAATATCTTATAAGAAGAATAAGAATGATGTACTGTTCTACTGATTTGAGCCATCATCACTAAAAGAAAAAAGAAATTGCATGTTATATCCATTAACCTGTTTGCTGTCAAGTATAAGATCTAACCTAATGATTATAATGGGTGCTTCTCATTAAAAAATTGATGAAAATAGTCTTCATTACAAGTTTTATTTTCATACAAATCAACTATGTATAACAGAAATATACATGGTGCATTCAATAAGTTTCCAGACTTTGTACAGGCATTTAAAATTGTCGTAGACTCTTGAAAATTCACTATGTTATTGCTATACATCTTATAAGATGACTGACCAATTTTCATGATTTCAGGTTCAAATGAACAGCTACAGCAGCAATTAGAATACACCCTACTAAAGCCTGATTGTCACAGCTGGTGAATTTCAAAAATGCAATCTGGATGTCAGGACACTTTAGGAGAACGATATGCAATAAAATTCTGTTTTAAACTTGGAAAAAATGCCAAAGAAACGTATGGAATGCTTCAGACTGCTTTTCAACCATCTTGCATGAATCAAGCATCAGTTTTTGAGTGGCATAAGAGATTCAAGGAGGGCAGGGAGTCTGTGAGGGATGATGAGAGATGTGGGAGGAGTAAAGATGTCAAAACACCAGAGTTGATTGGCCAAAGGGTTAGGGTTACTATGTTGAGGTTTTAAGGGAGTTCAGGAAGAGATTCTGTCGGAAGAGGCCAGCTCTCTTCAAATCGGCTCAGTGGCATTTCCCCCAGGACAATGCACCAGTCCACAACTCCATCCTTGTCACAGACTATTTGACCAAGATGGGTATCAAGACAATTCCTCCCCCTCCCTATAGTCCAGACCTTGCTCCCTGTGACTTTTGGTTATTCCCTAAGCTCAGAGGCTGTTGTTATGAAACAATTGAGGAGATGAAAGAGGCTGTGATGAAGGTCATTGACACGCTCACAGAAGAGGACTTCCATGGGGCCTTCCAGAAGTTGTTGGAACGGTACAATAAGTGCATTGCAGCCGGAGGAGATTACTTCGAAGGGGACTAAAGTTTCATGTGTATACTATCAATAAAAGGGCCTATACAAAAAAAGTCTGGAAACTTATTTAATGATCCTCGTATTATATAAATGTTTAAATAGATAAATAATTTAAAGTTATGTCATTTATGTCAATATCTTAAAACATGGATCTACAAATAAGACACATTGTGCAAACATTCACTAGTTGTAAATATTCAAATTTTATTTCAAGCAGATGCTTCCATCTAATGAAATAATAACACATATAAGACAAGTTATCTTGTCCATGGTAATAAACAAGTTAAATAGACATAATCAGAAGGTAACTTCTTAAAGAAAATGTCTTACCCTTTTCCAGTCTGGTTATAACAAGTCAGTCTCACATTTACATTGACTATACAATAAGCATTCAAGACATTAACCATTTTGCAGAATTCTTTCTTGAGATTTCTTTGGAATTCTTTGTGACGCACAGGCAAAGTGGAAAATAGATTCTGTAAGATGATAGAGGTTCCTTGCTGCAAAACAAAATCTTCAATCACTCACTGCTAATTTTAAAAAAATGATACTATAGTCCTATGTCTCTACTCATAGATACATTTAAGTAACTTTCTCTCTCTCTCTCTCTCTCCATATATATATACACACACACACACACACAAGCTTGGGACCAGACAAATTCTAGAATAGTAGATTTGATGCTTAAAGAAAAAAAATGGCAAATTTTGCATACATTGTTTTACTGATAACAATATAACTTACAAAAGAAGATAAAAACTAAGTTCAAGCTAACTAGATTTTTTTAAGACAAAGTGCAGATTTTATAGCACAAGTTTACTGTATTGTCAGATGAAAAAAGTTTATGAGTAGAAAAAGGAAAGAAAATAGGCCCACATTTAAAACATTTTGTAAATTGATCAACAAAATACATTAATTTATTCACTTTGACTTTCATGTTTTGTTAATTATTTTGTTTTTAACTTCAAACTTCGAAATTCATCCAAGCAAAAATGACATACAACTTCAATGCTGGAAAACACAAAAGCTAACAATCATCAAAGAATGAGAAAGAGAAATGGCACTGGTTTATAATCTATGCTATAAAATAATGAATATTACCTGTCTTGCACAATGAGATTTTGAAATAATTTTTCCATTGTGGTCAAATTCCAATTTTGTAGCAACAGCTGCCTCTTCGTGACGTGTTGTAATGGTAAGGTTACTTAATGCACACAAAGAGCTTAGAGCTTCCCCTCGAAAACCAAATGTCTCCACAACACTCAAATCAGAAAAGTCTCTTAATTTTGATGTATGATGTTTTAAAGCTGAAGCAAGAAAAATATTAATTTACATTCAGAATTATTCATACCACAGATTTTACAAGAAAATATCTCAATATAATAATTATTGATATGTATTTATTGTTTTTTCTGTCACACTTTTCTATATCATTATATGATGATGTTTGGTTTCTTTGTTTAATGGCATATCAACCTTTGTGGGTTTAGCATCCTTATAGAAAAACGTCAGTAATACTATTTAATGCAGAGCTGATACGAGAGCACAGACATGCTCCTGTGGCCCTGAGATATAAACGCCTACTACCTCCCAATTTACTGACCCTAACTTCACACCAGAACATGGCTACTAGTGACAAAGGAAAGGCTATATGCGGATGCCCCCAGAGAACTACCATCCCACCCAAACCAGACATCTCATTTGCACCCACAGAGAGTAACAGATATCAACTGAAACATTTTGGCAGCCAGCATATCTAACATATACTCACATCAACCACTGCAGACTATAGAGATCAGACCTCATCAATCTAAAGAACAGGTCAACAAAACAGTGAATATGGAAAATTTTTCTCTCTCAAAATCAGTGTATCCTTCAAGATCAAAACATTCTCAAACTCAACAAGTAGATTTTGATACTTAGATGGACCAATCTGCCACAAAATTCTCTTGGGGAAACAGCATGAAAATCCTTAATTTACTCCACAATTCGGATAAAAATACTTTTAGAGAACAAGACAAATTGAAAGGCACCAACTGCAACAAACACAGAGAAACCTTCAGCTTAAAAGTGCTAAGAAACAGCATCAAATCTTTGCTAAAAAGAAAAATAATCAAAAAAGATATTTAGAAAAGAATAAAAAATTATAGCATCTTCACAAGCAGACAATGTAACTCTAGTTAAAGGAACTTCAAAAAAATAGGGAGATCATTTCTACCCAGGGAAGTAAATTTTCCAACCAAGGAATTATCTATCCCTTGACACAACAGATAAATCTTCCAGAATCTAAATTCTGTTTTACTCAAAAGAGGAAAGGATTTGCAACAAGAAATCAAGATGCAAAAGTGCTCCTGTTTTCCTGATCTAGAATAAATCTAATAGCAATGTCTTGTCTTCAACCCACAGCAAAACACACCCATGTATATCTGATCAGCGACAATGTCCTAACTCAGAGATACTCGAACCTGAAACCAACAAATATGAGTTTAATAGACCAAAAACTGAAGTTACACCTGGTTTTGATTTCACAGGTTAAATTTTTGGATGTTACTAAAATAAAGAATTGCCGAAAACATTCATGTTTATTAGTAAGATTAAATAAAATAATTAAAATTATTAGTTAAAAGAGATGTTTGTCCAAGCAAAGATTTTATAATAGAATATTTTTGGTTTAAGACCAGCTGAAAATGTCAGTAAATTTGGTATTTTTTAAATCAGGCTTTACCAAAAATTTTGAATTGCGACATTTTTCTTTTTTTTTTTTAAGGAATTTCTTGTGATCCCCTCCTCTTTTGGTAAAAGAAATCATCATGAACAATCATGTCAGTTCCTAGAAATCACAAAAGATAATTCCAAGAACAAACTGTTCTCAAGCTTCAGATCATACAAGAAAATATCATCTCAACAAGCTTTATACGCACTAATTCAAGTCCTAAAAGCTTTATACACACTAAGTCAAGTCGTAACAGTCCTAGGACATGTAAGATGATTGTCTTAGAAGACAATGTAACATCAGAATACAGATTTACTTCACCTCTTAAAGTGAGACTGCCACAGAGATGGAAATTGAAGACCAGTGTCAACCATTGTGACCACCTAGGGGCCTATCCCCAAAGATGTGGAGTACATTACACACACTATCAAAATGTGGTCCCATGAGGGGAGGGGGCATATATGGTGGCTGGAAGAATGTTATTTGAGGACATTTTAGCACAACGACATTACTGGCATATGGACCCACATATTTGCATACACACTCATGTACCTATATAATATGAGTGTACAGAGTATACATTAAGTGATAATCAGCAGTCAATGGGGCTACTACTTCCAGATGCAGCCATGCTCCAGTCTGGCAACAACCAACAGTGCTGACGTCAGCCAACCCAACACAGGTGTTTCATTTTGAACTCAGGAGCCCACACAGAACTTCCGACCAAGGAGGACACAAATGCCTTTTGATAATTTATACACTTTACTCAATGTTTTTGAATCTGCATTTTTCATGCAGTTGTTACAAAAAATCAATTTAAAAAAACTTCCCTTTATGAATTTTTTTTATCATTTCTTGATGCAATAGGCAGAGAACCTTTGACTGTTTTCTACTCTGCGTCTTCTTTCTGTCTATTTTTCCCCCATCACATGACCCACTATCTAACTGTACCCCACCAATCACACCCAACTTCTAAAGATGGTGACACTGCCTACTTTACAATTTTGCAGGAGCCTTTCATGACATTCACACTTCTTTTACTTCTGCGCCTCAGAGCATCAAGGTCTTTACACTACAAAATCACACAGTGATTCAACATCTTTTGTTACCCAGTATATAACATTTTGCCCAAACTATATTCACCTCTTGAAATTTAAATGACTCTGTTATACTGAAGTTGGCTTTCATAAAATCCAACACCTTTGTTATAACAAGAAACACCTGTATCAAAATAAATACAATTCATACTTACTTAAACCTTCAAAGTTTTCTTTATCAACTCCAGAGCCATTGTCATTCACTTCAATAGTTTCACTTCCATACTCTTTCAATTTGATTTCTAATAAAGAAAAAGATAAACAGAATGAGTCTCTTCTTGTTGGTCCAACTCCAAAAAACCAGAACATCAGTCCACAAGAGATAAATTCTAGTCTAACACCAAATATTCCTTTGTAATCCACCATTTCTCATGTGTGCATGCTTGACCAATTTGCAATGTGAAGAGTCAAAAAGACCCCACTCAAACTTTCCCCCAGTATTTTATTAGGCCAAGACCTAGCTGACTGGCAAATCAATGCATGTGACTTCCTTTAAAAACGAAAGCCAGATAATTTTAGCTTTCTGTGATTTTGCTTTACATAAAAAACTACAGCTGCAGCATGTTGCGTATTTTGAGGTAAGAAGCTGTTATTTACACCAGACACAAGCCACTCTGACTCTTTTACATCTCCTAGTCAATTTTTCACAAGACAAAAATGTCATAGGTTGACAGTCCAAAACATATTTTCATATTTAATGATATTTGAATTATATATTACAAGATGGCATCCTTATGCCATTTTGTAATATAATTTAAATATCATGCTTGGGTTATATTTTACAATGTCTTATAGTTATTACATTTAGTCCATGAAATGTATAGATAAATACAACAACTATTATAAGACAAAGGTAATATCATTTATTTTAAAATATATATATGAAAAACATTTACTTTCGTGTATATTAAAAATAATTGGTCTTTCAATTCATTTGACAGCAAGTTTTTGAATAGCTGCAATTTTTACATAAATACACAATATACACCTTCAATTAGTTTTACTGATCCTGTATAAATAATAATTTCATACAGATATATTACCGGCATTAACAAAACAAGCCACTCTTTATTACAATGGATGATTAATAAATAACATTTAGCACAAACATTACAAAATTCAGCTGTAAATAGGACTGGAAATTCCTTTAAGTTAGAAAATTTTCAGTGTATTATAAAAATCTTAAAATATGAGTTTTATGCTGGATTATATATGTACAAAAATACACACAAATATAATGAGAATTTTTGTAGTATTAATTGCAAATAAGGGAAAGTACTCTATAATTAGCATTTAAAAGTTATCTCACATGAGAAATCATAATGATTGAGGTGATTGCAAATGCAGACCACATTAAGTTGCAAAGTGTATTGGAAATCACTTTATCTTCTAAATAAGAGCTTTTTAACACTATTGCAGTAACAATTTTGTGACAATCTACCATTTTTGCTGAGTTATGGTAAGATACATACAAAAATTAAATTATTGTAAGACAGATTAACAGATTATTTTTGTATAGTAGCTGCTTCGTGAATCATACATCAACTCAATGTCCAATCATTTTTATTTATTTATAATTTCCTTCTTGAAAATTTCCAATGGATAATCTTTCAGTTTTCATCATTGGTGACCAAATCAGCAACAGGATTAATTCTGGGGTATTTATCTACATTCCTATAATTTATCAGACACTTTTTTTTAATCATAAACTCTCCAAGATTTAAGGGAAAATAAAGTGTAAGAGGTTTACCTATATTCCTACCATTTCAATGAAGGAAGTAAGCAAAAAGTATCATATCAGAGATTATAGATATCAATACAACAAATGGCCAATATGTAATGTTGCTTACCAAATCAAATGATTAAGTGATGATAAAAACAAGTTTGAATATGTATTCCCTTGTTATAAAGAACAATTATTTTTTTGTCATGAGTATGAAATCCAAGTTACATCTAATGATAGGATTGTTAACACAAGAAATAAAATTCGTTTGCTTTTTTTTTGTATTAAGAATATAAAAGATGAACTCTATTTTAGTCATACAGAAAATGTGCCAAAGTAAGGAAAGGATTCTACTCTGATTGACATTTGATAGAATGAATAGTGATGAATTAACATTGATCATGTGATTTTCAAACCTGAAAAATAAAAAATATCAGTCTTATTACTTTCTATGAATTAATCTTTGGCCCAAACAGTATTTCTATAGGACCACAGTCCTCTTACTCCCTTAATCTGTGACTATTTCCCAATCTCAATAGTCAAAACCCAGCTCTGGTTGCCATCTGAGAACTATTGAAACATGCAATAAGTCATGATGAACAAATTGAAGGTAGTTTCAGTACAACATTGAGTGGAAATAATCTTTGTGTGGCTTCCCAAGGAAACTATTTTGAAGAAAATAAAGTTAATTCGTAATTAAACAAATAAATTGTTTTGCCCATGTAACAGTGAATGGGAATTGAGCTACAGAAATGAAGGTCCACCATGTTCTTGCAGAAAGAGAGCCAGACTTTATAGAGCACGTAGAGTGGTGATATGACTTACCAGTTCAATGTGTCTTGCATGTAGAGTACTTGTGGTAAAATTATTTATTGTAAAAAACATACAAATTTGGCACATGGCCGAACAATGGAGTGGGGGGAGGCTGGTCAATACTATCCTAATCTTTAACTTAACTAGACTCATTCACTGACCAATACATATCTCCAAAATTAAAAAGCCTCACAATACCTCCAATTGAAAACATCACTATCATACTACAATCACCAAAACAACTCTAATGCTCAATGAAATTCTAACCTAAAATCCATATCTATAGTGTGGGGGAGAGGGGAACAATCTAAAATCCAAAATAACATATATACACAAATCCCCAAAATCAAAAAATGAACAAAGATATTTACATAAATAAAAATTAATGTTAGTATGGGGTCCCACCAACAAACTAGAATGGCAAAAAGAGGAGTTAACCAGTCGAAAATAGTGCTGATGGAGAATAAGTAAATAAATGAATAACTAAAATTAAAAACCGATCACACTCCTAGAGAACTCCAATTCCTGTCACCTAAACAGAGATGGGAAAGGAGAAACAAATAAAAGGAAAAAGGACTAAAAAAAACAAAAAGGGACCAAGTTAAACAAATTGGACATAAACAAAACAAAAATGGTCAATTGTCTAACTTACCTGGACTGGGTGGTCACAAACTTCTGATAACCCAATATTCTTAGGTCCCTATAATATCGAGGCTGAAAGTAAGGCTGGCTCCTACCATGTGATACAAACGTGCAACAGTCACCCCCCTTTTGCCAAACTCCAGCAAAGAGAATCTTCTCCTCTCAGACCGGATTTTGACTAGGTCCGAGAGGTAAAAGACTCACCGTCGTGGAGTTCCTTTTGTCTTGTTGTCCAAATCACGACACACATAATGCCAAGTAAGCAGAGAAACACATAATGTTCCTGTCTGTTTAACTTCAGTACCACATTGCTACACACAGAACTGGCTTCCAGGACAAAGAACTTTCCATTCAAAATGCGGACCATGAAACCTTCAAGAAGCTTGTACAGCAGCCACACGACAAGACAGTGAAAGAAGACTCCTCCAATGCACCGCACCGGCTACACTCTAGTGAAATAGCCAATTACGCTGCAAACAATCTCTTGCCAACCCAGAAAGTATTCTGGATGACCAGCCAGGTGAGGGAAGCCTCGTCATTATTAAGGCATCTCATCCCGGAGGCCCAAGGCCACAGCAAGCAACCCTCCTCCACCGTCACACCGAGCTCGCCGATCAGATCATCTCTAGCGGCCCCCAACAACTAATAAATGATATAATGCCCTACCTGACAATGGCTGGCTATCAGAGAGACCTGTCTGCAGCTGAGAGTGAACTTTCAGAGCATGCTGACACTTGCAATAAAAGGAGCACTCCTTCCTGGGCAAACAATGGGTCTCCCCGTTAGCGGAATACACACTTCTTAATGAAGGGAAAGATAGTTTAGCGTCTTCTTTCCAGACGCTCCTCGTCGCCGTATCTTGTGAACACATCTAGTTGAGGAAGCTAAGATACAAAGTATGGTGCCACGTCTCAACATTCGGCACACCCACACCACCTTCAGACAGGTAAAGGTAACAGTTCTCCTGTCGCACGGGAGGAAACCGTTTAGCCCAGACAAACTGGAATAGGATCCTTTCCAGCTTGAATAGGATGGTGTACAGGACTGGAACCACTGAAAGTCAGTAAACAACCAGAGGGTAGATGTGTGAGCTGCACACCTTAGCCTGGCCCTTTAGGGAAAGCCACCTACGTAGCAACAACTACCTCATGGCTATGACCTTTTCCAGTACTTCCGACTAATTTTTCTCCAGTTGAAGATCAGGACCTAACCAGATGCCAAGTATCTTGCATGGACCACCCTCCTAATGAAGGGGCCGGGAAGAGCACAGCTCTTCCATAAACTCAACTGTAAACCGACAGACTTTTCATGGTTAATCTTGGCCCCTGTCACAACTTTATACCTTCTGATTTCTTTGTTCACCTTCTCCACCTTGGCACTACTCGTTACAAGCATGGTGACATCCTCAGCGTATACAGTGTACCTGGCTACCTCACTGGAGCCAGGTAACGTGAGTCCACGTAGGGCCGGATTCGCCTTTAACTTGCGCAAAAAGGGCTCAAGTGCAAGAATATGGAGCATCGGCAACAGCAGGCAACCCTGACAAATCGAGCGAGTCAAAATGAAGGGCCCTATTCACTTCCACCACGACTCCAGAGGACACATAAAGGCGGATCCAGCTGTGAAAGTGAAGCCCAAAACCAGCCGCAGACAAAACAGCCTCCAGAAAACTGTGGTCAACACTATCAAAGGCCTTGGACTGATCTAAATTGATCAGTGCGGCATTTCCATTGACTTTTTCTACGATCGTGTGAACCATATGAAGACTGTCCTGGATAGTCCTACCCTTCTCAGCACAAGACTGCTCAGGGCAGGACAGTCTGCAAACAGTCAGCTAAGATCTTCGCCAAAATCTTTAAGTCAGTGTTTAACATCGTTAAAGGGCAGAAATTACTAATCCTATCCCCATCATGTTTGTTCTTATGTAGCAACTTCACTATACCCCTGGTGAAGCATCTGGGTATGGAGCCCTGCCTCATCCAGTTGTTATAGATAGTCGCCAACAAGGGGACACACATGTACAACAACCTCAAGTACTCTTTGTAGAGCAGACCATCAATTCCAGGAGACTTATCCAACCTGACTGATTTCAACGCCTTCCGGACCTCATCCTTCGTTATACAACCCCTAGACCTAGCTACATCGGTTGCCGTGAAGCGAGGGAAGTCAGTGAGAGAGGTGTCGAACTGAGCAGAACTCAGTCTGGGCTCCATGGTAAAAAGGTTCACGAAATACTGCCAAAACTCCCTACAATGGCTTCAATTGTAGTTTGACGTTGACTGTCCAACAATGTGACACTGGTGATATGTTGATCAGATGCATGCCTGAGTTCCTCGGCCCATAATTCATGGGCCATGTTCGTCGCCTCGTAAGACATTCTTTTTAATCTAGCCCTAACTACCAGAGCTTGATGCTCCTTAACTTGTAAGGACACCAGCTCGGCTTTAGCCCACTATCTCCCACCAACACCGCCCTATCTAGCTTAGCCTTAATTAATTTTTGCTTCACTACCATATCTAAATTGAGTCTTCTACTATAGTTGGCAGCAAAGGATCTAATACTATCCTTAAGATTACCCTACCAACTATTACCAATAATAACCCCCAACAGTTCCTGCTTTAACATTAGTTGTAGCTGGTTCCGGAAGTCATCCTCTCCCAAGAGGGATGAGTTGAACTTCCAGTAACCAGACATCCTACATCTAGCCTTATCTAACCTAATAGACACACATAAGATTTTGTAGTCAGAATCTTTATATGGATCAAAACTTGGACCACGTAAATAATCTAGGTTGACTCGTCTAACTAATGCTCGGTCCAAATAGCTGTAAAGCTGAGCTGAGGTGCCCCTACTGGTCCAAGTCCAAGCTAACTTATTTGAATGTCTTTTGTGAAACTTGTCGACAAGATCAAATTGTTCGACAAACTTGTGAAAATATCTAGCATCCAAGTGTTAGCACCTGCACTAATAGCCTCTCGGTCTAAATTTGGATCAAGGACAACATTTCAATCTCCCATTAAGATTACCCGCTTCAATGGTATCACGTACAGCTCGATGCACCGGAAAAAGGCAGGAAGCTCACTATTAGCTTTGGGCCCATAAACCCCAATCAGCTGAAATGCCTTATCCTTTATGGTAACATCCAAAACGCAAAGTCTGCCTGCCAGAGCACATGTAGTAATCAGACGTCTACTTACCAGCCAGGTGACACCTCTGGAACAACCATCAAAATATGCTGAGAAGGCCAAACAGTCCTTTGACAGAATATCCTCAAGGAAGTAAAGAGTATTTGCAGTTAAAACCTCGGCCATTTCTGGAGGAGGAATTTATAGGACACTTGTCTCATCTCTGGCCAGACAAGATTTGTGTTGCATACAAATTTTGTTGTATAAAAGGAGCAATGCCAGTAGCAATGGCATCTTTTTTGTTTCCTGCAAACCGGAAATCTGACAGAGCAACTGAGTGAAGAAAAGTGATGAGGACATATAAGAACGTGGAGAGTAAAGAGGAAAGTCGGTAGGGAAAACAATTCTTGGAATCCATTTCCTTCCATCTGATAATTGCCTACTAGTCCTGACTGCCTAGTAATTGACTTTGGTCCAACAACTAAAAACTATAGTATTAGTCTTATTACTTAAGGGATTGACCTTGTATCCATCTTTTATATTTTAAAATTGTCTAAATCAACAATAGACATAAGGTTTAATAACAAAGAGACTGACATGACAGGCTCTAAAAATTAGGTATTTTTTAAAAGTCTCTTAAAAAGGATTATTCATTGGTTGAAGTACTTACCAACTTTGGTAGCTCCTGCATCAATACTGTTTTCAACCAGTTCTTTAACTGCAGTGGCTAATGTTAGCACTACCTGACCAGAACAAATCCGATGGACAGACTTGTAGTCAATGGCTTCAATACTTCCTGCTTTTGGATGATTAACATCAATCACTTCTTCAACTGAGGTTTCATTAAAGTTTTTATCACTTAAGAAAATAAAAGACAATAAAAACAAAAAAAAATTGTTGATGACAATGAACACAAATTTGATAGTGCTAATATTTTTCTTGAGAGAAATCTACATCAAATTTATTCAATCAGCCATAAAAAAACACAAGGACTATTCTCATATCATAAAACCTATTTTCAAACTGTGTAATAAGGGATACTCACACATATGTTTTCTTACACATCTTTATTCAGGTGAACAGTAAGCAACCTTACATACATTTTAGGGTCCGCCCAGAGTGAGGCTGGCAGAAGTAAACAAAAACCCTTCGCTCCTACTATAGTGCGGCAGGGGCGAATATAGTAGCAACTAGTCTATTCTTTTAAACAAATGTATTTTTCAATATATTTTAATTAAAAGTTACATTTTTCAAAACTCAGTAAATTACCTATTTTTGTTGAATCCTACTGTTGGATTATTTTTGAAAGAATTTTAATTTCAAATTTTATTATCAGTCTTAGAAATAGAGTAAAACAATATATATTGAGAAAAAAAAACGTATTTCAAAACTAATGAACTTCATATCAAATTTTTCTTCAATTCTTCTTTTAATAATATGAATTTATGAAAGTTGATTAAATTTAATGAAAATCGATTGATATATTCTGAGAGTGTTTCATGAGCATTCAACACCCACCAAAGATGGTAAATTCATCTTAAACACTAAACTCGTTCAATAATCTTGGATCATAATGGGAAAATTAAATTTTTGTCACCTGTTCAGGCAGTTTTTCTGAGATATAACATTGCAGAGCTCATTCTATTGTGACAATAGTGGGTAGCAGAATTATGGGTGGATAGCAGGATTATGAAAAAGTGACAAAAATAAGATCTGAATGGTGAGCGAGCTGTGGTGAAAAATTGTAAGAATATTCTTGAATAAATCAATTAATGAAGAAAAAGAAAGGATATCTTGTAAGCTAAAAAAATGTGGAAATATCTTTTTTAATTCCAACATCTCTTTAATTTTTAGAAATCCCTACGAAAATATCAACTTTTACTTTTTTAAGCCTGGGTGAAACTTTTAAAGTAAACCAGAGGTAGCAATAACCACCATACGCCACTTGAATTAGTTTTGTTTTTGGTTGTAAATAATAGGGGTCGATTTTTCGAAAAAGCCAAGACAAATGGATTTAGGAATGAACTTTATTTGAAATATTTGGACAAATAGGCATCAAAACTCATGCTTCTTTCTTTAAATAATAAACAGGAAGGTAACAAAGTGGGCAGTAGTGCCGAAATAAATTGCAAATGCCAAATGAGATTAAAAAAATTATTCTATTTATTTATTTATTGGTATGTGTCATGCAATGAGTAATTAATATTTTCCCGATTATTTATTGAAAATATTTATTAATAAAAACATAAGCTAAGGTCCTAAGTAAAGTATCTTTATTCTTTGACCGGTATCGTTTCTGTCGAAATTGATTTAGATTTTCCAAGTTTTTCACTTAACATAATACGTGAGGTTCAGGCAGAATAGTTGGACAAAATTAGCAAGTTAAATGATAATCCCAAAAGGAAGGCACATGGTTTTTAGAGAAGGAATTCGGGGAAAAATTCCTTGTCTGTATTCAAGATCGGCGTCAGGTTTTAAAACTATAGGAAAATGCACAAAAAATTACAACTAACAAAATACTTTTGTAAAGAAATTTATGGCAAGATTTACATTAAATATCAACTTTCCTCTTGTAATTTAAATTGTTTTTAGCTTGAACATTATTACAATAACCGAAGTAAAACTATTTCTAGAAATATGATTTAAAACTATAAGGCATTAAGTTTAGACTTTCTTCATTCCTTGTAGTCATTTTATCAGATCAATTTTCATCGTAATCGAAAACAGAAAATTAGCTAAAAAAATTATCGACAATAAAATTGCCTTTCTTCTTAAGCGGCTTTTATATTCTTTCATAAAAATAATTCAGTTAATCACTCTTGTATTATAAATAGCAAATAATATAAATAATACGATAAAAAGATAGTTTAATTATTTGATAATTTACTTAGATTTCGAAAATTAGCAATCAAAGACAGGAAAAATGAACGAAACGAAACAAGTAAATTTTAAACTTACATGATACTTTTTTTAAATTTACATTTGATTAAAAGCAGTTGCAAGAGATCAAATACATTTATTGCAAGATTCAAACGTACATTAGTAAAAAAAAAAAAAAAAGTGTCGTTGAAAATATATTTCTAATTATACCTGTTACTGTCCAAAGTTGGGGTAATATTTATATTCTGATCTTCTTCCTCCATTTTGTTTCATGGATAAAACACGTGAAGATTTTAGCGCCAAAAGGGACCGGTTATTGTTTTGTTTACAAACTTAACAACCATAGCAAAAAAAGACCACCTGGTAAAATATATAATCCGGAAAGGACGAAAAATATATCAGTCGAAACATTGTGTTAAAAACCACAAAAAGACAGTAATTCAACCACTGAATAAAAATCATAATTCACTGAAATTCAGAAGCCAAAATAATTTAATCTAATAGTAATCTTATTTATTTTGTCTATCTTGTGGCTTCAGGCCCGGAAGAAACAAATTTTAATTCTGCCTTTATTGTTGCTTTCATATTTTGACTTAAAACTCACTTTGAAAAAGACATTCGGTACATTCTTACTCTTTAACCCATCGGATTTTAGCGAAAACTAAAAATCTGATTCTAATTGGGGGGGGGGCGAAGGCGAATACATGTAATCAACCTGAAAATATCATAACCTGGTCGTCAGTAATGCTTGCTGTATTCTTGCCCAGTCTGCTGGGGCTGTAGAATACACCGACTGCTTCTCTGCAGAGGGGTAAGACCCCCTCCCAACGAGTGTCCTGTTATATGACACTAAAAAATCTGATGGTGAGGTTCCAGTGACGCTGGAGCTTTGGGGAATGCAAAGCACCCCTTCATTGCCATTACTCCCAGGTCCACTCTGGCCCGGAATGGTAGCACCTGATAGGGCCCTATCTATGGGTAAAAGAGAATTAAACTGCATACTTATGCTAAACTGAATTGTTAGAATTAGAACTGTTTGACTAAACTGAATAACTTAAAATAGAAATGTTTTTGACAATTAAACTGTACTTACATTTAAACAGCGTGCTTATGCTAAACTGAATTGTTTGAAATAGAACTGTTTTTGACACTGAAACTGTACTTACTCTAAATTGAATTGTTTTATATAGAACTGTTTTGACATTTAACAGTGTGTAAACAAAATCTATACTTATACTAAACCGAATTAGCTGAATTAGAACTGTTTTGACAATTAAACTGTGTACACATGCTGAAATGAATTTTATGAAATAGATCTGACTATTTGCATAATAATGGATTCGGCGTTAAATGACCTAGAAAAGTTGATATGCCATAAAACCCAACCAACCAACCTTGCTGTATTCGCCCAAAAAAAGTAAAATCTGATTTTTAGTTTTCACTAAAATCCGATGGGTTTGTAGGGTTAGTGAGTGAATGCTATTTATGATCTCTGACTATTTAACGTTGATTTTTGTATATTTAGAATAAGGTTTGATATTTATAGAATAAGGTTTAGTAGTTATGCTACCCCACAAGTTTCATGTTTTAGTTTGGTATATAGAATGTTTAGTTTAGAATTAAGGTAGAATAAGCACATGGATAAAACAAATGAATGAATAAAGCATATGAAACAAATGAGTAAAAGATATGAAACAAATAAAGGTTGTAAAACGGCGCGGACAAAATGAACATTTAAACAAGGCGACGAACAAAAACAAATTTATATTTTAAAATAATAAAATTTACATTGATACCTAAAAGAAATTACTAACTCTACTAACAAAATAATAGTGTGTATATATGTGTGAGCTCGTGTGTGTGTGTGTGTGTGTGTGTGACATAACTAAGCTACAAAAAGAATTGCAAGTTTAAAATGTCCTTTTTTTATGGATAGAAACGGGCAGTTTCTCAGAGACGGGAAAGCGTCTCATAGTCCTTGTATATGAATGTCTGCGAGGCCCATTCATGGTGTTGCTTTTCTCTCCTGTTGATTCACGCTGAAAGGAGTGTGTTGCTGCTGCGAAGAAATTTGGTCAAAGAGAACAAGGGTGTTTGAAGACGACGTATTTATAGAAAATACGCGTCTTGTAGGTGGCTCAAAAACGCAGGGGTATTTGTTGACCACACAACCTTACGGGCAAGTATGGCACAAGGCCTTTTTTTAGGTGGGACCGGGTGCAGGGCCATAGCCCACACGCGCCCGGAGTTCCCAAAAATGCCTACGGCCCCGTCGGCATTCCCCTTATTAGGGGCGCCTCAGGCGCCGGGCGATAAACCAAACCTCCCCGAAGGGAGTAAAAGCCTGGGGGGAAGGCCCCCTGAGGCCGTAGGAAAATCCCCAGACACCGAGACACACTCGGCCAGATCCGCGCCCCGACAGCACGGCCGGTCAAAGTGCTACTCAGCACCTGGAGAGGTCCAGACCGAGAGCAATCTGTCACCATATATTTGTCGCTGCCTCCCACCAGACACGACTTGACACAAGGTCAAAAGCCCGAAGGCCGATTAAAGTGGGGATAAAGGGGAGGGGAAGGTCGGGAAGGAGCCGAGACTCGAACCCTGCTTGTCAGTGCTGCTCATCGGCTCACTTAGTGCAATGTGAGCCTGATGAGGCAAGCAGTTTCACGAACCCAAATGTGGGTCCGGGCACGTATGCCAGTTTACGGCTTAAACTAGACGCTTGGTCTAGTGCCGTACAAAGGGGACAAAAGTGCAGCTCGCCCACCCGAAGGTTGCCCAGCCGAAGCTGGGGGCCTATTCGGCCCCGAGTCTGCTCTTGGTTTCGAACACCCATCCGGCACGAATGCCAGACGGCCCAGCTAAAAAGCTGGGGGGGGTGCAATCTGTCACCAGACTGGTCGCTGATCGGACTGGCTCAAAAACACAAGACTTGAATTTACGCGCGGACCTAGTATTAAACATGTCACGTGGTCCTCCTGGCCAATGGTTTCCCGAGACTGAATATTGAGCGTCCGCCATCTTTGTGGGAACAAGTGGCAATACCGCCCAAACTAATTTATAGGAGTGTAAAGTCCTATAGGTTAAAGGGTGAAAATTTACCGATGGCTCTAATTCAAATGTTACGTCGGACATGTAGGCGTCACAGATTTTTTTATGAAGTTGTTTGTTTAAATAAGTTAAAGAACTTATTTTATTTTTGAAATAACGCATAATTTATTTTATCAGAATATAAACAGACAGCAAGCAAATAAGTAAAGTAACTTGTTACAATAAAAATTTAAGTACAACAGAGAGGTGCTGTTTATCTTGGTGTTACATGCACCCTGTTTCAGATCCAGAGAGAACTGCTGTTTTTATGTTTTTTGTTTTTTGGGTATGCTTTTTTTAAAATCATCCAAACTGATTAGCCCCAATTTTACCTTATTTAAGGTAAATTTTAATAATAGATAAATAAAATTATTACATTTACGTATCTAAGACCAGAAATAAAACTAATTTAACAATTGTATGATTCAAATTCCAGTTTCTTTTCTATCTTTTGAGATAATAGGACAATCAAGATCAATCCTGCTCTCCAGTCGACTGTGGTTTTAAAATATACCAACAGCATCTCTGCAGAAGGATAAAATACCCCTACCCACCAACAAGTGTCCTGGATCTGACACTAAACCATCTGATGGTGAGACTCCAGCTTTGGGAAATGTGGAGTACCTTTTCATTGCCATTACTCAGACTAGGAGTGGTAGTACTTTTTAGGGTTCTATCTATGGATCAAATAGAACTATTTAACCATTTACTATACTGAAACCATTTAATTGTATGCAAACAAATAAATAGGGTTGAACATAATTATTTGGGCAATACTTGAAACCATTTAACTGTGTGCAAACAAATGATCTCAGACATGTTTAAAAATAATGTTACCTATAAACTATTCGTTTACAAATTATATTTAATACATATATGTATAAACAGTATTTGGCATTAAATAACCAACAAGGGTTGATATGCTGTAAAACACAACCAACCAGATCAGTCCTGTCGTGGCGCATTAGGATTCATGGTATGTTCAGCAGATTTTCTTTCCTGGTATCATTTTGGATGATAGTAGGATCCATAATCAAAGATAAGATATATAGGATCCACACTTTTTTATTTTACTTAAATTAGCTACGAAAATGTAAATCAGAATATTCTAGAAAAAAGGATCCAAACCTCACTTACTTAGAATATTTTTAAGCCAATCAGTAAACACATAGAGATTAGAACATTCTCGAAAAAACGGATCAAAGATTTTTCATAGAACCAAAAAATAGGCGCCCCAAAAATAAGTAATTTCCACGACTCTGATATGTTAGATCAGCTGAATCCAGTTGATGGGACACACTTCGGCCGGCTGTGGTGTCAGCGGCACGGATCTGGTCGGGTGTGTCTCCTCACTGGACATACGTCGAGCCTCGGAGGGATCAAGTTTATCGCCTGGCGCCTAAAGCAACCCTTTTTAGGGGAATGCCGACGGGGCCCGAGGTATTTTGAAGAATGCCGGGCACGTCTGGGCTAAGGCGTTGCGCCCGGACCCACGTTAAAAAAGGCCAAGCGCCACACTCGTCCGGTTGGTGGGACGGCCGACGAATACGCTGATATATTAGATCAGGTCACGAGTTGTTTACTCATACGTCTGTACATTTGAACTTTTGTTGACCCGAAATAAAATCTACCCGCGTAAACTTAAAACATCTTATTTCGATCACAAAGAGTATAAGAAACAAGAATTTTTTAGTTCAAGAGGGGCGGCGACATAGAGGTGGCCACTGACAACGCACATGGAAGAAAAAGTTAGACGCACTCCAATACATTAACACGCCAATTGTGGTCTTGAATGACCAATAGATTAAATGACTTAGACATACCAGAACTCACACATACCTACACATACACACGAATGTAAGTACGAATTGACCTCTCTCATTTATTCTTGACAAAAAATATTCTTGTTTTGACATACACAAACATACACACACACCTCTATACATAAAAAAATTATGAACATTACAACCTTTTTATTTGTTATTTATCCAGTTGTGATAAAGTAAAATTGTTTGTTTTTTAACATTTTTGTTTTTGCCAATTTTCTTTCGTCTGCGTTTGTTTGTACAAATTATGTTGTATATTATGGAACTGGCACTCTTATTTACATCTTAAAGAAATACCATTCCTTCACAGATATGACAATCCGTTCAACACTTATCCTGAATGGTTGGAAAACATATAATATATTTATGGGGCGTATGAAGGGTTTATTTGTGGTAGAGTTGAATTGTATTGTTGAGAGATTCTGAGTTGGCATCTGACTCCTTATCTTTTTACCTCATTCACTTGTTGTCTTCTTTTGTCTGTGAAAGCTGTAAGAGAATTAAGGACGGAAGAAAAGACACAAGGATACCTTTATAGTCAAAATCTATTTTTGGGGCTCACGACTATTTTGTGGTGTGAATGTTTAGTAATAAGGCAAATTATTGTCCTGCCTTGTTACACTAAGAAGAAGTAAAACAAACAAGTGAACGAATCGTTGATAAGTTCGAAAGAAAACTCCGCACTGTGAGTCGTACATCGGTAAGAAGTAGCTTGGAATGTTCGATCAGGAATTTAGCATCCAATCTGAAGTTCCGGTGACCAGTTTGTTGAGAAAGATTGAATGGGAGACAAATGAGAAATGATAGATCTATTACGGAAAGGCAGAACGTAGTTACCTTCCCGTTATATTTAGATGAATATAAATGAATTGGAACGAGATATCGAAAGGTTTTCAAGAAGGTTTAATGGCAGCCAGAATAAAGGTATCTCTATGCAGCAAGTCTCGTAGGAAGGAAGGAATAGTTATTGAGTTGAGAAAGAATTACAGCAGCTAAATGTCGGAGCGAAATATGCGTCGCTGTAGACATAGCAAGTATTGAGTTGCTGATTTTAGAACTGGAGTGAATGTTCAGCCGTAGATGTGTGGTCCTGGTTGCTGTGGGAGAAAAGTAAGGTTGTCCAGAAATTAAGTAGCTGAATTGTCAGAGGCGAAATTGATCTGTCTAGTTCATTTGCAACTGGGAACATTTGGGTCTCGAAGTGTAGACCCAAAGGTCCATGAACTAGACGGTAGACCAGGAATGAAATATTTAGCCATGACGCACGGTCCTGTTTGCTGTAGGAGAGAAGTTTCAAAGTCTCCAGAAAAGGTTGTCCGGGAATGAAGTAGATGAATTGTCAGAGGCGGAATTAATACGTCTAGTTCATTTGCAACTGGGAACCCCTGGGTCTAATTGGGTAGACCCAAAGGGTCGAAGAACCCGACGGCTCTATCCTCATGGTGGTGAGTTGCTGCTGATAAGGGAGCGGACAGAAATACATCCGTCCTCTCTGAAGGATTTTTTAGCGAAGAGTATTGTTATGTGTTGTTACGTTGTTTATTTCCTCGCTAAGTTTTGAGGCAAATAAATGAGAGAGAAGAACGAAGATGCCGTAAGGTTTTTATATGAAGGTTTTGATTGCAGCGTGGAACAAAGGGTTTATGTTTATGCTGCAAGTTTCGCGGGAAGGAAGGAAGGAAGGAAGGAAATGAAGTTGTTATAGAGTTGAGAAGGCATTTTAGCAGCTAAATGCCTGAGCAAAATGTGCATCGTTAGGTTAAGGCATTGTTGAATGTGTGAGTGACGTATGGTCGCCATAGGTGTACCATATTGACCATCGGCCCAGGCAAACATGCCATTCCAAAGTGATGCACCGGAAGGAAGTGACACATTCCAATGGCTAGTAATCGAAAGAAATCGCGTAGGCGGATTTGGCTGATGAAATGGGACAAGGTAAAAGCCCATGATACACTCATAGACTGATGCCCCGGAAGAGAGTAACCTCTGAACTGCATGACAGTTATTTCCGCTTGATGACGATCAAACATGCCATTCCAAAGATTGAGTGGACGTTGAATTATTATATAACTCGGTCAAGACAGGAAGTCAGACAGTTGGGGATCAGAGGCGTCGGAGAAAAGAAGTGGTAGGAAAAGCCACACCCGACCGAAGGAGCCCTCGGGACCCCCGATGGAGTTTTGGAGAGTTGGTGATAAGATGCAGTAGAGAAAGCCAGCAGAGTGGGCCTCTGGGCCTCCGGTTGAGCAGCACTGGAGAACAAGAAAGACACAACGCTGATGGCCATAAGAGTGGGAGTCAATATATTGCAATTCTGTTCGGTCTCCAGCTCCCTCTCACAGTAAAACCCTGAGTAACCCTTTTCGAACCCTTACAATAAAGTGAGAGGTACATATTTTTCTAAAGAAGTCTTCGCTCGTCCTTTATCATTGTGTGGTTGTGATTCTTTCTGCGTGAATCTGCATATGACTATATAACAGTAGCAAAGGTCGCGTTTGTTGGTTAAGGACAGGAATGATGTAGTCGCCCATGAATGCGTGGTCCTGGTCGTTTGGGGAGAGAAGCGGGAATGTCTCTAGAAAATGTTGCCCAGGGATGAAGTGGCTGGCTGTCGGAGCGGAATTTTGCGTCGCAGTTGCCATAGCCAAAGCTGGAAGGGACTTAAAGTGATTCCTGTGTGTGGCGTATTAAATTCATCTAATTCATATTGAACTGGGAACCCTTGGTCTAAGAGACTAGACTCAAGAGGTCCATAAATTAGATGGCTTTCCTCATGGATTCGTGATGCTGCTGCTATCAGGAGACCAAACAGTAAGACGTCTGTCCAGTTCGAAAAAGTTCTAAAGGAAAGGAGAGTGTTTGGCGGTGTAGTGAACCTTAAAGGCAGAATCTGCATTAATGAAATGTAACAACGAAGCGGTGTGAGTTACACAGTATTGTTTAAGTCTCCGACGCACGAGATGGGACGAGACGAAACTAGTCGAGCTGGGATACAGGACTGCGGGAGAAGATTGTTGAAGAAGAAAAAGAAATTGATTCCACGTGTTCTTTTTGTTGCTGAGGAGGCATACCGTCCATCCCACCCTTTTGTATCATACATTTATTCAAAGAACAATTTAAACTACAAGCTATTTCGACACTTTATTAACCATGGCGTCTAGGCAATTCGATATTCGGCTTATCCCCGAGTTTAGCGGCGCAGCAACAGATACGCCAATAATGAAATGGTAGGAAGACCTAGAATTAACCTGTGAGCTTTGCGAGATTACTTAGGTAGAGCGGGTTCTGCCACCTATGATTAAAAGGTGCGGCCCGAGAAATGTATCGGCAGCTTTCTAAAGAACAACGGGATGACGTTGAGGAAATCAAGCGTGCTCTTATAAAAAGCCTACGGAACCGATTCGTTCGTGGCTTTCGAACAATTTACCACGCGCCGTTCCCGTCCAGAAGAGACCACAGATGAATTCCTAACGGACTTGCAACGATTGGCACGACTAGTCGGGGAAATGCCGCCAGAATGCTGGATAAGGAGTGCCTTCATCAATGAGCTGCCGAGTGACGTCAAGAGACTCCTCCGATCGTCAACCAGGTTAGAAACCCTAACTTTGAGAGAGGTACTCGAAAGGGCTCACGTCGTGTTAGTGGATACCAGGGACGAGCATCTGGCCGCTGTAGCACGACCTGAGCAGACCTCGCATACCCCGAACATTCACAAAAGTGGTCAGAGCGATGTCACTTGTTTCACATCCGGGGGCCCGAACCATCTGGCCAGAGATTGTATGCAGCGCAGCAGTGTTAGAAGCCGGAGAGAGAGATCAGCTATACGTTGTCATTATTGTAACAAAATTGGGCATCTTATGAAAAACTGTCCGGCAAACGGAAACAGGGGCGAGGTGTTAGCGCCACTCTCTCCCCATTCAAATTAAAAAAATAGGCGCTCCCCGTGATTGAAGCTGTAGTTAATGACAAGAGGCACATGGCGCTGGTGGACTCTGGATGTTCTCGGTCCCTCGTGACTGAATCGGTGTACAACCCCTGGAGTCGGCAGGCATCAGACGTTCTTGCAGTTGACGGCAAAACTCTTCGCAGTACCGGCATCGGGACTATCACGCTGGCAGTAGATAACGTAAGCCCCGTGAAAGCTGATGGGCTGGTCGTGAACAGTTCGCTGTTGGGCTTCGACATGCTACTCGGTATGGATATTATTAGGATGTTGGGTGGAGTCCGTATAGACCAGTCCGGTGATGCTATCTTCTCTAGGACAGAGCCGCATGCCTGTGCCGCGATCAGAATAGAGGAACCGGACTTCAGCGCCGAGTTCAATGAGAAGACCAGGGCTTGGACAGCGTCATGGAAGTGGTCAGGTAATCAGCTACCCATTAGCCTTGTGAACAAGGTACCCGAGTATCCTATGTCTGCTCAAGTTCGACAAGAGTACAGTCATGAACTGGAAACGTGACTGAACAATGGATGGCTGCTACCCTACCCCGAAGAGGAACTCGGTCCTCACAAAGAGCCTGATTCCATTAATGGCCGTCGTTCAACAAAATAAGTCGAAAGTGCGCCCTGTGTTAGACTTTCGTGAACTGAATGGATACGTCGACGCCTACACAGCGCATGCCGACGTCTGTGCACAAAAGTTAAGAGGGTAGAGAAAGAAAGGCTCTATCGTGTCAGTATTCGACCTCCGAAGGGCATATTTGCAAGTGCGCGTGCACAAATCCTTGTGGCCGTACCAGACAGTTAATCTTTGAAGGAAAAAGGTACTGCCTTTCGCGCATGGGCTTCAGATTCAATGTGGCACCATCAATCATGCGGGCTATTGTTGAGGCTACACACTCAAAAGATGATGCAGTCCGGCAGGCAACCTCGGCGTACATCGACGATGTCTTCATCAACAAAGATGTAGTTTCTGCAACCAGGGTAAGGCAACAATTGGCTAACTTTGGACTGACGAGCAAGGAACCAGAGCGACTGCAGAACGGTGCACGAGTGCTTGGCTTAACAGTTCAGGAAGAGAGCAAAATGCTAATATGGGAGCAAGGGAATGAGGCCCCTAGCATGCTGCAGGTCCGTACCCGACGCAGCGTGTCCTCATTTTGTGGAAAGCTGGTCGAGCACTTCCCAGAAGTTAAATGGCTCAAAGTGGCTGCATCATTCATTAAGAGGAGAGCGGCAGACATAACAAAGGGTTGGGATGACGAAGTGACTGATGTTCCGTTAACAACAATGATAACAGAAGTCGTTGCGAAAGTGCGCCAAGAAGACCCTGTACGAGGAAAGTGGTGCGTTGATGGCCCCGAGCTCGATGTTTGGGTTGATGCGAGCTCCTTAGCCACCGGAGTTTCCCTGAAGCATAATGGAGCTGTCATGGAGGATGCGAGCTGGCTACGAAATGAGAGGGACACACAGCACATAAACTTGGCGGAGCTCGATGCTGTGCTGAAGGGCGTAAACATGGCACTGATGTGGGAGGCAACCATATTGCATATTCACACTGACTCCGCATGTGTGCACAAATGGGTAACGGACACCCTCACAGGGAAGGCTAGAGTGCGCACCAGAGAGGCAAGTGAGATGCTAATCAGGCGTCGGCTTGATGCACTCGCGAGCCTAGTCAAGGAGTACGGACTGTCTGTGGACGCAGTCCTGGTGAGGTCAGAACATAACCGAGCAGATAGTCTAACGAGAGTACAACAGCGATGGTTTGATCTCGCCAGGAAGGCAGCTGAGCCTCCGTACTGTGAAAGTGCTGTGTCACCAAGCAAGCACGACTTCGGATGGATAAGGTCTATCCATCACCGAAGTAGCCACCCTGGCGTAAGGCGAACATTGTACTTCATCAGGCTGGTCGATCCCACAGTCTCTAAAGCGTCAGTGAGGACTGTGGTAAGGAACTGTAAGAAGTGCCAGTCGATTGACCCACCACCTTCGTGTTGGCCGAGGGGGGAGCTGGACTTTAGCGACACCTGGTCTCGAGTGGGAATGGATGTAACCCACTACCAAGGCAGACACTATCTATCGCTCATTGACTGCGGGCCCTCACGGTTTTCAATTTGGCGTCATCTAAGACGACAAGATGCAGCGAGCGTTGTCAGCCACCTGGAGAGTCTGTTCTGTGAGTGCAATTCGCTGGCTGAAATACTCGTTGACAATGACACAGCATTTCGCAGCAAGGTCTTCAGGGACTTTCTAAGCGAATGGGGGGTTCGATTGCATTTCCGTTGTGCGCACGTCCCCTCCGGTAATGGCATTGTGGAACGATGTCATTGGAGAGTAAAACAGATTGCAGCAAGGAAACAATGCCCAATAATGGAAGCAGTCTATTGGTATAATGCCACCCCTAAGGATAATGTGTCGCCGCTGACTGCCCCTGTCAACCTTATTTATCGCTACCGCGTCCGACTGAAGGGTATTGATGCGCTCCCTCCAGATAATCCCAAACAGCAGCAGATAAGATACGAAGTAGGCTATCCTGTCTGGATGAAGACCCCAAATAGACGTTGTACGTCCCCCTATGCAAGTAGACGTGTTACAGGTGTAATCAGCCCACAAAACGTCCTTGTCGACGGGATGCCAAGCCTATGACGGGACGCAGGTCCCTTACATGACGTAAGGGACCTGCGTCCCGTCATAGGCTTGGATACCTCAGAAAGTGGGAGTGACAGCGAACTCTCGGCCTAAAGTACAAGGGTGATTACCATCAATGAAGCACGCAGTGATCCCCTAGAAGGAAACACCGCGTATGCAACGGATAACACTTCTGCAGACGAGTCATTCGAGGAGGAAGTGGTATTACCACGGAGGAGTGCTTGACACAAGAGACCTGCCCCGGTTTGTCATTTGTGTGATCATGAGATCACGGGGAGTGTAGTGAACCTGATAGGCAGAATCTGCATTAATGAAATGTAACAACGAAGCGGTGTGAGTTAAACAATACTGTATAAGGGATTCCTTATACAGTATTGTTTAAGTCTCGGGCGCACGAGAGGGGACGAGACGAAACGAGTCGAGCTGGGATACAGGACTGCGGGAGAAGATTGTTGAGGAAGAAAAAGAAATTGATTCCACGTGTTCTTTTTGTTGCCGAGGAGGCATACCGTCCACCCCACCCTTTTGTATCTTACATTTATTCAAAGAACAATTTAAACTATTGGCGGGCTTTCCCTAATTTGGTGCTGTCCGGAAAAATGATTCGAGCTAAATTGTAGGATAAGTCATCCTGATTGGGTGAAAATATGCGTCGACCCTAACAATCAAATTAATCAACGCGCCAAACAAAAATACTAAGTTCTTTCTGCTACAATTTTGAGAAAGAGGTAGTTTGGCGGGCTTTCACCGAATTCGATATGCTCGGGAAAATCATCCGTGCCGAATGGGATTTGTCATCCTCATTGGTGAAAATATATGACGAAACCAACGGTCAAAATAATATACGCGCCAAACATACGAAGTTCTTTCTGCTACAGATCTCCTCGAGAACAATGGTCGAAAATTGAATGTGCTCTCCTCATGTTCAAGTCGGTCTGTCCTGCTGGAAGGATAAGTGAGGGAGGGGGAGAGAGAGAGCGTTTACACGACCTTTTATATTACCCGAGAAAGTCACCTGAGCAGAATGGCATAAATCATTCTCATAGGACGAAAACTAAAACCGAAACTTCAACAGCCAAAATGATTCCTGCGCCAGACAATAAATTTGAAAATATAAGTCACCACGTGATTTAATGGTGGTCTAACGAGAATTTGAAATTAGTTCTTTCTGCAACAAATGTTTTCCTGAACCTGTAGAAATAGTCACGTTTCCCAGGCAAGACATGTTTGTCTTTTGATTTTTCCTTTCTTTTTTTAAGTGCTGTTTTATTTTCCGTGAAAGGGTTCGTTTTTTTATAAAAATTAATCCTTCAAAAATTAATCAGCTTCAAATGAACATACCCAGCGAGACACCCGATGAATCTTCAAACTTATAATTGCCGAAAATGATTCAATAATATACTTACTTCAATGCCTTTGTTGAAGACGTATCAGTTCCCTATAATCCATGAGTGACCCAGTGTTTTTTTTTGTTTTGTTTTTTTTCCGAAACAATTTGTATCATTGTTACTTGATTCAGTTTTTTGACTGGTCGTTAAAATAACAATTGATTTTAACAACTAGTGTCTTTCTTCGAAAATTTGTAACTCCATTTTATTTATTTTTATTTACTCGGTGATAAATAGTTCTAAGTTGCACGCACGGGACACGTTTGTCTTTTTATTTTTTCCTTTCTTTTATTTTTAAGTGCTGTTTTATTTTCCGTGAAAGGATTCTTTTTTTTAAATAAAAAGTAATCCTTTTAATAGTTCTATTTCAAACAATTCAGTTTTAGATTAAGTATCCAGTTTTTTGTTTATACACAGTTAAATGTACCCCCCCCAAAAAAAAAAACAGTAGTATTTCAAGCAACCGAGGTTAGCATAAGATGTAGTCTATGTATTCTACAACCCCAGCCAATCGAGCCAGCTTCTTTTCAGAGCCCCCTGTGTTTATTCATTTTATTTTGTAGTGGGAGTGAGTACTGAGTATCTTCCGTAATTTATTGGAGTTACTTTCAGGTTTAGTTCCACCATAAATACAACACAGATTTTACAAGCGCGTAAACAAATGAAATATGACAACAACGAACATTAAGAAACAAACAATTTAATAATCATAACAAACAGGATAAAAATAATTAGAAATACAAGGTTCATGTTATGTACAAGCGGCCTTTGTAGAAAATACAGCTATGGCCAGTTGAATGAAAATAGGATTGTTCGCCCGTGTGTGTGTGTGTGTGTGTGTTTAAATGTTAGTAAAGTATATTAAAAAAATGCGTCCATAGTTGGCCGAAGTAAAGAGGATAAAAAGTTGACTTTACATACATGGGTATGTATGTGTATAGAAGTGATGGACCTTTTATGTGCCTTTTATTTACATAAGTCCGCACGTGCGTTTTTTACGATTTTTGGCAACAACGTGTTACATGCCTTTTTCCTTTGAGTCTTATGGCGTTGCTCTCTGCTGTCCGTTGTGGCCTCCCGTAGTGGAAAGTCTTTTTGGTAGTGGAAGGAATGGCCTTTGGTAGTCGAATGCCTTAGTCAAGGCTAAAAAAAATGTGTATTCTATAATTTTTTTAATTTCTTTTTAATCTCCATGCATTCTCCTGTGAAGAGAATGCAAAAGCCCCTTTTTTTCTGCTGGTTATTGTTATTGTCTCATTCTGTCTAGCAGTCATCTGCCTGATGTTGTTCCTTTCTAAATGGATAAATAGGAAAGGCTTAATAAGTGGCATATCCAAACTTCTTGGCAAGCTACCCTGTACATGGTAACTATTGGAGATGTCAATCATAGCATAGCTTACTTATTTTTTACTTTCTTCTTTTTTATTTGAGGTCACCTGCACTAGCAAACATCAAAGGCTTGTCAATCTGAGACTACCAGGACTATCAGATATTAAAAGAAAATGGGATTAGAGTAAGGACTTGTTTATCTTAACTTCTCCATCATAGGTCATTGAAAGACAAAAGAGGAACTATAGGTGGAGAGATTGATATACTGATTTTTATTTTACTTAGGTATTGTAATGTATGTATTATGTATGTAGCTTCACAGAGTACAAAAACCTCTAGAAAACCGGCTACTTCCAGCATGGGAAACCCTGGCTGCTAGCACGCTGAAAACATGATCCCAATAAATTGTAAAGCGAACACCCGTGTTTTCGTTTTCTTTATGGATACCACAGATATCTTATTTTACTTAGCTTTTAAAAGATTTTTGCCAATTGGCAACATTGTCTTCAGTTGTTTCTTTAAGATATGACTCCGCAAATCATGCCTCTAACAAAGAGACTGCAATTATATCATGCAATGTGTGTCTTTGATGATGTACAAGTAGCTATGGATAAGCTTGAACATCTGAGAACTATCATTGGATAGGAGGTGCCTGTGGTGTAATGGTTATCGTCGTAGGAAATGAACATGGCGACACGAGTTCAAATCCTGGCTGAGACTGATTGCATTTCACATAGCACTAATACCCTTGGGAAAGGTATGAATCCAATTATTCTCCCTCCAGCTATGGGTAAATAGTAGGACAGACTGAGTTCTTCAGCCTTGGAGAGGCAACTAGTCTAGAAGGAAAAGCTCTGAATTCAAACCTGTTAAACTCCGCTTAAAAATTGACCTTGTGTCATATCCTGCCCGAGCGGAGGGGTTGGGTAAATAGGATCATTGGATACAAATGGCCAAACAGCCTCATCTCCAACAAGGCTCTGAACAAAATGTGCGACACCATTCCACTATCAACAAAGGTGGCACAATTATAATGATCCATGTTTCCTCTCAATGTAAGTTCTCTTTTCCCCTTACAGAATGAAGGATTTTTTTGTGTTAAAACCTTTGTTATATCATCAAATGCGTCAAGTTATCACTTGATCCTGGACTGGACCCAAAACTATTAATTGTAGTTTTCTATACAGATGATAAAGAAGTTGAAAAACATGTAGTATCATATGTAAATGAGGTACTACTATCAAGGCAGTATCACCCCAAGTAAAGGCAGTCAGATACTACTCTTGACAAGACAATGTTTGTTCCAGAGACTGCTTTACTTCAAAACATGTTTTTGACTTATAATCTCCCACTTTTGTTTCTTTTTATTATCAGCCTTTAATTGTGAGTATATCTTCAAATCATTATTTTGAAGAGGAGAAAAATACAGTTAAAATCATATCACTCTGTTGGACCTTTCCATCTTGTGACTCTTCTGAAGATGGCCAATAACTCTAAACATATCAATCACAGTTTCTATTGGTCTTGCAGCTTACAGGTGCTTATTTCTGTATTCCTTGGTCAATTTTATAATGCTTTCTGCAGACTTCAATAATTTTGTATATCAAATCAAGCCATTTGGTCATCTATAGAGTAAACAAACTCTTCTCAATTATTAATATGATGCACAGTCAACGATTTTACTATAAAAATGCATTGCAAATTGGCTACCAACCTCTTGCAACTGTCTTCCCACTTTGAGCCAGGTCAGGTAGAGGTCTTCACTTACTAAATACAAAAATTGTAACAAGGAGTTTAAAAGAGAGACAACCTGCACAATGGTCTGCTGAATCTTCAGCTGATCGAGCTGCGGTGACTCAACACTGTCCTATCAGACAAGCAAAAGATAATTCAGGTGGAAATACTGAATGGTTTTAGGACAGCTGCAATAGATGGAATATTGATGAGGCAGCTAAAGATTAGCTGGCTGACGGGCAAAAACAAAGTAGTGTGGAAACAATTGAATGACAACTTGAGTGATATGGCAGCAGCAAAGAAGCTACATCATGTATGCAATGTGTGCGATACAATGTGCACAGAGAGATTTTGTATGGTTGGTGGAGGGGGATCTTTATGGTGTTGTGAGTGTACAGCCGTCAATATGTCAGAAAGTTATCCAGCAGTTGTGATGGCAGAAGCAGCGACTGAAGAAAAGATGGAAGAAACAAAAATAGTGGAGGAATGAGGAATTGATAGATGATATGAAAAAGAGGCACAATGATCTGAGATATGTTGAAAGCAACCCACAAGCAGTAAAAAGCAAAAAAAAAAAAAAAAAAAAAAGAGTTAAGAAGGTATTCTTAAAGAACCATTACATGTTTGCAAGAGAACTGTTATGGGGTTTCAGGGCAAGCTGTGTTACAGTTTGCTATCTGATTCCATTCTGGGTTCATTTTATTCTTATCCCACTTTTGTTTTGTTGGTTTGACTTCTTGGATAAGAAGGCCGTAAATAAATTATATGAAAGAAGATAGTAACAGATAGGAGACGAAGACATTTTTTATATTTTTCCTTTATTGCTGGATTCAACAACCATTCAGTGGGTAAGGAAATTCTACCTGAATACAATTGAAATGGTTGAATCCCCCAGTCAAGGTGTTAAAATGCGTTAGTCGTTTCTTGGGTATATATGTGTCCTTATTCGGTATTTAAAACTTTAACAACGTGTTCGGTATATAAAGCTTTTGCGATGTGTTAGTCACTTTTGGGAGTTCGTCTAAATCCGGTGTTTTAGTCATGGGTTGGTCGTGAAAAAGACGACTACTACCAGTGAAAGAGTGAGCCAATGCGTCGTCTAAAGACGAACGCGTGGCGTCCTCCGCCAGTTAGCAAGGTGTTGTAACTCCGCTGGTCACTGCTGAAAGAGAAATGAGATTTTTCCTTTTTCTTTGTACATGCGTCGCCCCTATTCCTGTTAGGGGCCTCTGGGAGTTTTTGCATATTTTAATAATTTATTTTAATTCAATTTATTTATTTATTCATCTATTTATTCCCTACACTGTTTGAGACTGGAAAGTTGGGTGAGCTAAAGAGGATCAATCTCATTTTGTGGATAATTTATTTTGACATGGAAGAGATTAGACTATGATAACCTCAGTCACCTATTCTCAATTAGGGAGCCGACTCTGCATGAGGTCCATGAGTTTGTTCAAAAGTCTAAGTCTCATGATGCCAGTGCCTAGGTCAGAATGGGTTTTTACACAAGCTGTTTGACAATTATTCCCCTGGTGCTGTGTCAGTTATGTCAGAGTGATGTGACGAAAAGGTACCATGTCACCAGTATGGTGTATCAGAGAAGGAGTACATGTGGTAAAAAATGTTGGATCAGTTAAGGCTGATCTCAACACTTAATGTTGACGCAAAGATCTTCTTTGGATTAATGACAAATAAAATGATTGTTCTGGGGTTCCCTGGATGCCTGGAGCACTCACAGATGATCTGGGACATAATAAACATCAGGAAGTTGAATGTTGGCAATCTATAGCATCTTTTCCTCTTCAATTGATTTTTCCTCTTAAAAGTAAATCAATTTTCATTGAAAAACTTTATTTGCACTGTGCTTTTTTTTCAATTTGTGAGTTTTTTGTTAAATTATAAATAAAACTATTTTTCTGATTTACGTGATGCATTCAATAAGTTTCCAGACTTTTTTGTACAGGCATTTAAAATTGTCGTAGACACTTGAAAATTCACTATAATATTGTTATACATCTTATGAGATGACTGACCATTTTTTATGATTTCAGGTTCACAACTGGTGAATTTCAAAAATGCAACCTGGACATGAGGACACTTTAGAAGAAAGATATGCAATAAAATTCTGTTTTAAACTTGGAAAAAAATGCCACAGAAACGTATGGAATGCTTCAGACTGCTTTTTTTCTTGCATGAATCGAGCATCAGTTTTTGAGTGACATAAGAGATTCAAGGAGGGCAGGGAGTCTGTGAGGGATGATGAGAGGTGTGGGAGGAGTAAGGAAGTCAATACACCAGAGTTGATTGGTCAAAGGGTTATGGTTAGGGTAACTATGTTGAGGTTTTAAGGGAGTTCAGGAAGAGAATCCGTCGAAAGAGACCAGCACTCTTCAAATCGGATCAGTGGCATTTCCACCAGGACAATGCACCAGTCCACAACTCCATCCTTGTCACAGACTATTTGACCAAGATGGGCATCAAGACAATTCCTCCCCCTCCCTACAGTCCAGACCTTGCTCCCTGTGACTTTTGCTTATTCCCTAAGCTCAGAGGCTGTCGTTATGAGACAATTGAGGCCATTGACACGGTCACACAAGAGAACTTCCATGGGGCCTTCTAGAAGTTGTTGGAACGGTAGAACTTCAAAAGTTCTCAAAAGCTTCTAATTTCCATATACAAGTGCATTGCAGCCGGAGGAGATTACTTCGAAGAGGACTAGAGTTTCATATGTGTACTATCGATAAAAATGTCCGTACAAAAAAAGTCTGGAAACTTATTTAATGATCCTCGTAAATCTATACTGAGCTTGAGTTTCTGGTTTTGTTTTACATTAGCTCACTTCAAAAGTTCTCAAAAGCTTCTAATATCCATATACAAATTACAATTGAATGATAATTTTGCAGGGTCATTGTCGGTTATGGAGGCCATTTTTTAATGATGTTGTAGGATTTACACTCCTATATTTTTTTAAATGGGCGAGATACAAGAAAATTCTAGAAAATAAGATACTAACTCACTTGTTCGCGAAACAAAGATGGTGGACGTCGGTAAACTAATTAGTTTCAGGAACCTATTAGTCAGGGAAGTCACGTGATTTATGCTCCCAACTACGTCCGCACCTTTGATTTAGTCCCGTGCAAAATAAACGGTGTTTTGAGTCGATCACATGACAAGGTAGGTTTAACTATATATACTCTAGACTTCCAATAACTCATTCTCTCACATTTTAACTTCCAGAAACAGCTCTCATTCTCTCTTACATTCTGAATCCCAGCTAGTGACACGTAGCTCCAGAAACATACGAAGTGCACATGTATAATATATGAGTTCTTTCTTCTCATGTTCTACCAATCTGCCAAAAGCCTTCATACAACGTCAGATTCTTCAGCAAAACCAGAAAGAGATAAAAGGCCGGTGTATTAGTACTTTTGTGCAAAATACTTTATATACACATACAGCCTATTGTTACGTTCCGCTCTGGCCAAACAAACGACAACACGTAATATATATAACAATATATATTTATTTTCTCGACGGACGCTTGTGTGAAGTTGGAGCAATCAGGAGAGGTATTAGAATCGTTTGTCTATAAGGCCTGGACTCTTCGATGTAAGTAGACGATGGCCGAGAAAACGCACACGGGGCAACGTCGGGACAAGCTTGCGTGAACAGTGGATTTTTTTCACTGTCTTCCGTTCAATTCGTCGCTCTGATATTACCATGAAACTCCCACGCGGAGATATGGACACGCCTCCACGCCCCCGCGATTTCTTCCTATAACTGGCCATCTTTGGAATGGCATGTTTGATCGTCATCGAGCGGAAATAACTGTCATGCAGTTCACAGGTCACTCTCTTCCGGTGCATCACTTTGTGACGGCACAGTGGCATTTTTACTTTGTCCCATATTGTCAGCCAAGCCGTATTTTACACTCCTCGCCATCTTATTTTTCAAAATGTTCACTCGTGAACATTTTAAGTGAATCTCTCTCCTCTCTCCCCACTCCACACAAACGAAGCAATTGTACAACATGGGTTTGCAAAAGTAGAGAAAACATTAAAAGCATATGATACACAACAAAAAATAAAAAATAAAATAAAAATAAAAATAAAACGCCTTTTTTTAACACAAAATCGGGGTTTCCCACTTTTTTTGGGGGGAACCCGACAATTGTTCATGTTCGTTATGTCCTTCTTATAATATCTCCAACGATCCGTTACCTTTGTTTTGTTTTGTCTTTTTTTTTTTTAAGAAAAGCTTGTATTGCTTAAAAAGTTCGTTTTCTTTCTTTCTTTTTTTTTATTTTTCGAATGCTTAAAGAGTTCGTTTTTTTTTAAAGAAAAGTTTGTAATTTGTAGTTTGTAAGTTTGTAAGTTTGTAGTTTGTAAGTTCGTTTCCTTTCATTCCAGTAGACCATACTCGATGCACAACCCTATGGTCGTAGGCGGTAATCACGCCCCAATTTTCAAACTGACATCGGGTAAATGACATTCGATTCACACCCTGCGTGTCTCTGCTCGAGTTCAACGTAACTCCACAATTTCAAAACATACTATGTTTGAACACAGATGACTGTCATCATCTGCAGTGTATGTCATTCAAAGTCTGACCAAGAAAAAGAAATGAAAGAAATAAAAATTATTTACAGCTTCATTCAGTTGACGATGAATGTGCGGCCTATCTGGAGTATCAGTCGTATTACCTATAGCTTCTTCACCCCCCCCCCAAACCATTTTACCCTAAAATAGACCCGTGAGTCGTAATTTTCTGGGCTGCTCCGAGTGTCCTCTTTCATTATCCAGGGTACCATTTTCTGTCTCCAAGTCTGGGTATACCCCCTTGGAGGGTATCTCCCCATCCGACCCAGAGACATTCGGGAGCTGAGGGCTTGCTGTTCCCACAGCACCATTTAATAATGACAAGCTTATCTGTGCCCCTGTTGGACGTTTACCTTCCCTCTTCCGAGCAATCCACCGTTTAGCTACCACTCCCCAAAATATTAGAATGCTAACTACGGCTACGCTAACCCCTATAATCAGCGTCATTGAGACTCTCTTAGGCCTCTCACAAAATCTTTCTACTTCTACCTGTTCCAAAGCATTTAGCAGTTTTTGGATAGGAATCTCTTCTATTTCACGTAATTTCCCCGGTATGGCGTCCACATGAAAATTAGGAAATTTCTTTGTGATTGGGGACCACACTATCGAACTGGAGACGTTTATGGGTCTAATCTGCAGCGGGCCGACGTTCCCGAAACTTGAACCGCCGTTAACCTGCGCAACCAGTACCATGAAATCACTGTTAGCTGTGCATCCACTATTCATTCGCACAGTGGCCAGTGGAGCTCTTGCAACGAGCTTACTACGCGTTCTGTCCCCACAAAGTATCATGAAATGCAAATCCACCGTTGTCGCCACTATTCATGATCTTTGATCCAACCTCAATGCCACTGGAAGTCGGGTATTCGTCGTGATCGTGACCTGAAAATTCCTCTCTATTTCTCCTGGATTACGTCGAAAGAGTGACATCTCGCACGACTCTCTCGAATTTGTGACATAAACGGGACCAGAGACTTCGCATGGCTTACTTTTACTTGCGGAACATCGCGCCGCCTCAGCGCGACTCAACAAAATATATCGGGTCCCGGCCTTATTCACGGCAATCATTTCCGAATCCAGCTTAAATTTGGCCGACAATCTGGAACCCTTCACCGAACCTAGACGTGCAGGCATTAGAAGCGGAAAGTTCAAAATATTGTACACTACGTAGAAGTGTTCTCTTTCCAACAACGGCACGTCTACTACAATTACAATAGACCTCGCACCAAAAAGTGTTGTGCAACCCAATATTTCATAATAATGCCACGTCTGTATTGGGATCATTCGCCATTTTGAAGTTATCCGGAAGTGTCCGAGCTATGCTATGCAGTATCTTCCTTAAGTCATGCGGAGCAATTATGCTAGGTGACAAATGACTGATCAACAATAAGTTTAACTGAAGTTCCAGGTAACTCAAAGCCATGTGCACATCCAACAGATATTTCCTCAGCTCCTCCACCATGATTTTATACAACCAGTACCTATGGGTAAGGATTTCTAATCTGGCTACCCGTTTTTCTAAACCTTGAGTTGCGTTCGCCATGGAAACTACTATACCCCTTAGGTTAACAATGAGCTCGTTTATTTTGTGCCTATTGTCGGACAATGCACGTCTTGTGAAATTTATCTCAGAGACGCTATCTTCCATTACATGTAACAACCACCCTTGTGTATTTGTCAATCTACCTAGTGCCCTACTGGTTACACGAAGGTCATCCTCTGACGTAACTCCAAAAAGGTAGCTCAGAGCATTGCCCACAATTGGCAACAACGAGCGTCTTGACCTATGCGCCATAGACCTATAGTCATCATACTTTGATAGTAAATGTTCGCGTTCCTTCTTAACTTCCATGAACTCATCATTCACATTTTTTACTAGTGTTTCAAAGGTGACGTCCCCGAGGAACTCTTGTGGGAAATCTTCCTTTGCTTCCGTCTGGACATTCCTTATGGACTCTTCTAACGACTGGAAAGCGGCGTCGTATGGTGCGAGATCAACTGCAAATATTACCAACCACCTCGCACGTGTGGGTGATATCTCACTCTGCTCGTGGAAGATGACTTCTGGTAACCCTCGATCGCCATGCCTGACCCGGAAATACATAACAGGATAAAGGGAACGAGGATCGTCATTTTGGAACGAAAGAGACACACCCGTTAATATGACAATGATCAACCTCTATAGACGTGATGTATGGTAAAACGCAGTTCATTTTCTAAACCAGAATTTACTTTATTTTACTTTATTTTATTTATTTATTTATTTATTTATTTTTACACGGGCTGTAACTCTTACCCCAATCCAAGTCAAGGAAACTACTTCCGTCCCCAGCACCCGACATTTCACTCATCATCCTCCTCCACAGTTTCATTAAGCTTCTCTTCCTTCAGTATCCTAGCAATCAAGTCAACTAGACTTTTCAATTGCTCCTTTCTAGTTCTCCGGTCGTTGACACTAACATTAGCCAAGCATTCTCCAGCAGAACGCTCGCCTATGCGACCTGTAAGTGCGTCATCTTCTCTCGACCCAGCGGACGCTTGTCCTACCCGGAAATCGTCATTTACCTCATTTCCAGGTGATCCATCTACGACCCTCTCTCCATGGGTAGACTCTGACTCTACATCCTCTGGAGGTTCGTCCTTGGAAGTGGGCGAGAAGCCAGTGACGCTCTCTATATTAAGTCGAAACGCTTTTATCCACTGTTCTGTGTCGTGTTACGATACGGCGCTCCATCAATGGTACGTCAGACTCGTCGTCTGAGTTTTCGCGCCGATGTCGACACTTGCGCACTGGAAAGTCGGCTTTTTCCGTCTCGGAATCAGTATCAGAATCGCTGGAATCTATCGGAACAGCCAACGCGATCTTCCGTAGCGGCCTGTCCGTAGTGGGAATTTCCTATTCCTCGATGGACGCCGCCCGAAGGTGCTCGGCATGCACTTTCGTGACCGAACCCGTCAATTGATCTCTAATTCTGTAAGAGACAGGACCTGTATTCTCAATCACCACATAATATGGCCGCCAGCGCACGTCCAATTTCCCCCTCCTGTGGTGGTTCTTATAATACACTAAATCACCAACCTCAAATTTGACGTCCTTCGTCTTACTCCTGGACCCATCTGTTGCCTTTTTCCTTGCTTTCCTAATGTTATTTCTAACTAAAGTGAAAGTGCGATGCATTTCCTGCAGGGCGATTTCATGATGTTCCTCGCCATGATATATGCGACGAGGCCTCAGTATATTATCCAATGGCAGAATAACGTTTTGTGAGACCACAAAATTCTCTCCATATTACTTGCTCTATAGAGCAAGTAATATGGAGAGAATTTTGTGGTCTCACTTACATGGAACCGGACAGCTGCCAACATTTTATTTATGTAAATGTCCCATGACTGTTCGTTGTGACCAATTTTCTTAGCTAGAATATCGTGCATTGTTCTATGAAATCTCTCAACCTTACCATTGCTCTGTGGGTGATAAAACGAAGTAGTTACGTGATGCACATTGAGCTCCTCGAACGTCTTTTTCATGATTTTATTGACATTTTCCGGTCCATTATTCGTTAAAAGCTAAAGTGGTGCTCCAAATCTGGGGAAAATTTCATCTACTAGAAGATGCACCACTGTTTCTGCCTTCTTGTTAGGAAGAGCAAAAGCCTCAGGCCAACCACTGTACATATCTATAAATGTAACTATATATTGGTTACCCGAATGAGTCTTTGGGTAGGGTCTAGAGATATCCAAGGCAAGCTTTGCGAAAGGAAACAGAGGTAAATCACACTCCTGCATATGGGGTTGCTGCTTCCTCAGATTCCTCGTTTGACACGCAATACATTTGCTTACAAAATCGTATATATCTTTTAGCAAGCGGTGCCAGAAATATTTATGTTTGATTGCATGAAACGTTTTCTCTACTCCCATATGACCATTGTCATTGTGGTATTGCACCAACACATTTTTTCTTAATTGAGACAGCACATATAGCCTGATGAGTGGTTCATCGTCGGGCTGAGACAAGTAATATACTATCTCGTCCATTAATATGAACTTCTTCTGTTCCATTTTAGTAGCTCTACCATTCTTAATCCTAGTCTTCAGATCCAAAATATCTTTGTCGGATTCCTGTTCACCAATTATATCTATCCCTGTCAACGTGGGTCGTTCGCACGTCATTGATGAGTTGTCATTTTCGTACGACGCAAACTGCTTTGGTTCAAAACGGTTTGAATTTATTGCACTAACCAAAATAACTCCTTTCGTCTATATCTATTGGAGGATCTCCATTGTCTTCACTTGCATCCACGGCACGAGACAAGAGATCTGCGCAAGCATTATCTTTACCCTTGAGATACTGTATGATGCAGTTGTATCCCGCTATGCTCAAAACTGATGTCTGTATTTTCCTATTTTGTATGGCCGAATTGAGTAAATATTCCAGGGGTTTATGATCAGTATAAATGGTGAATGTTGCGCTATGCAAATAGTGGTGTAATTTTTGAAGGGCATAGTGTATGGCATCAGCCTCCTTCTCTATGGTCGACCACCTTGTCTGCGTATCACTTAACTTATAGGATAGAAAATAAATTGTTTTTTCTACTTCTTTCTTATGCCTCCGATTATATACCATTTGTGATAAACATGCACCAATCGATTGGTCGGAGGCATCGATATATAGTCCTTATTTGGGTCGGGATATGCTAGTATCACCATCTCCGCAAGTTTCATTTTTAGACTATCAAAAGCAGCCTGACATGTGTTGTCCCATTGGAAACGCGCATACTTTCTCGTTAAATTAATCAGTGGCTCGGCTATATCAGAAAAAATTCTAATAAAACGACGATAATACGAGGTCATTCCAATGAAAGATCTAACCTGTCTAACAGTAGTAAGAGTCACGACCGATTCTATAGCTTTGACGTTATCAAAATCTGGCTGCACCCCATCTCCACTAATTTTAAATCCTAGATATTGAATCTCTTTTTTAAAGAACTCACATTTAGAGGGCTTCAATTTCAGGTTATGCTCCTGCAAACTACTGAAGACCCTATCTATAGGTTTCAAGTGGTCCCCTATCGTATTAGAAAATATCAATATGTCATCAAGGTATGCCAGAGCAAAATCTTCCTGGCCTCGTAATTCAATTGACATCAGTTCCTGGAAGACCCCGGGGGCGTTTGTGAGACCGAACGGCATCACTTTAAAATGAAACAAACCCCGGTGGCAAGTGAATGCACTTTTCTCTTTGTCATGTTCATGGAGCTCAACTTGCCAATACCTCGACTTCAGATCCAGTTTCGAAAAGTATTTTGCTGACCCGAGTGAAGCTAGTATATCATCAATAACCGGGAGCGCTCGAGCGTACATCTTTGTAACCCTGTTAAATGCTCTAAAATCAACGCAAAATCTTTTAATACCATCCTTTTTTTTTCAACTAAAACTATCGAGAAACCCCATGGACTATTGGATCTTTCAATTATGCCTGCTTGCATCATTTTGTTAATCGCTAAATCAACCACTTTTCTTTGTTTGAGCGGTGTGCGATATGGGCGCCTTTTTATGAGCTCATGGGTTCCAGTATCGATACGCATTTTGACAGTATCAGTCCTGCCCAAATATTTGTCTTCACTAACAAACAAGTCTCTATTTCTTTTTAACAGCCCATCAATCTCTGGTTTGAATTCTTCCGATACATTTACCTGTTGTAATTCTTCATTAGAGATATGGCTCGTTTGTTTATCGGCCACCGTAATTTCAGTGATGCTACTCACCTCACTGACCCTAGCTATCGACCATCCTTGCTTCAAAATGACTGTTTGATTAGTATTGTTCATTATGAGCAACGGAAACTTACGAGATTTTTTAATTCTAACTATAGCATTTGCCAATGATACGCCGCTGAATTTGCTAGCATATCCGCTACTCAACTGTTCTATCACATATTCCCTGCCTCCACCGTTTCTGAGCGCAGTCCGTGCCATACAAGTGTGCATATGCTGGGGTTTTAATACTACTCGTTGAGCTAATCTAACTATGGAGGAAATATGGATGTCTTCTTCTAAAGCTACGTACTCTTTCCCAATTATTAACGCACCCAAATCGAAGTACATTCTCATCCCATTTTGCCTAAGCCAATCACGACCGAGAATGATATTTCTATTGAGATTTCTCACCACAATAAAATCATGGGGAGTGGACTGATTTCCTATTTGGACCTGCAAGCGAGAGAGGCCATCTACCTGTAATGGGGACCCATTAGCAGTCCTTAATTTCACGTCTTTCTTTTGGAGTTCAGGTCTCGGTCGAAACGATTCATAAATCCTATAACTTATGACCGATACCTCTGCTCCCGTACCTACCAAGGCCCTATACCTTCTACCTCCTATTCTAACGGTGACGGAATTCGGCGCGCCCATACTACCAACTATGTGTGTTGGTACCATTTCGCTCCGTTCGCAGGGCGTCTCACGAACGGACCTCCGCCGTTTCCGGGGGTTCGTTGTTTACAGAATCTCTGTATGTGGCCCTCTCTGCCACAACTCCAACACCTAATGACCCGGTTTCTACCTCTCTCAGGAGGTTTATCTCTCGGTCCCATATCATTTCCTTTTATGCCTCTTTTCTGGCACTTATTATTATTATTAGATTTCACCGGGCCCACAGCTTCTATTCTCAACCGTCTCCTAGAGTGACAAACCTCCATGGGTTCGTCTTCATACTCTCAACCCTCGTCGAGCCGAATTTTCCATTTCCACTCGGATAGGGCCTTCTGATATCCAGCTTCTAATGTTTGTGATTCGTCTTTCATTACTGCCATTTTTATATCCCTTTCTCTTAGCCCCTCTATGAAAAATCCTAGGACCTGCCCGTTAACCCCTGCGTACGCGCTCTCGGCCAGTCGCACCACCCTCTGCATGTACTCATGTATTCCCTCCGTTCCTCCTTGTCTAATCTTAGCCAATTCCGCTAACCGTGCATGGGGGTTAGGAACCACCCCATAATACTCCCCTAACGACGCCTTCAAATCATCCCACGTGGGTTGTTTGTCAATAGCCTATGTATGTACTGTCCTACAGTACCACTAGTTATGAGGAGCGCCGCCACGTGCGCCACATGGAAATACTTCTGCATCTCCTCCAACCAGGCTTTGTATCCACCATTTTCTCAACGTATTAGTGGCTGGATATACTTTATCAAAGATTCAATCCTTAACGTGTTCGTCACCGAACTAGCCACATTTCTTAACTCAAGGGTCAAACCCTGGATGAAGTCGGACAAGGATAACTGTTCCATTTTAACTTTTTTTTCTTAGTTAACAATTATCCCAGTATGTAACAAGAGCAGAACACACACAAGGTAAAACCAAAAGTCACCTACCTTTGGTTGATGTCGTGTTGTGATGCTTAAGATCGTCTAGCACTGTCGTTTATGGTAACTGGGTTCGTTCTGAGTCCTTGCAGAAACTCGGCTGGCACGGGCACCAAATCGATGTATGTTAGGTTCCGCTCTGGCCAAACAAACGACAACACGTAATATATAAAACAATATATATTTATTTTCTCGACAGACGCTTGTGTGAAGTAGGAGCAATCAGGAGAGGTATTAGAATCGTTCGTCTATGAGGCATGGACTCTTCGATGTAAGTAGACGATGGCCAAGAAAACGCACACGGGGCAACGACGGGACAAGCTTGCGGGAATAGCGGAATTTTTTTACTGTCTTCCGTTCAATTCGTCTACCGCGACCGGCCTACGAACGTAAACAGATCGGATTGCTCCTTCGCCCTAGAAAAATTACATCCAGGTACGGCCGGAAATGACGAAGCCCTTTTTCGACTCTAACCGGCCGTTACAGCGAAGAAAGGAATAAATTAACATTTATCAACATTTGCAAAACACTTCTGCCAGAAATAATTCTATAAGAATGGAAGTAATACTCTTCGCTAGCCTATACCGGGCTAAAGAAATACTTATTTTCTACGTCCATTTTTTATAGAAGAACTTTTTATTTATGTGGCGCAGCAAAGGTGGTGTTCCCTTCCTTTCATATGGCTTCAGCGGCGAAAAAATTCAGAGGTCCCCGTTCTTTTTTAGGGTGTTTGTGACCTTTCCTCTCCAATTGTTGGGTCGCATTCGGTAGGCCGTCTTACCTCTGGACGGTTCTGCCTGGTGTGCCTCGGCACTGGAGAGTTCCTCCGGCCCCAGGGGGGCATTCCCCAAGCTTTTACCCACTTCCGGGGGGGGGTTATTGCCTGGCGCCTGAGGCGCCCCTAAAAAGGGGAATGCCGACGGGGCCGAAGGTATTTTTGAACTCGCCGGACGCGTGTGGGCTTCGGCCCTGCGACCGGACCCACCTTAAAAACGGCCTTGTGACACATTCGTGCGTTGGTGGGACGTATGATAAATAAACAGATGTTTACGCGGACGCTCTCAGGGGCCACTCGGCTCCACGAGGCTGGAGCCTACGTTATCGTGCCAGATTCAACACCTTTTTTCCCCTCTACAAATCGCCTTGCTACAAGGCTGAATCCCACTTCTTGTGGTAGATTCACTCTCCTTTTTTTTCGCATCGACATGTACTAAAGCTTCCGCACGTCCGTTTGGCTGCGTAGCGCTAAAGGCACAGGTTAGCCTTTAGCTACCACTTCGCTACCTGTGCAGCGCTAAGATAATGCCCATCTTAGCCGCGGCCTCCTGGCCTGCTCGCTCGATAGTGCAGAGCTTTGGCGCCCAAAGCCTTAGCTACCGTCCGATACCGTCACACAGCTTTGGTGCGAAAAGCCTTCGCTACCGCACAGCTTTGGTGCGAAAATCCTTGGCTACCGTCCCGACTTTTCCGCACAGCTTTGGCGCAACAAAGCCATAGCTACCGTCAACGATACGCCCGCACAGCTATTTGGCACGACAAAGCCATAGCTACCGTAAACGATACGTCCGCACAGCTAGGGGGCACGACAAAGCCATAGCTACCGTAAACGATACGCCCGCACAGCTAGGGGCACGACAAAGCCCCAGCTTCACTGATCCGCTCGCTCGACTTCGTATGTGTTAAGGTCTGGCAAACCTTAGCCACGGTTCCCCCGTCCGTTCACTTGGTCTGTAGTACTAAGACACGGCTCAGTCTTAGTCACCAACTCGCTCGACTCTACACGACCAAGATGCCAACACTGATTTCGACCTCGACGCTCCCGCAATGTAATCCACGTAATGACTCGCTGTTATGTACTGCCCGGCAATGCAGGATCTAGTCCACGTAACGACTCGCTGTTACGGACTACCCTAGCATTGCAACATCTGGCTCACGTACGACTCGCCGTACGAGTTAGCAACCAAAATCGACACACCCCTGGTTAACGCAACCTACTGTCAAAATTGGGATATCGATCTACCGACCACGACACTCCAGCAATGCAGCATCCAGTCCACGTAACGACTCGCTGTTACGAACTACCCTAGCATTGCAACAACTAGCCTACGTACGATTCGCTGTACAGGCTAGCAACCAAATCGACACGCCCCCGGTTAACCCAACGAGCTGTCAAAACTGGGACATTGATTTACCAACGACTCGACCGACCTCAGCTTCCCGCTACGATCGTCCAGCTGCATTCAACGACTCGACCGATCTCAGCTGCCCGCAACGATCGTCCAGCTGCCTCCAATGACTCGACCGACCTCAGCTTACCCGCATCAAACATCTAGCTCTATCTCCACGACTCGACCTACGCCAGCTACTCTCATCGAACGTCCAGCTGCGCATATCTACAACTCGACCATACCAGCTATCGACATCACCCATCTAGCTGAAGACCACATACAACTGCCACGGACTTTACATACACGTTTGTAAATCTGGAAATAAATCGTCACTTTTGTTGTATCTATTACCTTGCCTTTGTTCCCTTCATTGTCTTTGGCTGTCACTACTCGCACGCATTAAACTTAAATTCATTTGCGGGGTCGACACGCTTATCGGCTCCGTAACACGTCGGCCTTATATTACCATCAAATTCCCACGCGGAGATATGGACACGCCTCCACGCCCCCGCGATTTCTTCCCATAACTGGCCATCGGAATGTGTCACTTCCGCCGTCTTTGGAATGGCATTTTGATCGTCATCGAGCGGAAATAACTGCCATGCAGTTCACATGTCACTCTCTTCCGGTGCATCACTTTGTGACGGTACGGTGGCATTTTTACCTTGTCCCATATTGTCAGCCAAGCCGTATTTTACACTATAAGGCACTGTTAATATTTAGTCTACTTGCATACACCTAGATAATAACCGCTCACACACACAGACGCACACACGAATATTTGATAAACTATATTTTGAACATTTGTAATATTTTTTTACAATGTACTTGTTGATATGTAAATGTATTTTTGTTGGTATTGCTTTGTTGTGAATGTTCTTTTGTCCGCGTCGTTTATATCGTGTCTTTCAATAATGAGCCATCACAAATTGTGGGAGCAATATATCTAATAACAACAACACCACAATGTCTCGGTTTGTGCTGTACTTTGGTTAACTTGGTGTGCGTTGATATGATCTCAAGTGTTGGTACTTGTCTGAGCAGTGTGTTGCTTGTGGACTAGTTGATGCAGATACAGTTGCTTGGTTGCTCAGGAACGACTGCTGGGTTAAGCTGGAGCTGGTCTGCAGTTGGTGCTGGCTGGTGCATTGTCATCTCGTGGTATCTGCCAGGAAGGCATAACGAAGAGACCAAAAGTGATCTCGAAAGACTTTCTGAAAGGCTGTTGACTTTCTGAGGTTAGCTCTTAGAAAAACTGTTTGTATGAGATGGCAGCTGTGATTGCTCTGGTTAGCTGTGCTGGGTCCACAACTGTGATTGGTTGGATTCTACTTCTTCTGTGATATGGGTGCATCCCTCGTTTGGCAGCTTAGTTTGGTAGTGAAGACACAGACCCCATGCTGCTGGGAGAGGAAACAGTCCTTCCTTTCCTCCAGGTTAAGCCCGGTTACTGGCTGATACTTGTCTCTGCCTCTCACCAAAGAGGACTTGACACAGGGTCAATGAACTGAAGGTCGGTTTATAGTGGGGGTTAAGAGAGAAGGAGGTCGGGCACAAGCCAAATTTGGTTTGGTTTGGTTTGGTGGGTTTTATGGCATATCAACCTTTGTAGGTTATTTGATACCAAATCCATTTTTATGTAAATAATCAGTTCTATTTAAAACAATTCAGTTTAGCATGAGTACACAGTTTAATTGTCAAAAACATTTCTATTTCAAACTATTCAAGCAGTTATATACAACAATCCAATTTAGTGTAAGTACAGTTTCAATGTCAAAAATAGTTCAATTTAAAACAATTCAGTTTAGCAAAAGCACGCGATTTAAATGTAAGCACGGTTCAACTGTCGAAAAATTTCAAGATATTCAGTTTAGCATAAGTATGCCGTTAGTTCTATTTAACCCATAGATAGGGCCCTATCAGGTGATACCATGCCGGGCCAGAGTGGACCTGGGAGCAATGGCAATGAATGGGTGCTCCGTATTCCCTAAGGCTCCAGCATTACTGGGACCTCACCATCAGACTGTTTAGTGTCATATCAGGACATTCGTTGGGGGGGTGTCTTACCCCTCTGCAGAGGTGCAGTCAGTGTATTCTACAGCCCCAGCCGACTGGGCAATACACAGAGTTAAATGTCAAACAGTTTTATTTCAGATAATTCAGTTTAGCATAAGTACACAGTTTAGATGTCAAAACAGTTCTATTTCGAGCAATTCAGTGTAGTATTAGTACGCAGTTTTAATGTCAAAACAGTTCTATTTTAAACAATCTAGTTCAGCATAAATACACAGTTTAAATGTATAGAAACAGTAAACGCCAACCACCATTTGGTTCTATTTAACCCATAGATAAGACCCTTATCAGGTGCTATCACTCCGGGCCACAGTGGACCTGGGAGCGATGGCAATAAAGGGGTACTCCGCATTCCCCAAAGCTCCAGCATTGCTGGAACCTCACCATCAGATTATTTAGTGTCATATCCAGGACACTCGTTGGGGGTTCTTATCCCTCTGCAGAGAAGCAGTCGGTGTATTCTACGGCCCCAGCCGACTGGGCAAGCCTCATGGGTGAGGGTAGGGGGCTTACCCCTCTGCAGAGGTGCAGTCAGTGTATTCTACAGCCCCAGCCGACAAGGCGTGGCACAAGCCAAGGCTCAAGCCCTGCTGGTCTATGCTGGACATAGGCTCACTTAGTGTAATGTGAACCTTCAGCTGGACAAAGCTGGCCATCGGTTCACAGCGCAATGTGCACCTGATGTGCCTACCTGGACACGGACTCAAATGTGAGTCCAGACATGAATGCCTGATTATAGCTTAAACTGGATTAAGAGGTTCAATGCTATACAATGCTTGTCAATGACATCATTGCTCACTAGAAGGTGGCCTAGCCAAAGCTGAGAACCTTGTGTCCTTGACCCTGAGAGGGCAGAAGTGGTACAAGATACCCCCTCCTGGCTGAAGCCCGGCCATCGGTGGGACTGTACATGACTTGATACAAAGTCAATGACCTGAAGGTCAGATTATAGTAGAGGTTGAGGGAAGGGGAGGTCGGGCACGAGCCGAGCTCGAGCCCTGCTAGACTATGCTGGTCATCGGTTCGCTTAGTGCAATGTGAGCTTGATGAACCTGGCTGGACATGAACGCAAACGTGAGTTCAGGCACAAATGCCTGATTGTAGTTTAAACCGGACCTAGGGGTCCAGTGCTCTACAATGCTTGTCAATGACATCATTATAATACCTCTTATGCCCCAGTCTCGTCCACCTCCCTCCAATCCCTCTGCTACAACGTGGAAAAACAGACTGAAAGTTCCTTCCAGAAAAGTGACCATACACTACCTCGACCCACGCCGTGATTCTTTAAGTAGAAAGGCAGCGACGTTTCACGTCTGAAAAGAAGAGGGGTTGCTGGCAGCCGAAGACTGAAAACCGAAGGGTATATATCGTAGAAAATAAAAAGGAATATAACTCCGATTCTTGCAGGAGTTGATAATAAAAAGGTTTTATAAATCTTCAAGTTTACAGATGATAAAATTCTGCGGGTGTGACTCAATCCCGATCTGCTCGCCTCTAACTGCTGCAACCAACTGGTCTTTTTTTTTTTTTTTTATCGCCAACTGCTCCGTCTCTATCGCCAACTGCTCCGTCTGCTGTCACCAACTGCAACTCTGCTCCGTCTCTGTCACCAACTGCTCCGTCTCTGTCACCAACTGCAGTTGTCTACGTGACATCGTATCCGAATCTTTTTACTGTTAAGTTCTTAATTTTAACCTTTTTTCAGGCCTGGGAATCATTTTAATATTATTACTCAAATAATATCTTTCCTCCCAACCTCCGTCTATGCTTGTAAAGAACTTAATCTTCATTACCTTTCAACATCTTTTCAATTCTCATTTCTCGCTATTGTCAAAAGTTCTTTTCCCAGAATTTCAATTTTACACTTCTCGGCAATTATATTTGGCCGCTCAATTTAACCCTTCATGTACCAACGCCACAGACCAATATTGTCACACATCGCCCAGCCAAAGTTCGCCCAGCCAAAGCCAGGAGCCATTCAGCCTCAATCTGTCCTTGACCTTAGAGGGTAGAGGAGGTATAGATACCTCTTCCTCTGAGCTGGCTGATTTTCAGTTGCTGCCTGCTGTTTATATAGCATTGACCGCTACCACACTGCTGGGCCAAGTGAAGTGTTTATGTACACAAGAAGTTCCTTTATTAAATATAAGTAATAATGAACTACTTCATTATATTTTGAAGAGGAACTATTCAATATAATGTATTTTATCCTGTGGTAATAATTTTGTTTCCAAAAGGCCAGCAAAATTAATTCCTTTGTTGCAGGACCAACAAGAACGTCGACCCTGCAAGTTATTTTTTGTTGTTCGTGTGAGTAAATTGACAGCCGGAAGACAATGAAGAGAACAAAGGCGAGATAACAGTATAACAAATGACAATTTATCTAACCCTAACCCTGCCGGAACCCACACGCGTCAGGCAGTTCCAAATATGCATCGGGCCCCGACGGCATTCCCCTTTTTGGGGCGCCTCGGGCGCCGGGCTATAAACGCAACCCCTCCGAAGAGAGTTAAAGCCGGAGGGGGGAGGACGGCCCCTGTGGTGTTGTATCCAGTGGTGGAGCACACCCGAACGAACCGTGCGGCACGCAATCACAGCCGGTCGAGAGCGCCCTACCACTGGACACAATGCAACGCCACAAAAGAATCGTGCCTATAACTACTGAAAAGGCGATACCATAGCTAATGAGGATTTTCCGAGGCGTGGTTATTGCTAGTTGAAAAGCCTTGTCTATAAATAGAGCGAAAGTCGTATCACACTACCAGGGCCGCGTGGACAGAAAATTCGTCCATAAAAAAAATACAATCCTTCCTTAACCTGAAATAGGTTTCTGAATATTATCCACTTTATTTTGATAGAGTGACTTTCGAAAGACTGGCATTGTTAATGTTGTAAAAAGATAGATTTTTTACTTTCTTCGCTGATGCTGCTAGTCAGGGCTACGGATGATTTCATAATTTCCGATCGTAGCCGGACGTAGCGTTTTTAAGGGATTGGAGTGGCTGGTTTGTTTACGTTTTTGAGCAGAGCGTGACACCTTTAGAAAAATTGTTCGTGTGTTAGTAACAGAAGCTCTTAATGTATGTACAATGTTTTATTGTCTGACGTCATAGTTGTCTCAGCGGTTTCTCTAAACTGGAGATTTTAGGTATCGTAGCTGGAACGGCTACGATATCATTATGGTTCAAAGCTCATCTAGTCTGTAATAAATGTGACACTTTAAAGACCAATTAGGAATATTTTAGCTATTTAATCAGAAATAAATGTCTAATTCCTATCTATAAGGGGCCTGGGGATATCCTTCCTGTCTGCAACTCCTCATTACACTAAATGAAGTAGGGTCGATCTGGTATACCTGAAGTGCCCTAAAAGCGAAGTATTGAAGGGAACCTGAACAAATTTTGTCTCTACTCACAAGTACTTGTGAGAGACCCTTACTTTAAACTTGACCTTGTCCCGTATTTCCCTCGTGAGTAGGAGAATGAATACAGTTACTAATTTCAAACATTCACAATTAAATCAAATATATGGTCTCAATTTTCTTCATTGTGGTATCCAAGGATTGTGACACGGCATTTACTTTCGCACAAACGAAAAATATAAAAAATATTCAGGCAATTTTTCATGAAAAAATCATTGAATATATATCAAAATATATTTTTTATTTTCTGTCATCAAATTACTTAGAGAAATTTTATTGTTAGGGATTTTATTTATTTTCGTAAAACTATCAGTGTTGAATTTTCTCTATAGATGGCGCTTTGATACTTCATCATGGCGGACATGGAATCCGCACTGATAGAAATTGAAACTTTGAGTCGTGAACACCAAGCTAGTAGAAGGTAGGAAAATTATTTGACTTTTATTTCATATTTACATATAATAATCAATCTTCTTTCTGTAGAAATTTCCTCAAATGATTTTCTTTAGGGTACGAGCAAAGTAAATCTAAGTGTTGTTGATTATTGTATTTTCCCCCACAAACAAACGTGAGGAATCTATGAAGTCATTACTTTTACCATTTCAAAATAACAACCAAGTGAATCCTTATTTTCATCAATTAAAAAACAAAGACAAAAAAACAAACTCCTGACCTCTGTTTAAACTTAAAACCTATTTTAAAAGTCATGTTTTACTAATCAGAATAAAACCTCGTAACTATGATGAGGCATGATGAAAACAACGGGCAAAACGGTAAAAAGTAATCTCCCTCGTTATAAGAAAAGATTTTCAATAGAAACTGTTTTTTTAAATATTTTATTTTCAATTTAAATTTGATATTATTTATTATCTCTTAACTATTTTTTATTACCTTATTGTTGATTTTTCCCCCATCACTATTAAACCGAATACTCTTTTTGTGACATGGCAATTGCATAATATCAATAATTAACTTTCTTATCTTATAATAGAAAATGAGATTGTTTCATGCTTATAAAATAATTATTGATAGTTATTCGCTTTATTAAACATTGGCTATCTCTGAATGTGTGTGTGTGTGTCTGAGAAAGATACTAATAAATTTTTGTCCTGAGAGATAAGTGCTTTTTATCGTTTTTTTTAAATATAAGTCGTTACCTTGGATGTCACTAATAACAATTTGATTAATTTAGATTCTATTATTCAAATTTTGTCATATTTAAATTCATTTATACTAAAGTAAATATAAAAAAGATTTATTTGACAACAATCATCATAGAATTCATTTTAATTCATCAAAAATTGAGTAAAATCCTCTATTTAAAATTCAGTTAAGATATTTGTAGTGTACGTAGTTCGTTATGTTTACTTTTTAAAAATTTAGAGAATTTAAATTTAAAAAATAAGTGATCTTCAATATAAAAGTTTGATTTATTGTACTTTTTTAGAGCTTGATTTCTTGTCGTAAATGTATTTTATATAGAACCAGATTTATTATAAGTGTATTTTATATATAAATATATAGTTTCTTGAGTTTGAGTATTGAATCACTTACAACAATATATTTAGCTTTAAAAAATGTAAAATAGATCAAACCTTTTTATATCATTCTCTCGTTTCAATTTGAAATTTATTACAGTCGAATTTTGATAGGAATGGACATATAAATCAACTAATTCGCTTAAAGAAAAGAGGACATGGAATCAAGAAGTGTTTTAAAAAAAAAGAAAAGAAGTAATAATTTTGCTATACCTTGAGAAGAGTCAATGACGTTGAGAAAAAATAAATGAATGAATGGAATTTTCACCTCATATCAAGAAAGTTTTGCGAGTGTCCTTAAAATAGATCTTTAAATTGCTTACTTTTTAAAATGATAAGCTGAGAAAATCCCATTGCTTGAGAAACATGATATTTCTATTGAATTCTGCTGAGGAGTTACTCCTGAAACAAATTTGATAAACCAAGACATCCAGTAATGCTGAGAAGGTATACCTTCTATTATTGTTATTTAATTATTGCATAAATTTTCGATAAATAGACAAATAAATAATAATAATAATAATGTTAATATATTAATTGATTTTAGTGATTATCATGTCCTAACTTTTGAAGTGCATCATATGTGAACTTCTCATTTAAGAAATGCTCAGGCTCTTAAGATTCTTTTTTAGTTAGGTGCTAGTTTAAAAGTTATTTCTATCAGTGGCTAGTAGCTCAATGTCACAATCACTGCCTGAATTTATATTATAACTGCAAATAAATAATATAGTGCAAGTATTCTATTATTAACATTTGATAGTTATTTATCTTGAGAAATATTATGATCAAGGCTAGTGTAAACACTGACCCTTCATATAATTGTTAAAATTGTAAATAATTGGATTGGAAATTGTTAAAGGAAAAAGGTAGATGGGAACTACTCAAAGGACGCTGGTTGTTGCTTTGAACAAGTCTTGGAAGCAGCACCCTACAAAACAGCTGTTGTACAGACATTTACCTCTTGTCTTGCAACTCCTCCAAATAAGGTAAGCAAGACAATCACATAAGTGACATTTTCCTCTGGATTCCTACACATGGACACACCAATGTTGGCCAACCAGCAAAAACTTAATATTCATCAGCTCTGTGCAAACACTGGGTACCGTCTAGAAGGCTTACTAGGTGTTATGGTTAATAGAGATGGAAGGCAAGAGAGATTCACACAAATCTGTGCTGTCAACACATCTTGATGATACTAACAAGCAAAAATTGAATCATCATCAACCAAAAAATAGACTTATTCAATGAAACGCGACTCAGTAAATTTAAGAATACCTGACTTTTATTTATTTATTCAAGAACAAATATGTAGGAATTAAAAGAATTACCAAAATGTAATAAGTTCGTTATTTGAATGCTTAGGCAAATTGAAAATTTTGTTTACATAGTACATCATTTATTTACATTTATTATTTTTCACTGTTGATTTTTTTAGCTTCAATGTGAATGGAAAAAAGAATACATCCAACACTTTCATGAAAAAAGATCAATGATTGTGTTGGAAATAAAAAAAAAAAAAAAAAAATTGCATAACTGTTTTTTATTTTTAAAAATGAAACTTTAATGATGTGTGCCTTAAAAAAGAGTTAAAAAGAAATTAGAACTATGAAAATAAGAGAGAAGATAAATGTTTCTATTCGACAGTTGCTTTGAAATTAGCTTCTTTATTGTTTATTCATAACTTCACATCAACCAGCAACTGAACCTACTTTGGCACCAGGGCAATCAGTGAGAATTGAACTCACTGACAATGGTCTGCCAGCCTACCTAACCAACCATTACATGATGGGAGGTGCCCAATAACTTCACATACTGTTCTTACCTGTAATCTGCTACAATTCTTTTATTCCAGTTGTCATACTGTGCTGATGTGAAACAAGTAATAAATTGTATAAGTTGTTTTATTGCAATTATTTATTTATTTATTTATTTATTTAAACTTCAGGAAATCGTGACAACTCTGGTAGCCTTTTGATTAAGGTGCCATTGATGAGATAAGTCTTGAGTCTTATTCTAAGATATTTCTTCATTACAATTTCCACTCAATTTAAAGATTGAAGAATTGATTAAAAAAAAACAAAACATTAGTACATTGTAACAAAATAGGTGAAGGAAGACTTTGTAATTGTGAAAATACCAATCATTATAAAAAATGATCTGTTAACAAGAAAAAATTTTAAAATATGGTAATTGTAATGTCTTGTTTAATAGTTCTGTTCTAAAAATTTTCCAAGAAATCTGTTATCTTGAATTGCATGTAAAAAAAAAAAAAGCAAACAAACAAATTGTTCCTATTTTTAACTCTTCTTAGCTTCCTGTGTCATATAAGTCTTGCTTCTCAAAACATGATACCAGATGAAAATCTGGTTCCAAAGATTGAAAAATTTAACCAAAACCCTGTATATTTTTTCTATATTTCACAACTTTACCCCAGTTGTCAATGTAATTCAGTCTATCAAGGTATCTATGATATCCTAAGTTTTTGATAACTTTTTCTTAAAAGTTAAATTAGTTATATATAACCAGACGTGTTTTGCATTTATCATCAAAATTGTTATAAAATTAGGTACACACAGCCTTGCCTAACACAAGGGTGATTCCATTTCCAATCTGCTGATCATTCTACTCGTCAGAGCTTCAGATGACACAATCAATTCATTATCTGCCCATGTTGTGGTTTTTTAGATCCAGACAACAGATCAATCACTAATTGGAGTCGGCGAGTAAACAAATGAGACTGCACAATTAAGAAAGTAAAATAGAAAATTAACACCAACAACAGAGAACAAACATGGCTTTATAACAACAATGATAATATTTAGTAAGAACAGTAAAAATGTCTTTTAACAATGGTACAAGCATTCCTTCACAGAGTAGGAGGAGTTTAAGTCAGAGACCCAGTTAAGAAAGTATCAGTTTATTCCTTGTATAATTTTAGGCTTTCCTATTTTCATGGTCTACAGCCTGGTTTAAGGCAATATCAGTGGCAATTATATTTGCTTTCTCTCAATCCTTCACTTTCTATACCTAGGGTAGTCTGGTAGAAGGCCAAGATGTGGAATCTAGCAGTCCCCTTATTCTACTGATGTGCTAATTCATGCTTTTCTCTGTCTCTTTGCAATTGTTGTGTTTTCTTAATTCACTTTGTGTTTTCTACACCAAGGATAGTCTGGTAAAAGATCGGGGAATTCAACTCGCATTTTCTCTGCAGGACTCTCTTCTGGGAATAAAAGAACCTTGTATTTTATGTACATCTCCATCAGAGGGGTGGTGATGGTTGTGAAGTTAAGAAACTTCTGATTTGGTTTCCAACAATCAATTCCACCTCCCACTGTTTGTCCCCCCCCCTTCACAAATAGTCTTAGTTAATTAGTATTAAATCAAAGGTAATTTTAATCAAACAGATGAAGTCAGTTTATTTTAGTCTATTTTGAAAAACAATTATAATTTATTCTAAGTAAAAGAGTTACAAAGGAAATCTAAGCTTGTTTAATTGTATTGTGAAGTTTGGCTATTTTCATTCTTATATATTTATTTTGGAGATCTGAGTTTAAATTGAGATCTTTCCTTTCTTTTTGTGTTTTTTCTGCTTGGATAGTGATTTTAGTGCTAATCTAATTTCTTAGGACAAGTTTTCATTTCCTCTGACAAACAAGTCTCAGAAAAGGCAAGGGAACTTTTGTCTCTTGAACTTGTCCAACTTGATTTTAGCTTTACACATTACAAAAATATTGTTATTCATTGTTAGCTATATACTTAGGATACCTTTTCTTATTTCATTATAACATCTTAATCAGTAAAAAGAAAGATGATAATTTACATATATTCTTATTTCTAAACCAGGCCATTGACATAATGGCATTGTCAATGGTCTGGGAGACTCAAAAAATGGTACTTGATGCCACCTTCCTTAACATTCAGCATTATAAGGTATGGATCAAGAGTAAAGTGGAGCAATCCAAGGAATGGAGTAGTGCCCTCCCCTACATCTTTATGTAGTTGCTATTGAAAGAGGAGCCTTTGGATTGCCCTTGGCTACAGTTGTCAACTTATTTCTAAACTATAAATTAAAAGATATTACATTCTTCATCTTTTTTTCTTTGCTAAAAGTTCAAAACTTTGAAAAATTCACATGTAGGAAGTTTATTTGAAGTTTCAAGCCCAATGTCATTTGAAATGTAAACATAGTGTTACAAATCGCTGCTGCCTCACAAATAGACATATAGATGGTTGAAATACCGAATGAGAAAAGCAACTTGGATATATAAACAAGCAAGAATTTGGAGGAAATTGAAACTATCTGTACAGTCATAGTTGGAACTTGAAGAGAAAAGTTCCCCATGTGCAGTTGGCTGTAAGAAGAAGTCAACATATATTTGTAGTAGAGACTGGCTAATGTGAAAAATCATAGATTGAAGAATTAGGTTACTAGCTTAGTAAAAAGCTAAATTGTGTGCCAAGATTTGAAACCTAAAAATTTGGTGAAAAAGAAATGATATCAAATGAAATAGAAGAAGATTTAAATATTTTACTTTATTTCACATTTGAATGGCTAAAAGCGTATAGATTTTGTTTTGCCTATCTCTTAAAGTTTTGAATATATACTTCAAAACTTGTTTTCTCTTTGGAGAAAAATTTATATTGTGTTGCACTTCTTTGGTTTTTCCATCTGGTTCAAATTCATATAAATTTATCCCTTGACAGTTATCATAATCATTATTATTATCTATTTTGATTTATATTTCTTTTTATCTTTTTTTATTTCAACAACAGTAAATAACATTGAATATCCAATAATGAATGAGAAAAACCCTCTTTTGTCTTGAGGAGACCTGGTAATCTGTACTTCCAGTGTGGAGGAAGATTTTTAGGAGCAGTTTTTTAAGAAATCAATCAATAGAAATTTTGATTTTGATTGTTTTTATTTGGTTTACTATAAAATAAAAATTTAGAAATCTAGATTGCTTCTATAAAATGTGGAATTAGAAAATATTTTCTTGTTAATTTGAAGAGAATTCAATCAAATCACCTTTTATTTTTCTGATTTATCCTACATAAAAAGTAAAAAAATTATCCAATATGTTTATTTATTCTTTCATACTTTAAACAAATAATCATATTATGATGATAATTCTTTTAAAAGCTGAAATTATATGACAAAAGTGCATTGTTATTTCTTTAAGTATGGCAAAATATTAGCATGAAAATATAAAGAATAAACATGAATTTTCTTACAGAAATTACTTCAATCATTTTGAATTCACGAAAACGTTTTTTTTTTGTTTTGTTTTTTTAATTTGATTGCAGATTTGTAATCATTTTTTTTCTGTCAGAAGGTTTAAAAATTAAAAAAATCAGTACTATAGCCTATGACAAAAGAATCAAACTTGATCTAACAAAAAAGACTTTTTTTATTTACTTGGTCACTTGAAATGGTCATTTTTATGATATATAAAAAAAACTAGGTTAAATGAAAAGATTTTTTACAGCAATGATATGAATTTGCATAATCTAGAACTCAATGACATTAAGGAGGCCTGGATCAATGGAAGGGAAACCTTATCTGACAGCATAATATTAATTGTAAAATCCATGTAGGACATCAACTTGCTACAAACAAGTAGCATCATAGAGAAGTTGCGTTGGATATCATTTAAAAAAAATGCAAAGAATCAGATTTATCCTACATTTCTGGAATTGATAAACTTACATTCTCAGATAAAGTCCTATTTTAGATATAGATGAACCTGAGCAACCAACTTTCACTAACATTGAATGGTGAATATTGATGACAACAATGTGTAAACAACTTCTTTGTAAAAAATGATGAAAAATTATGTACTAAGTCAGATTTTAAATAATTTTTGGTAAAATATCTAATTTGTTGCTTTGAAATAATAGATCTTTTCATTGAGAAAATGTTTTTGATATAGTATAAAGCGTTTTTATTTTTTGATACTTTCTATATTAATTCATACAGTATTAGAAATACTGCTTAAAAAAAAAACCAAGAAAAGTTCACTTTTTAGAATAAGTGTCTACTTCAAATATAATAGCATTTTTAATGAAATAGAATTATGTATATTATACTTATGTTGTTCTTAAGTCTTTTTAATGGCATATTTAATTTTTTTCTATTTTGAACTAGTTTGCCATCTGTTGATCAACTTGAATACTTTAAACAATGGTAGGTTGATATAAATCTCTGCTGTTAAAAATTACCCACCTTGAAGAGTTGATGAAGTTTAGTTCATAAAATGTTTAATGTTATTTGTATGCTATAAGACCAATATTCTCTTGGACATAAGTGAATTTTTATTTATGCATTTCATTTCCTTGATATTATTGTAAAAAGCAATTAAAATCTTTCATATTTATGAAGAATAAAATGTTAAATATCTATGATTGTGATTATTATCTGTAATAAATGAATTATAGATTATTTATGTTTTATTTTTTAGTGTGGACAGTTCAAGTAGTGACGATGGCTCAGTCAAAGAATACCATTCACGTCGTGAAAAGAAGAAACACAAACATAAACACAAGCATAAGCACAAACACAGCAGTGAACGTAGAAGACATAAGCACAAACGCAAAAAGCATAAGAGTGAGAAAGGTCAACTGTCAAAGGAGGATTCAGGGCAGAAGGGCTTACTGGAAGATACTGACCTGGCCAAATTGGAAGCAGCAAGAGATGCTATCCGTGCACATCTTAATGGAGAGAAGAATGCACAGATCATTAATGCAATGGCATTAATAGCTCAAGGCTATGGTTCTGACTCTGAAGAAGATGAGGAGGCTGAAGAAGGAGAAATTCCAAGTAAACGGTCAAAACTGACCACAGCAGCATCTGCATCTGACTCTCAACCAAAAGATGATAATCATCACCATCACCATCATCGCCACCATCGTCACAAAGACAGTGATGGGCGCTATCATGACAGTGACACACTTGGCAACACACATAATCGTGATAGTTCACGATATCTTAACATGGACAGTTTGCATTATTCAGATGGTGCTTATGATCAGCATAGTGGAAGTGGCGGTCCTGATTCTCGCTATCATAACACCAGAGATGGGATGGATGAATATGATTACACTCACTATCCTCATCCATCTTCTCCTTCAGCAAATTCTCCTCATAATGACGATGGAGATGAGTATCTACGTCGGCCACATGATACACGGATAGTCATTGACAGTAAAGATGATGACTCTGTTCTTCATTCACGAAACTGGGATGAGGAACAAACTCAACAGCAGACTGTCCTGTCATCCTCTCAATCATCAACATACAAGTCATCTCGTGGTGGGGACAAGTTGCCCTCTGCTGTGGGTGCTCCAATGCGTGATGACTCTGTCGAACGTTACTTGGAACAATTCTTGCAACAGAGTAGAAGGTCTGCTAGTCGGTCACCACACACAATCTCTTCTAAAGTGCACCCAAAGTCATCTTCTGGAGAAAAGAATTCTGAGCGAGAGTCTTCTCGACATGAGCGCAGTAGCAAGAAACATTTAGAAAGTGAGAGGATGTGGCAGGAAGGAGAAAATGATCACCCCCATATAAGGTCTGAACGTGAACACAGGCGTTCTTCATCCAGGTAAGAAATTTATACATTATAAAACATTTATATGACCTTCCACTTTTTTCATTCTTTAATATTTGTATTAGAGCTTTCTCATTGGAAGTTTTCCAGGAAGTAGGAAAGTTCTGTGTAAAAGAAGTAGCTTGGGAAACTAGATTAGTCAGCTTGCAATAGATTATAAAATATGTAACTTTACAGGTGTGTGTGTGTGTGTGTGTGTATGTGTATATATATATATATATATATATATATATATATATATATATATACAGGTTTGGTTGAATAAAATGGAGTCTTTATTATTTTGAAGTTTTTTCTTCTTTCTTTCAAGAGTCCTAATGTTTTTTTTTGATGTTACAATCTTAAAATTTATTAATGATTTCTCCAAAGGAACCATTTTTGGTAAGCTGAGTACTTTCGGTTATCAGAACCATTATCAAGGTAATGTGTATGTTTATTTCTTATTTAAAACTGTTTTATATTTAAACTAAACTATTATCTTGTTTTTGTTTTTATCACCAAAGTTAGGCTTGTTTATATCACCAAGATGAGGCTAAGTGGTAGTGGCAGTTTATTTTAAAATATTTCTATTATGTGAAATAGAATAAGATTTATTCTATTTATCCTTTGTAAGAATCTTGGAATATAGATTGTTCTATTTTAAACATTCTAAAATATTATCACTAGTTTCAAAGTTAATTCTATTAATAGTAGGTTGTCTAAATTTTGTATACACAGCTTCTAGGATTTTTAATTTTTTGATATCCTTGTCTGTATGAAGTATTTTAGTATTATCAACTAAAATATTTCTATATGTTGTAAGATAATTGTTTTTTTAAATGTTGACATATGGAGCTAGGGTCTGAGAGGTGTAGAGTGAGCCTCCTTGGTAATTTTGTTATGGTGTGACTAATGTAAGTTACTGTTTTTTATTTTTGGAGATGCATTCTCCCAATGGACATTTAAATTGATAGATAACATGTTTTTTTTCCCATTTTATATTTATATATATATATATATATATATATATATATATTTATTTATATATGCCCTATCATTGTTATTGAGCACTATTTAACAATACTTTAACATATGGTCCTCTATTAACTCACCAAGTGAGCTAGAAAGAACCATACACCTTGTATTTATTTACACACACACACACACACACATATATATATATACACATTATGGTTAAATTTAAGAGAGTACGTAATAATTTTCAAATGAAATTAAACAAAGATATAGAAGAAGTAAAAACGTCTAAATATATATGGGTGAGGTCAGATAAATCAAAAAATATATATAAAATTAAACCCTCAAAATATCAAGAGACTCTAAAGAGCAAAATTACAAATAATTATAAAATAGACTATAATAATACTATTGAACAAATAAATAAGGATACTTGTAATTTTGCTAGTTGATTACACATTGAAGATAGGTTAGGAAAATTTAAAAAGAAAGAAGCTTATATTCTATTTAAGGACCATAAACCTAATTTTGAAAATAAATTGCAAACCAGACTGATTAATTCCTCTAAAACAGAGTTAGGTAGGATATCTAAGTATATTATTCAAAATATTGTAACTAATGTGAAAAAAGCTAGCCATAGTAATCTTTGGGGGAACTCATGAACCCATTGAATGGTTTAGGAGGATAAAAAATAAGAGTAAAGCAACTTTTATGCAATTTGATATCATTGATTTTTATCCTTTATAACTCAAAATATTCTAATAGATATTCTATGCCTGTAAATATGTAGATGTAACTAATGAACAATATGAAATAATATTAGGAAAATAATATTATTTGTAGGAAAACAGTTATAAAAAATAATGAATCCACGTGGGTTAAAAGTGGTTTAGATAATTTTTACGTTCCAATGGGGGGGGGTTATGATTCCTCCCAAATCGCAGACCTTGTAGGTTTATATATATTAAATATACTTACTAGGATCATTAGTCCAGAGCAATTAGGGTTATACCATGATGATGGTTTAATAAATATCCCAAATAGTAATGGCCCAATTAGCTCTAACATACAAAAGATTATAAGGGCTTTTAAGTTTTTAGGATTCAAGATAGAAGTCTCATCTAATAATAAGATAGTCAATTTCCTGGATGTGACTCTAGACCTCTCGAATAACTCTTATAAACCGTTCATAAAAACTAATCAGCACCAATTATATATTAATTTTAATTAAGGAATTTCAGAACCGAACTAATAATAATAATAATACAAAACGAATGTAATTGTAAAACTCGAAATGATTGTCCTATGAATGGATTATGTAATTTAGATAATGTAGTATATCAAGGAATTATTTACCCAAAAGAGGATATAGATGATAGGAAAACTTATATTGGGATATCATCCATGAAATGGAAAATTAGATACGGCAATCACAAATACTCTTTTTCCCATGAACATCTAAAACATCAAACTGCTCTATCTAAGCATTTTTGGAGTTTGAAAAATAAAGGTTTAACCCCTGGGATTCAATGGTCCATATTAAAAAGATCAAATACTCCAAAATCTTTCGATAGTAGATGCAATCTGTGTTTATAAGAAAAAATGCACATTTTGCTTTTTCCAGAGCCGGAAAAATTATTAAATAAGAGAAGTGAATTAATAGCTAGGTGTAGACATAAATTTAAACTATAGATAATTAACTTAAAAATTTAAAAAAAAAAAAAAACAGAATTAAACTGAGAATTAATGTAAATGAATAAATGAAATAAAGTGTTAGATAGAAAATGTGAAAAAATATATCATATATACGTACTAATCATTAAAAGTGTAACTGATTTATAGGTTCTAAATAATTTTGATTCTAAAAAAATTTTAAATTTAATTAAATCTTGATTTTAATTTAATATAATTATTACTGTGTCAATTTTTTAAAATTTTATTTTAATTTTCAAATTCTAATTACATTTTGACTTAAACTACAGATTTAATATTAAAATAGATTTTTAACTTTATTCAATAACTTTATTGAATAAAGTTAAAAATCTATTTTAATATTAAATCTGTAGTTTAAGTCAATTTTTATTTTAATTTTCAAATTCTAATTACATTTTGACTTAAACTACAGATTTAATATTAAAATAGATTTTTAACTTTATTCAATAACTTTATTGAATAAAGTTAAAAATCTATTTTAATATTAAATCTGTAGTTAAAGTCAAAATGTAATTAGAATTTGAAAATTAAAATAAAAATTTAAAAAAATTTTTTAAATAAATTTACTATAATTCTAACCGACAATAAAATAAAAAAAAAAACGGAACTGGGCTAAATGAAGAGATAACTCTTCACCCCTCTTCTATCCCCTCCCACCTTCTTTCCTGTGTCTTTTCTGATTTATTTTATCCATAGGATCTGAAGAAGTCCTGTTAAATTTTTTCGTGTTTTTGAATTTTTCAAAAACACGTAACAGGATGGAAATAAATTTATAATCCTAATGTGACCAGTTTGTTGTTTTTTCTTAATGAATTTATTGCTCTGTAATGTCTGTTACATTGAGCTCTTTACCAGGAAAATTTTAAATGTTCACTCTTGAATAGTTTTCTTGTCCTGATGGAATTACTCCCAACTTTGGTTTAACTGGACCAAATAATATATATATATATATATATGTATAACTGGCCATTGGCATAATGGTTAGAGTGTTTGCCAGTGGTCTGAGAGACCGGAATTCAATCCTAGGTCAAGTCATACTGAAAACTCAAAACATGGTACTTGATGTCTCCTTGCTTAATACTCAGCTTTATTAGGTATGGCTCAAGGGTAAGTGAAGCAATCTAGGGAAAGGAGTAGCACTCTCCCTCCACTTCAGTATAGTAGCTATTGAAAAGGGAGCCTTTGGGTCAACTTACTTACTTTATATATATATAGGCAGCATTTCTTCTTTGATACATATGTGATTGAACATTATAGACATTTTTTGTCTACATACTTTTTTAGTAGTGCCTCGAGGATCTGTTGTTTTTTCTTGTTATTTGTTATAGATTCTCGAGGCCCTACATATTAGGAATATACAACCCAAACTTAATAGAATTAATTTTGAAACCAGTGCTAATGTACTTAAATGTCTTGAGCTACTGTTGCTATTTATAGAAACAAATTTGAAAAGTAAACGCTACACAATACACCAGTATAAACACTCTTTCTTACAAAGTAGTAATGTACATACAAAAGTTACGTCATTTTTGTAATACATCCTCCCCTGATGATGGCCCAAGGTTGAGCAGAAAGTACTTGGGAAATAACTAATTATAGAAGGTATATCAACCAATAATCCTTTTGATTTGCCATATCATGGCAAATCAAAAGGATTAACAAAAAATAATAGTAGACAAAAAATGTCTATAATGTTCAATCAAATATATATGCATACACACACACACACCACCTGGTTTGAGTACAGTAATAAGAAATTCTATTGTTGTAGTAAGATGAAGCATTTTTTAAATTTAAATATGATCATACACATATTACTGAAGTGATTTGAAAGGATTTCACATGACTGATGATCCTGCAGAATGTTACCATCATGAACATATAGACAAGGAGAAACAGTGATTCATATATTAATAATCCTGTCATAATGGGGAATGATTTAATGTATAATATTGGGGTGTGTGTGTATATATATATATATATATATATATACACTTTTAGATAACACTTGAGACTAGTTATCATTTACTAAGCATAAAGTCAGAAAAACTTTAGCATAAACAATTAATGATTAGAGAGAATTTACTTGTTTGCCTTCTCTATATCACCATCATCATGTCGTGCCATCAGCACGGATATCCTTGACCCTCTCTCGCCACCCCTCCCTGTCGTCCATTGCTTCCAGCAGGTCTCCAGGGCTACATCCCGTATCGGCACAGAGCTGCTGTATGTAGGTTCGAGCTGGTCATCCTGCCTTTGCTTGGCCATGTGAAGGGGTCCACTAGAGTACATCTCTTATGAGCTTGTCGTTACTTCTCCAGCAGTGTCCAGGTTCGTCTAATTTTGATGGTTTTTGTGATGGGTGGTAAGTGGCCGTACAGCTGCTGCTTTGTGAGGTGCTGCCTCCTGGACTTGTTCAATATTGCTTGCAGCATTCTTGTGTAGTTGCCGTCAAGCTTTTTCTCCATCCGTTTAGTTAGTGTCCATGTAGTGCATCCATATAGCAGTATCAACACAACCGCTGCTTGGAAGAAACTGCGTTTCATTTTATCAGTCAGGTCTGACTTCCATATGACTGATAGCCTTCGATAGCCGTCCATGCCTTTGCTAGTCACATGTTGATGTCTATCTCGGTTGATGAGACACTGCTTCCTAGGTAGGTGAACTTGTCAACTAGTTTCAGAGAGCTACTGTTTAGTGTGGAGATGTCGCCTCTTTGATTAAAGCACATATATTCCGTCTTGTGTGCATTGACATGGAGGCCAATGCCTGCAGCGGCTCATTCCAGACTATGTGGCAGGGTTTCAGCTTGGGCAGATGCATTTGCCAGAAGCGCTATGTTATCAGCGAAGTCTGCGTCAGTAATTGTTTTTGCGTGGTACCTTCTGCTTCTTTCCTTTGTTTACTTGAAACCTTTTTCTTTGATTTTATCATTAGATGTTCTAAGCACGTAGTCTAGACAGATGATAAAAAGGTATGGGACTAGTGTGTCTCCTTGCATTACACCTGCTACAATGTTGAAGTAGTCTGTGTCTCCATCCAGAGAACAGACTTTACTTAGGTGTTTCTTTAGAGCATCATTTTGGTTGCGACGGTTTCTTTTGGTAGGTTGTAGGCGAGTAGAATTTGCTCCATCTTTCCTCTGTGAATGGAGTCAAAAGCCTCGGTAAAGTCGACAAATAATATTGTTGCCTGTAGGTTTTTTGCACATACACCTTCAAGAATTCGACAGATAGTCAAAATTTGTGACTTTGTGGATCTATTTCTCTGAAAGCCATTTTGGTTCTTCCTAAGTATGTTGTCAATTTTGAGTTCTATGCGGTTGTGTAGTAGGGCATTGTATATCTTGGCCACTATGGATGTAAGTGTTATACCGAGGTATAACACTTACATAAATTTCCCTTTTTTTTTTTCTTAAATGATCATTTAATTATAATTTAAGTTATAAAATCCCATTTTAATTTATTTCAGAAAGCGTTCTTCCCCAGATCGATCTCCCCCTCACAGACGTTCACGAGGTTCTCCAAAGCGATCATCATCTGATGGGAAATTATTACATAGGTCTAAACGAGAGTTCAGTCCACCTACATCAAGAGACAAATCAGATTCTCAACGAAAGCACAAACCTTTGCAAGTTCTCTCATCTGTATCAGTTAACCAGGCTAATAGCAATAACAACAGTAATATCAATATTTGTAATGATGATGTGATGATTGTTGGAGAAACAAGGGGTATACCCAAAAGGATGGAAAGATATCGGTCTCGAAGATCTCGCAGCAGATCACTTGGCCGGTCAGTACTTCACTATTTGGTCATTCCTTTTATTCTATAATTATTCTTATTAAATTTAAACTATAACTATAATGTATAACTGGCTTGATTTGTTTTTGATTAAGTATCACTTATTTTTAAAATATTCTATCAAACTGTGAAATATAGATATTATAAAAAGTATAATGTAAACCTGTTATCAATTATCTTTTATAGTCACAATAACTGTTTGTAACCATTTACTCTAAATTTTTAATTTACATTAAAGCTTAAATCAGCTTCAATACAGAGCTTAACCTAGAGGTACTTTAGCTAGTATGATAATTATTATAAAATAGATTTCTTTTCATAGAATTTATGGTTTGACACTTTCTGGTACTTCACCTCCAAAAGCATCTCTTTTTAAAGCTTGTGAAGTTGAGAAACTTGAGAAGTGTATAGAACATATGCCCCACCTAATACTTACACACACATCAATTCATATATATATATATATATATATTTTCTCCTTGCCAGAATGAGACATCGTGGAAGAGAAAGAAGCTATTCTCCACGGAGACATGGCCGCAGCAGGTCCCCACGTGATAGAAAACGTGCAGGGGTTGAAGATAGACGTAGTAAACGTCGGGCAGAAGAAAGTGAACCTGTTGATAAATTTAAAGACAGTTTATCTGAGGGACTTTATCTTCATGTGGAGATTTCTTCTGATGATGATGAGTAAGTAATTTTATATTTTTGTCATGCAAAAGTAGTATGAGTACAGTGTTACATAATCTATTATAATCAAACTCTACATGTATTTATACATTTATTCTTGTCTGTAACATTTAAGAACCACTCAATGTTAATTATAGTCTCTTTATTTATTTGTCAATGGGTTATTTTAGTATATTTAGAGTTATGTGATTCAATTTTTTTCCCCTTATTTTTTACATTCCTCTAAATATTACCCACATTTTCATTATGTCAGTGAGGCATATGTTGATAGAAAAGAAAATGGATTTCTGGATTGCAAAAGATATTAGAAATGTTATATCTATGTACTTAAAATGTATGTATATGAGATTTTTCAATACTAGATGTGCCACTGAATGACAAAAAATAGATATTTGTATTAAGGTTGTTTGTATAATTTATCCTTTACTTTTTATATTGGTAATGGAGATGATACTAAGGTTCTATGTACTAGTTTGTGGCACATATATTACATATTATGGAAGGTAATTGCTATGTTTGATAGTATCATGATAGTTGGTGCACTGACATGTATATTGCTTCTCTCCATGTGTGATTTGAAAGCTACACAGATGAATGTAAAATGTAGTCTGATTCAGGAACTTATACTTTGAGTTCAAACTAATACCATAATGCTGTGGAAGCAACCAGAAACATTTGTTGTGTGAAAGTTGAAGGTGTAGTTGATCACAGTACAGTAAACAGATAAATGAAAAACATTTTGCTTGGGTTGCAAGAACCTCAATGACCAAGCAAGGTTAGCTAGGCTTAAAAAGGCTATGTTCCAAGCCATAGAAACAAATCCAGCAAGTAGCACTCAGTATCAGACAAGCGTGAATTGTACTTCATATTATCAGAATATTACAAAACCTTTGATTCATTATAACTCATAAAGGCAGTGCAGGATACATAGTGAATGTAAAAAATTGATATTTTTCTGGCACTGAAGGCATTTATGGACCTTGGAATGTTAATTTCTGAGTCAAAATCAAATATGAAACATCTTATGAGTCATTTAGCTGGGCAAACATTAATTCATATATATATATATATATATTCTCCTTGCCAGAATGAGACATCGTGGAAGAGAAAGAAGCTATTCTCCACGGAGACATGGCCGCAGCAGGTCCCCACGTGATAGAAAACGTGCAGGGGTTGAAGATAGATGTAGTAAACAAAGCTCTTTAAATACTCCAGTCTATCCTCTTCTTAAAAAAGAAGATTGAAATTTTCATAATTAATGTCATTAATTCATTTTAAAGCTTGTTAGGTTTTGTTTTTCATGTTTATAAGGAAAGAACATTACCACCCAAAAAAATATTAAGCTCATTTAATTTACACAAAAAACTGAATTTTACACTGTTGTTAACCAAAAAAATCCCTTATATTTTTATGTTTATGGTATTTGTTAGCAGTGTAAGAATCTTACTTTGTTGTTAACCAAAAAAAATCCCTTATGAAGTTTTACACTGTTGTTAACCAAAAAATCTCATATTTTTATGCTAATTTTTGTTTATGATATTGGTTAACTGTATAAGATTCTTACTCACTTGTTAACTGAAAAAATCCCCTTATGAAATCTTACTCTGTTGTTAACCAAAAAATTTTTGTGCTTAAAAACTTCCATCATCTGCATTCATTTATATTTTTTTTAAACTTTAAATATTTTAAAATAATTTTTCTTAGATTTTACAAAACATTTACATATGAAACAATTTTGTTAACAATCTAATCTGATACAGAATTATTTAATAATTTTTATAGTTCATTTAATGTAAGAGTTTATTTTGATATAATGGTTTAAATGCTATGTGTCATAGCATTTAACGCATTATATCAAAATAAACTCAATTAATAAAAATCACAACCTTGGATTTTGTAAATTAAAGAAAAAATTTCAAAAGGAGATAAAAATCATTTATCAAATCAAGTTAAACTAAAACACTTTGTTTATTGATGGAAATGAAAATAAAAGAAAAAATTTTGGGTGCAAAAATTTTTACAGCTTGCACTGTGTAAAATTTTGTCAGAATTTTTAAAGTGTGTGTACAACTCCCCTCTTACCAGAAAAATGGAGTAAAAAAATAGCTGCAGGAGAATGCAATATTCTCAGCACTTGGCAAAAACAGTTAAAAATGTAAAAATATAAAAAAGAACTTTACTATTTGTCTCATCAATAAATTTATTACAGGCATTAAAAAATGTTATTGATTAATACTGTGGTTAATTTTGAGTAAATTATTGTACATCCATTTGGTCCTTTTTTATTAACATGCCATGATGTGTTCATCTATTTTGTAATTTGACCAAATCTATTAGTTTAATAATGAAAATTTTTACGGTATTCATTTTTTAGCTCGGCTGTTGATTTCTCAGAAAAAGAAGATGAAGAAGATGCAGCTGCTGTTATTGAAAGAAGACGTAAAGAAAGAGAAGAATTACTTGAAGTAAGTCATAAATTTATTGGAGTGTTCAAAAGCATTTTAATTTTTTTAATCAAGAATTCCTGGAGAATCCCTTAAGACCTGTATTTTTTAGTGATCCTAGCGTTTTTAAAAGTTTTCGACTACTGGTGGTTGGTTTCTTTTCTACCTTTCATTTTAAGACCATCATAATTGACAATTTTTGGGTAAACCTTTAAAACACTTAAACTGCTTATGTATTGTGTAATCAAATATTGTTACTTTCTCTTCCACTTAATAAATTCTGCAAGCAGTTTCAAACATTTTGGTGTCTGGATTGAAATAATAACTTTAAAATTGTCAGTGGTTGATACAAATACTGGTAACATCTAAAACAAAAAATAATCTTACATAGTATTGATAATAATAGAATACTGAAATTATAGATAGTCTTCAAATATGTGCTTAAAATAAGCTTTAGAGTAAAGGTTTCTTTTTAAAAAAAAAAAAGAAGAAAAAAAGGATAATATTTTTGGTGTACCCTAATATGATATATTATAGTCTTAAGATGTATACATGAAATAAGCTTTAAAGGTCTGTAAAAATATTTTTGATACAGTCTTATATTTTCAAAATTAGATTAGTTCTATCCTTTAAAGAATTGGCTGTGTGACATGGAAATATTTTTATTAAGTATTTCTTGAAAGTTAATATCAAAGAATCCAGAAATGATTACTGTTTTTATTTTCAAGTTTGATTTTTTTTTTTTTTGTTAATTATTATTATTATTATTATTTGATTGTAGCTTCTATAGATGAAAATTATAATTACGATCTGAGAATTAAAGGTGATTTTTGCCTGTAAACTTACAAATCATTTCATGTCTCATAACTTTTTGAATTTTATGCATCTTTGCCTTGAAACATTAGCATTGATCACCATTGCTTGGATACCTTTGTAAACAGCAGCAATTTAGATATTCACCGACTGTCTATTATTATTATTATTATTATTATTTGCAGGTTGTAAGATGGTCATTATGAAAAATGAAGGTTGTAGTTAATTGTCTGAATTTCTGAGATGAAGATTGATGATTTTTCTCATTCAGGGTTTTTGGACTATTGTATTCATCTTTATTGTTGTATTCATAATGTTTCAGCCGATATGTCCTCCAGCCTTCTTCAGGTATTTCTTGTCAAGGCTATACGCAACTTCAAACCACATCCTTTATTTAATCCACGGGGGTTGCTTACTCTGGTTCCATTAACCATAACTGGGTACAAGTGTTAAGTATTCCTGTATTGTTACTCACCTGCAGTCAGGATTGAACCTGCAACCTCCAGATGATTGTTTCTTTAGAAGCTTAGGGAACCAATGCCTATAACCGTTATGCTATGTGTCCTGCTGGACAGTTCTGTGTGAATTTTGGGGACTTGGAAACTTTATGTTGTTACATCACTATGTTTACTACTATTATGTATAATTTTTTACCTGAGTTCATATTACAATTTAAAAAAAATTTTTTTTAGCTAATCTTTTTGATTATTGGTTCCCATATTGTATTCATCTCTGTACTTGGTTTACTCAACAGAACACTGTAGTCCAACATATGTGCTGATTCTTTAAGGCTTCTAATTCTCCAATATTCTTCTTTATCAATTATTTCAACATCATGCCACAAGGGCAGATGGTTTCCCTTTTGCTTCCATATATGGTCCACCATACCCAATTTTTCAATTTCATCTCATTCTATTGTTTTTCGATGTTCTTCTAGCCTTACTTTTAGTGGGTGGCATGTCTTACCTTTGTATACTTTACCACAACTACAAGGGATGGAATACACACAGTTCTTGGTCATGTTGAATTCTGTTGGTGGCTTGACTAGGCCTTTGACATAGGGCAGACATACTGCAGTGAGTTTTCAGGTATTGTCCTCTCTCCTCCTATCCAGGTTTCTTTGAGCCAATCTTAAGTGCTTTGGGTAGTTGTTGCGATGGAGGTTGTGTCTTAAAGTAATCATTTTTTCTTGATATGCATAGAGTTGTTTTATTAAAGTTTACAATAATTCTTTATATTTAAGAGTATTTTCTTTTCATCATTTATTTACTACAATGAAAGACTGCTTTCAGTTGTTTGATGTTAGAAAATACCTGAAAATTATAGAATATATATAAAATATTTTGAATAAATATTTAATTTTATTATTTTCCAGATTTGGAGGAAGTAGCATTAAAGTAAATTTTTAAAAAAATGGGTTTCAATTTTTTCCAAAGTGACCTTTGAGATGTATTTCTTAGAGGCTTGATACTTGGCTGCAACAGAGTGAGTCTAAGATTACTCAGTTGTGATTAACAATTCCTAAAAGTTTGATTGAAATCTGGCCAAAAATGACAAAGTATTAGCAGTAAAGACAGAGCATTTGGTGAAATATTACTACTACTATTATTATTACAGGAAATTCTTCAATATGCCAAAATCAACATTATAAAGCAAGTTTATATCAGTCCCAAAACTCTTTAAATTCTCATTCTAGTTTAATTTGTAAACTTCTTTCACTAATTAAGTTTACAGTGTGACTGCATAATCCTCAACGCATTCTCCTATAGCACCTTTTTTTCTTGAGAAATAAGATTTTTGCTTTTTTTAAATTATTTCATATTCAAGTGTGTTTTTTTTGTTTAATCATGTGCATGCAAAACTATGCTTTGAGTATGATTTTTAAGAGTTAAAATAAAAATAAAGTTCATCTGGCACCCCAATGTCAGCGATAGAGCTGAGTATCATACATATGATGAATGCTGAAGAATGGATCAGCCAAAACAACAAGTAAACAATAAAAGGATTAAATTGTCCAAACAAAATTCGTAAAGGGGTTGAAGATAATTCAAACAAACATTTTGGTTAATACAATCGTCCAGCAATATAACTGTTTATAATATTGTGTTTAACAATATAAAGTAGTAGAGTATAATACATATAATCCAGCTGTATAACTGTTAATAATATTGTGTTTCATGATATAAGGCTAGTGGGTATCAATTTCAAAACTTTCTTTAAAATTTTCACCCTCATTTTAATCTGTAGATTTCTTAAATTATTCTATTAATTTTTTACTTATTCAAATTTTCCATATGGATTGAAAGTTTGAGTGAAAATGTTTTATTCCATATTTACCTACAAATGATTTGAATACCTCTGAAGAAGGTACTTAGACACAGGTGAAAATAAAGATGGACTCTACCTCCAAAAGAAGTTTACAGACTTCTATTTGTGATTTGTAAATGTGAATAAATATACATAATTTTTGTTCATATGTAATTTTATTTGTCTTTTTAGTTCTTTCACAAGATGTCAAATCATTAAAAATAATTTAAAAACTTGTTTAATATATTTATTGTGAATTTATGTTTCTATAATTATCAGCAATTACTTGCTAAAGTCATTGGTAAATCTATATTTTATTTTGATATGCTAAAAATTTATATATTGTGTAATATAGTTATTTTGGTGGTACTATTAAAAATACTTCTGTTTATTTGTCCAAATCTCTCTTAGTTTTAATTATCAAACAAGAAAAATAGAAATGGGATGGACACATGGCCAAAAGTAAAAATGTTTAAGAATGGTACTTAAGAAATAACAAGCATAGTAGGAAACAACCTGACAGAAGATGGAGAGATGGAGTTTACTAATAAGATATGGCAGAGGCTAGCAAGGTTAAGCTCAATATGGAAGAAATTGGGAATAGCTTTTGTTAGTTGTGGACTCAAAATGGCTTTTGCCACTTGCATAATTGTGAAAAAGAATTAAAAAACAGCTTGAATTGTATGTTTCAGTATATAGTTAAGTACTTAAGTCCATTAATTAATAATCATTATTAAGAGTTTTAATTAAAAGACTCAAGTTTTTAACTATATATTGAAACACATGATTTGTATTTTAAAAATTTTCAAATTCACTGACTTCTTGCAGCGCTTAAGAACAAATAAAGATGATGATAATGAGGGCAATGAAAATGGCACTGTGGAAGATTTTGTAAATGGTGACGAATCAGTTGCTGTGAAAGATGAAGAATTTACAGACAATAAAGTAGCAGATTCCAGCCAGGAAGAATGGAAAGAAGCAGAAGCAATGCCTAGTCAGCCCATAGATACACCTACAAGTGATGAAACTACCAGACATAACAGCACCAGGCAATCAGATGATGAGGATGATGATGTTTCAGAAGATAGTTCATCCTCTTCATCTTCAGCTTCATCATCATCTGCAGAAAGTTGTGATGAGTCTGAAGATTCCAAAGAATTTACCAAAGATTCCAATGATATTCCTGTTGATGTCGATCTAGATGACTTTGAAAATATTATTAAACAAAAACTCAAATCTTTAGAGAGTTTGGATAATGGTAAGTTGAAATTGTAACTTTTCATCTTCTATTACTTTAAGATTTTCTACTATTATTTTACCAATGTATTTGAATAGCTTTACCACATTGGTATTTCAGGCATATTTATAAAATTATGGAAAAAAATTTGATTATATTCAAGAAATATTTTTCCACTGTTTCCAAATAAATTCACTTTAGAATTTTACTATAGATAATCTGCTAGATATGTTTTTAACTACCCTGTAGCACTTGAAATAAACATTTTAATATATTTCTCTATACTGAGATGTAATACTGAAATTTTAATTTTTTTTTAAATTTAAAATTTGTATGAAGTTATGTGCATAGCTGAGTAAATTATTTAAAAAAAAAAAAAGGATGAAACCTAGATTCAGTCCCAACTTTTGAAAAAATTATAAACCCAGTCTCAATACTTTTTGAACTGTAGGCTTTGACAAAACACAAGATTGTATAAGTACAGGACCTTTTCTACTCACCAGACCTTCAGCTCTGTGTGACTTTTTCTTGTTTCCTGAACTGATTATTCATTTCAACAGCACAGTTCTCATATTATCAAAAGAAGAGTTTCAGATCAATAGAAAACTCACTGGAATAAATGATTAAGGGATTATTTTGGAGAAAATAATTATCATGTCTGTCTTGATTAAATACAATTTCATTCTTTTTTCTTTTCCTCATACATAGAAACACATGTCAGATTAAGATTGTACATATCTGTATGGAATAGATGGTAGGGTCAGATAAGTGGGTTGTTGTGTTGTGAAATAAGTAATGTTAAGATATGTAAAATAAGAGATTTAATTCCTGAGAGAATATGGTACATAGTTTGGTATACCAACTAATGTAAATAACCTTAGTCATATTTGTTTACAGACACAGTCTAGAGCAAGCCTCTTTCTAAATAGTCCTCAGACCAGTCCTCCCATATGGGCTCTAACCACTCCAAAACATCCCCCTTTTTTATGAATTGACTCCTTCCTCTGGAAGTTGTATTTAATTTTTTTCAGGTTTATCTCCATAGTCCCTGAAAATGTCCTTTTCTATTTACTTGAACATTTCTCCCCAAGCTACTGAAGGCATTGGTACATTGAATAAGTCATAAATAACTTTCATCAGTTCTTTCTTCTGGTTATTTATATCTTCTGAGTACCTTTTCCTGATCTGGTAGTGATGTCTCTTAATAGTCTTTTTTGAGTCTTTAATTATATACATTAATCTCCCGATATGTTTTATCAATGACATCAGCCTTCCAGATTTCTTTCCTGTTTTTGTACTCTTTAAAGAAAATCTTTTCTTTATTGTTTTTTTTTTATTTTCCTTTGGCAACACTTTATCAAACACAGATCTTATTTTTCTTGCATTAACTCCACTGATGACAATCTTGAATTAGTACTTGAGTTCAGTGTCACACAGTATACCCTTAAAAATTGTTGGATATTGTCAACAAATTTGTTTCCATTTGACTTTTTTAATGATCACTAGAAAGTATCTACAAATCTTTCTACCTGTCCATTAGATTGCAGATGACATGGTGCACTAGTGATGTGTACAATCAAAAAGGTTTTACAAAAATCTTTGAACTCTTTTGCTGTGAATTGTGTCCCATTATCCCACACAATTATATCAGGAATACCAAATCTAGTGAAGAGTACATGCAAAAATCTAATTGTACCACTGCATGTAGGATTTTACATTTCATTACTTCTGGTCATTTTGAGAAACTATTAAATAATATTGTCCCTTCATTGGACCTGCAAAGTCTATATGCAGCTTTGACCAAGGTCAGTCCATTTTTGGCCAAGGAGTAAATTTCACTGTTGGTGCCTTTGCTGTTATCATACAACCTCTGTAGGATTTTACATTTTCTTCATACATATTCAGCCAAAAGACATAGTTTCTCATTATAGAAGGATGACCAGTATGGAAGTCTTTTAGTATTCTTTTTTTCAGTGCACTTGGTATCACCACCCATTTGCTGTACTTCAATATTCCATCACAGATGAAAAAAATCTTTTTACCATCAATCTTCTTGTACTGTTGACCAATAATTTTTTTTACATATTTTTTAAGTAATTATTATTGTGAATTGAATTGCCATGACCAGAAAATCCACTGAACACCTACGCATTGAACCAGCAACCACAGATTGTAGTGCCGAAACTCTACAACTGAGCCACCAGTTCATATCACACACAAGTTTGCTGTGGTCGCTGGTTCGATCTCGAAATTTTATCATTGATTCTTTTTTTTAATTTTTCTACACTGATAGAATCAATGCTGAGAACAATGCAGAACAAATTAATTGGTTGGTTCAAAAGTCAAATGACTCCTTACAATCTATACTGAACAGGTCCTGTGTTTAATTCGTGACAAACCCTTTCAATTTTAAAGTTTTTCCCATAAATGTTACATTTATATAACATTTACCTACAAATTTAAGTTTATTTCCTATAATGCCATGTGCAATTTTTTCCATCTTTTATAAAGTTGGTCTTCCATGTTTGTTCATTTATCAATGTCACATCTAAACCAGTATCCAATTGGAACTTAATCTCTTAATTGTTCATCTGTACTTTTGGAAATCTATCACTAGACATACTTTTGACTAGTTCTGCTGTAGTACGGCAATCAGGGGAAATGACTCTTTGGGAGGCCCCAGTTTTTCTCCCAGGTATGGTATGAGCCAGCCATTGTTCATCCACGTGCGGATCTCCTACTCATAGTCTGACCTCTTCCATACTGTGGTCCACACTCTGCTCTGATGGTCGAAGATGGTGGTGAAGTCAGGTTCATTGATAGAAATGGCCACACACTTTGTGACTTGCCCGTCACCAATCCATATTAGTACTGTTAGCTCTACAGCAATGCCTCCCAACGCTTTCATGGCATCGATCCCCGACAGCAAGTCAAATACCAATGATTTACCACACACCACCATCACGTTGATCTTGCCAGAACCACCTTCCTCTGTAGATATGGTTACCGCCCAACACCGCAACATGGGTTCCTATGTCTCCAATCATCATGATGTCCATTTTCTTTTTCCCTTATGTTCTTACTGTAATCTTCCTAGAAACTTTTATTTTTTTATTTTTGCAGTCTCCCTAGGAATTGAATTTTCTAACGATTAGAAATTGAAATAAAACAAATAAATGAAACTGTAACAATTTTTGCCTGGTTACCAATGAAATATACAGTTAGTGCTATTGTGTTGGTATATTTTTGCTCTTTCTATTATTTGTCTTATACTTAATTTATTGCAAGAGTGCTAGGGTTTGGACATACTCAAGGAAAACAATTTCCTTCCAAAATTTTTATACCTGAAAATATTCCATCATATTTATTGCCATCACTGAATCAAGTGTCATAGTTTAATTTAATTTGAATTTTTCTAAGATTTTAAATTCATTTAATTTTTTTTTTGTAAAAAAACAAAACTTGTGCCTTTTATTCATGTGATATGATATAGCATTTTAAGATGTAAAATTTAATCCAATGTGCCTACAAAGATTTATTGGTACATATTTCCAAAATACAGCAGCTAAATGTGGATTTTTTAAAAAGTAAATTAAAATAATTTTGAAAAAATACCTGTATTAAAATAGATTATTTGTTGTATAAGATGTTAGAATTATTAAGTAATTTTGTATCAAGTCATTATTAGATAGGTAATAAAATTGTTTTGTATGTAGATTATTGTTTGTTTTATATAATTCAAGAAAAAAATTATGAAGATAAATTATTTGACAAGTTTTTAGGCATAGAAATTTTATGCCGTTTCAGATACTATTTTATATCAGAGCTTAAAAAAGAAAAATTCCTCTTTAATCATACTTCTGGTACTTTCTTTGAGCATCAAAACAAAATGTTATGTCCATTAATTAGCCTTGGAAGTAATTTAAGTATTACAGTTTGGTTACTAGTAAATGTTGAAAACTGAGGAAGAATTTTCAGAGCTTCTATAGAAGAATTAATGCATGAAGGTAGGTATTTAATACATTCATCGAAATGATGTTTCTTAAAAAAAGTCCTCTCATATAACTTCTGTTGATAAAAATATATTAACTCTACCTAATGGAAATATAGTGTTCTTAAATAAAGTTAATGAACATCATTTGTTCTCAGACAAAAGCCTATATTTTTGGCTGAAATCTATAGCATCTTTTAGTATGCTTGTTTTCGTCAGTTCCAAGCAGTTGCATGTTACTAAATCTTTAAGAATCATTTTGATGTACATATTCATTACTTCCCTAATTTTATAGAAGTACTGAATTTTCATATCCGTCATATAAAATAGGATTTGAATGATATAAAGCAATAAATAAAGCATACTATGTTATAACCTAAGGTGATGTTTTTATTATTGATTTGAAAAATCAAGGTCAGAGTAATGTGTAGGATGCAACTTGATGATTTAAATCAAAGATTTAAGATACAGTGGATTTTGTAATAACTATCAGAAAAATTCTTCATTAAAGATAATCATAACAGTATTTTAAATTAACTTTTTTTTCTTTCACAGATGGCGAACCAATAATCCAGCAGCCATCTTTGGCTGAAGTTTTACCTAATAAGAAACCAACAGTTCCTGTTCGAAGTGGAATTGATATGTTTGCTGAAGAAGGAGTCCTTGATGAATATCATGTAAGTCTTTCTCCTTGAACCAGGATTTTTTCGTTTTCTTTTTTTTTTTTTTTACTTTCAGTGTTTATAATAATATCTTGAACATCCATAGTAAAATTTCTCTGCAAACTTCACATGGAATAAAATACAAAGTTTTTCATTTCAGGGTGTTGGTATTGGAAACTTCACTGGATCTGTACATGAAAACCCAAGTCTTACAGATAATTGGGATGATGCTGAAGGATATTATAGTAAGTGAATTTATATTCATCATATATATATTTTAAAGTGGGAAATAGATTTTTAAATAAACTTTCTGGAATTGAATTTTGTACTGTTTCTGTATCTGGGAAATTCACATATGGCATTTTGGATGATATAAAAAAAAAAAAAAAAAAACCACTTTAAAACCTGCAAAAAAAAATTATTTTTTTTCCACGGTTCTCTTTCTTAGAACGAAAACCAAAGTTAAAACTTCAAAGAAGATATTTAAATTGTTGGAATATGTTTTAGAAATTATATTAAAAACAGACCTCTGGAGGTACCTAATAATTTCTCCAATTCTTTTACCTGTTGCTGATTGTTATGTTTCAAGCATTCTTATACTTTTTGAATAATTGTGAAATTATTGTGGTCAAATTATTGGATGTTCTGAATATGTTGTTTCTGTTTAATACTAATACTTGTTTTACTCCTTTGGTTGTAACAGACTTTCAAAACCTCTAGTGTACTTTATTATTAGTTTCTCAATACTGACATTTTTACGATTATACTTCAAGTCTTCATGTGTAATCAGTTGGACTAACCTCTCATTTGATACTCTTTGATAATAAATTTTTTATCATACATGACAAATTTTTTATACATGTTGGACTGTGTGCTAAGTGATAAGATTATGACAGTAGTAATGATGATGGTGGTACTACAATAGTAGTAGCCATAGTGTAAACAACAATATATATATAATTTCTTTTCACTAATTTAAGGAGTTCGAATTGGAGAAATTTTGGACAAACGTTATACTGTGTATGGCTACACCGGCCAAGGTGTGTTCAGTAATGTAGTACGTGCACGTGATGCAGCTCGTGGAAACCTTGATGTTGCTGTAAAAATTATCAGAAACAATGAGATGATGTAAGTTCAGCTTCTTGTTTTTTTGGTGTTTTATTTTTAATTGAATTTGAGTTTTGGTAATTCTTACTCAAAAAAAATTTAAATCATATTTTGTAGAATTAAAAGACAATCTAATAAAAAGTTAAAATTAATACTAAGTAAAATAAATTTAATTTAGATTAGCGATATGATTAGTTTCAATTGAATAAAGAATTATAAGTGATTTTATTCTTTTTTTCTTTTTCAAAATAATTAGCACAAAATTGATTGTAAAGGTTTCATTGCCCTAACTGTTATGGCATATTAATGACTTTTTGTCTATTTTAATGAAATGGTTTTGCTTGTTCATGTTATTAAAACTATTGAATTATTAAAATGAAGATCTTTGTTATGAAAATGTTAACTATTCCTGTGAAATTCAATGGACTTATGAATAATTTTTCAATTTAATGTCAGGCATAAAACTGGTTTAAAGGAACTTGAATTTCTACGGAAGCTAAATGATGCTGACCCTGATGACAAATTCCATTGCCTTCGATTGCACCGTCATTTCTTCCACAAGAACCACTTGTGTATGGTGTTTGAATCCCTTAAGTAAGTTGGAAAAATACATAAAACATTAATTCAAGATTTTCTTTTCATTTTTATTTAAGATTTCATAAGTTCAAAAATAAAAACCTAACAATGCAAACAGGAATATATTCACTTTATCTGTAGAGTGCTAACAAAAGAACAATCTTGTTTCTATGTGTAGAAAATGCATGAGGAGGCAACATAATAGCTGGAAACAATGCGACTACAAACAAAGACAAATGAGCAAAAAACAATTAAGAATGTAAGATAATTGAGCAAATCTACAAGGATTAGCCAAAAAGTTCATTGGCTGACCAAGATACTATCATGTGGTCATATTAGAATGTGACCAAATGATGTTATTTTTTCTACATAGTCTTTCTTGCAGTCTGTAAACTTTAAATTCCAAATACTTTTCATTATCTTTACTGTTATAAGTGTTTTCATTGCTTGATTAAAGTTATGTAAATACCACCTTTGGCAAAAAAAATAAGGAATCACCACTCTTAGAAAGTTTTCTTCCATTATTTTTAATCCATGAAAAAACTAAGCACAAATCTGGAACAGAACCTATTTTATTTGATAACCAAACTTTCTGGCTTTATGGGACATAATTTATTTTAATTGGGATTTCTTTCAATGTGAGGTAGATTAAGGAATCAGTAAATTATGAAGAAAAAAAAAAAATTATGAAATCATCAACAAAAAACCCTCATCAAATACTGTTACATCTTCCCTGGCTTTCATGACAGCTTCAATTCTTCAACACATGGACTAAGTTGGACTTAGTCCATATGTTGAAGAACTGACTCTGACATAAAACTAATGAAAAACAATATTTTTAATCAAGCTGCTTCGAGCAGTGTATATTTATTAGTGTGTGTGTGTGTGTCTATATATATATATATATATATATATACACACACACAATTCCTTCCAATTAAACAACTAGACTGTCATGTTTTATCAATTGCATACATATTTGTATATTTCTAATAAGCTTTTTTAATTATAAAGGATCATTTTTCAATAATTTTTACTGTTTGTTTAATGTTTAAATTATGTCTAAAATTCAGTTAGATTCTCTCATCTCTAACATCTGATTACAATTAATGTTATTTTCATATCATATTGCTCTATCGAAATATTTCATTTGGAATATTTTGTTTACATACTTCAGTATCGTAAGCTTATCTATTGCTTCTTTTTTGTTTCCTGTTCATTTGTTGGCCAACAGAGAATACTACATAATTTATGAATATTTTGGTTATCAGAAAATTCAGATTTATTAATTTTTCTTCTGGTACGATTACTTTTGCTTTGTGGATATATATTTTTGTAAGATTGTAAGATCTTGTTTTTGATTTATTTTTCAATTAAAAAATAACTTTGATTTGAAGTACAAGATCTACAAATTTGACAGGTACTATTTACCAACCCCTCCGCTCGGGCAGGATATGACACAAGGTCAATTTTTAAGCGGAGTTTAACAGGTTTGAATTCAGAGTTTTCCTTCTCCTAGACTAGTTGCCTCACCAAGGCTGAAGAACCTAGTCCGTCCTACTATTTACCCATAGCTGGAGGGAGAATAAGGGGGTTCATACCTTTCCCAAGGGTATTTGCCCGAAAGTGAACGTAATAGCGCGACTGGAGTACGAACTCGCGTACTACGATTCCGCTGTTCATCGCTTTAACCATTACACCACGAGGACACCCCATAAAATTTGACAGGTATTTAGAAATCTGATTTTTAAAAGCACGAGCAAAAATTATTACATTTACAGTTGTGAAATTGAGTTGGCTTTTTACCCAAAGTGACAATTTTAATTCTTTGATTTTGATAAACCTTATGCAGGTACACATTTTTCTTGTTTGAAAAGAACTTATTGAAACTTTTTCATCATATTTAAATTTAACAGTACAATATCAGTTTCAAATGAAAATAACCCTAAAAAAATATTTGTAGGTATCAAAATTTAACTAATATAGAAAGATTGATAATATTTTCATTTCATTTTACTGTCAGTGGATTTCTGAATCTTTTGAATGTTTTAAAAATTCTCTTGAAAAAGTTAATGGGTTCATTTATTTGTACTTTTTTTTTCATTTATGCCCTGATTTTCCTTTTTTTCTTTTTTTTTTCTTTCTCTCAGCATGAATCTTCGTGAAGTATTAAAGAAGTATGGCAAAGATATTGGTTTACACATCAAAGCAGTAAGATCCTATTCTCAGCAGCTATTTCTGGCTCTCAAACTTTTAAAAAGATGCAGCATTCTTCATGCTGATATTAAACCAGATAATATCCTTGTAAGTTTTTATTACTGTTGATTGTTTTTTATAGCTTTTTCTCTCATAAAAAAACAACTCTGTCCCAAGGTACCAGCAACACACCCAAAGAACTAAGTGTTTGGTAGTGTCTGTCCTGTGTTGAAATGATAGGAGTTTCCAAATACAAGTTGGAAAATGTATTAGATTTAAAACATTCAAAATAAGAATTCTCTGGTTAGTGCTTACAATAGATAGTACCTGAAAGAAAGTATTATGAGGTGCTGATTGCTAGGTAATTTCTGGACAATGTTTGTCTTCCATTTTACAATCTGCCTTGTTTGGCTGGAGCTATAGAATACACTGACTGCATCTCTGCAGTATGACACTAAACTACATCTGATAGTGAGGCTCCAATCCTGGACCTTTGGGAATGTGGAATACCTCTTCATTGCCATTATTCCCAGGTCCACTCTGACTCAAATTGGTAGTATCTATTAGTGTCTCATTTATGGGTCAAATAGAACTGTTCAATCATTTATTAAAAATTATTAGTTATTTGAAACCATACAGCTCTGCAAATTATTTATCTTTCATAGGAGTACTTGATAAATAGAATTACTAATGTAAAATAGCAATATTTGAAACCATTTAACTGTTTACAAACAAATGATTAATATTAAATAGAATTATTAGGAATACTTACAACCATTCATCAGTGTGCAAACAAATGAGCTCTGACAACTCATTTGAAAATAAAGTTATCTACAAACTATTTACTTTCAAATCCTATATATACAAAAACGGGATTTAGCATTAAATAACCCTCAAGGGTTGATATGTTGTAAAACACCAACCAACCAATTTACAATATGTATAACCAGTTTAATTACCCTGCTCTCTTCATAGTCTTTGTGTTGCAATCCAGAAAAAAAGCAAAAATATTTAAATCAATTAATCTTTTAAACGTCACATACATACACACTTGGATTTTTAAGAATTAACTATTTTTATTACCAGCTGTGATCCGAGTTTTGACCACTTACCCTGATGTAGGTTATAGTCATGTTTTCAAATTATTTAATGGTCAAGAATTTTTTAATCATTTAAATCCTACTTATTTTGGTCCCAGGTAAATGAAACTAAACTGGTATTAAAATTGTGTGATTTTGGATCTGCCTCTCATGTCTCAGAAAATGACATAACTCCATATTTGGTGAGTCGATTTTACAGAGCTCCAGAAATTGGTAAGTGCAAACTTTTTCCTCAGCTACTTATAGAAAAATATTGTGATGCAAAGGAAAATAATCATTTGATGTTAGTGAATAATTTATAGCAAACAAGATTATATTTTGTTGCCTTTTATAAATTCATGCATGAATTTTAATATTGTTTTCTAGTCTAACTTTTCTAAAAAATAGTAGTTTTATTTTCAATTATTTATTTCTAATTCTCATTCTGTTTCTGTTTTGTGCAAAGATTATTGTAATAGAAATAAGTAGATTTGCTATATATCTATTGTTCATTTATTCAAATAATTTGAAATTATTCTCTTTATGACTATAAGATTAGTGATCCCTAAACATATACTATGTGGGTAGTACAAAAACCAAAACAATGATTCATATTTGATAAATTTGGAATTGAAATTATTTTGATGGTTTTATTTATGAAGCTAAAAAAAGTTTTATTTTGATCTGCTTTTCCCATTCCTATTTATGTGGATTGGAATTTTCTTCTCTTTCTATCATTAAATGTAAAAAAGAGAAAGACTTCTGGGCATTGAAGAAATGAATCTGTAGGAGACATTGGTAAACCTATATTTTTTGTTGATAACTGTTTTTACATTACTGAGTAAAAAAAGTAATTGCTTGTAATGATTTATTTTAAAGCTAAATATATTTTAATAACTTTTTAACATTTACATACAAAGAGTGCCAAAATGTTTTTGTTATTTCTGATTCATATTTATGTATTTGGGCTGAGTTTGTCCTGAGCAAAAAATGTTTGGGAATTACTGCTCATATAGTTATCTAATCGGATTTCTAGAGTTACCCTTATAAGTTTTAATGAGGTGTTATTTCATGGATAACACCCTGTTTCTTTTATGCTTTAGGTTATCCCAAAGAGAGTAACCTAATGCAGTATATTCAGTAGGAAATAGAACAAGTCAATTGATATAAGATATTTAATTGTACACTATATGAGTAGGAACTAAGTTCCTACTCAAGGCTCTACAAGCGTTACATGTGTTAAAGGAACAAACGGAAAAGTCCATGCAGCAAAAAGGTAGAAACCATTTATTCTTCTCAGGTCTGGAATTTAAATGATGGGAGCCCCATGTGTTCACTGGGAGGGGCGAATTACCATGTTTGCTCTTCTCAAGTCCTATTTGTGAAAGAGGCAGATTTCCGAGTTCACCTTGTCATATGACCAAAAAGGACTCAAACACTGTGACTTGGGAGATCACTCCATAGGTCTATGACCTAAAGTGCAATGAATAAGGTGATATCTTTCATGAGAAGAGCTTCACACCAGCGGGAGAAACAATCAACACATATTAGTAAGTATAACTGACCCTCACACATGTAGTGGTCCTGTGATATTCACATATACTGCTCATCAGGTGCTGGAAAAAATTCAGGAGGTCAGTGGGCATGTCTTCCCACTTTAGCCTTTGACATGACCCACTGCCGAATGTCCGTTCACATCCTCTGCCTCAAAAATCTCTCATGAGCTGTATTAATGCATTAGCCCCAGGGTGCGACTGATTATGCATAGAGGAGAACAGTGTCCTTTGTCTCTGGTACAAAGGAAAATGCCCATCCTGTGCTGGTATCACACCCAACTTCTAAATCCCTGTTCAGAACTGGTATCCTTGACAATTTTAAAGATGTGGAGAAGCTTGAAGAAGCTACTGCAACTGTTGGTCCATTCTCTGTTCCTCCACAAAATGTTGGTATTCCACACACGGGTTCAGCAGGAGAGCATTAATGCCATGAGAGATGGCATCCACTGGTACGTTGTCCTTCTCTTTGATAAAACAGATATCTGAGGTGAATTGCAACAGATAATCCAATTGTCTCATTTCATGTGGTGAGTATCTGTCAGCACTTGACTGGAAGGGCTTGTGGTCAGTCTGCCCCTCTAATAGATGTTGAAAGTTGCGGACAGCCAAATATGCTGCAAGAAGCTCTCGTCCAAATGTGCTGTATTTCCTTTCAGTTGGTGTCAGCTTTTAGGGAAAAAAAGGAACTGGTCTCCAGTGGTCATCTACTTTCTGCTGCATGACAGCACCTACGCTGATAGAAGAGGCCTTCACCACCAAACTCTACTGGTTGCCTGGAACAACATGTGACACTCTTACAGCCTTGTACAATATATTTTTGATCTTGAAAGCTGCTAGGGAGGAACAGATAGAACTATGTTACAATTTTTGACATCCATTAATGTTTGTCAAAGATTTATGTTCTTGTGCACATTTTGGCAGGAACCTTTTATAGAAATTAATCATTTCCAAAAACTATCTCAACTTCCTCTCGCCCAGTGAGGCTACCTGTTGGCCGTAGGTGGCAACCCGTAATGCTTGAGGATGGGATCCTGGTGGCTGAGCAGTCTCTGACCTAGCAACTAAAAAGGTCATGTGACTTGCAACACTCCACTTTGGCACTTACTGGGCTAGACAGGTGGTTGGAGAGGCCCGATCCAATCAATTGCTGGTCATGTCAGCCCTCTTTTGGATTTGTGTAAAAATCCAAATAAATACGATGGCTGTAGGGTCAATCATGCTGTGGAAAGACTCGTAGCCCTTTCTATACCTGGGCAAGTAGTTATCTTGGGAATGAAAACCCAGGGACAAAATGAAATTGTCTGACACCAGCATGAGTATACTTAATATGTAGCTCTGAAATTGCTTGGCAGATGGGTTTCCCTCTTGGCACATACCCACATGAGGCTCTGAGGTGAGTGGGAAGCATGTTCAAGGAAAGTCATATCTAATTATATGGATGACACAAACAAAACCCAAGCTAATAAAAAAAAAAAGACCTTGGGAAAGTTCTGACAGTAAAACAGAAGAAAAACCAAATTATTTCCTGTCTTTCATTGTGCATTGTGATGGAATCAGCTGAAGTAATTCCACTAAGTAAACTGTTTCCATTCAAGATTGAAAAATATTATCAAAAAGCTTCAAATCAAATACTGTTAAAAAAAAATATAAATGGAACACTACTAATTGAAATCTGCAATAAAAACCAAGCTGATGAAATGCTAAAATGGAAACACTTTGACAACATTAAAATAAAAACATACCCCTCAATTCCCTGAATACATGTAAAGTTGTAAAAAGCCATGAACTCTCCTTATGTATATTAAATGAAATCAAAACCAACTTTCAAGGCCAGAATATCATGGAAATCTTAAGAATACAAATAAAAACTAACTGGAGAAACAATAGATACAAATATCTATATATATATAATGACCTTTAACACCTACAAAATTCCTAAAGAAATTAAAATTGGATACCAAAAAATAAATGTAAAACTTTATATCCCAAATCCCTTAAGATGCTACAAATGTCAGAGGTTTTAGCACCACCAGGACCAATGTACATGACCACCAGTATGTGGAAGATGCGGAGAATACGACATCCATAACAACTGCTAAAAAGACTACAAATGTGCTAACTGCCAAGGAAACCATGGCACTGGTTTTTGAGATTATGAGATATAGAAGAAAGAAAAAGAGATTACCAAATTAAAACATACTCAAAATATCACCTATCCAGAAGCGAGAAGGATAGTAGAAACTACAAAATATACGAAAGTGACAAAAAATATCCCAACAAACAAAGCTTTCATATGAAACAAGTGCAACCACAAAACCCAAGGTGGTTGCCTAGCTGGTAAAAGAAATGAGAGTGCTGATCCAGGAGAGGAAAACCATCATAGAAGCAGTCTCTGAAAAACTCTCCAAAGACCCAAACACCAGAGTTGCAACAAGCCAAGAGAGACAGACAAAAGCCAGACAGGAAAAGTTCAGGGGTCCTCACTTCTGAGGTGACTTATGTCACTGTGCCACTACAGACCCCACCCAAAAGAGAAACTACAAGGAACCTCTCCCCCATGACAGATGGGAACATGATACAAAACAGGAAAAAATAGATCCAGATCAAGAATGAGAACTACCCCAAGAATGGAAAGATTTGAGCCCATGGATACAAAGGAAATAGAGGCTTCCATTTGCCAAGCTGGGCAAATACCAAAGTGAAAAATGAAAAAAACAGGAAGCGCATTCAAAATGCCCTCAAGAACAAAGTTGCCTATAAAAATCACTAAATTATGCAATGCTCAGGGATTGACAAAACCCCTACAAAGAACCTATTGTACAGAAAGTATGGATAGTGATACAGATCGCATAGTTGTCAGCCTTAATCTTGAAGAAATATTAGATAACTACAATACTTGAAACTATTTAACTGTGGGCCGACTTATAAGCTTGTTCGCCCTTTTAGATGTGAATCTCTTACATATCATACATATCTATTTAAATGTGTGCAAACAAATGACTGATGTTAAATTATTACCATTACATAGCAACTCTGGAAATCATCTGTGTGCAAACAAATAGGAAAAGTAAATAGAATGATTCATATAACAAGAATTACTTGAAATCATTTAACTGTGAAAAAAATGAGCTCAGGTTTGTTCAAAAATGTTATTTGAAAAATGTTCACACACCATATGTATTTAATATATAAGTCTAAACAGGATTTGGCATTGAACAATTTGCAATGTTTGATATGACATAAAACCAAACCAACTTATGAAGAACTGTTTTTGACATTTGAACTGCATACTTATGTTAAACTGAATTGTTTGAAATTGAGCTGTTTTTACATTTTACTGAGTGTAAAGAAAACTGTACTTATATATGTATAAAAGTGGATTTGGCATTAAATAACCTAAAATAGTTGATATACCATAAAACCAAATCAATCAACTTCCTCATGGTGTCAAGCACAGGAAAATTTGCAATGGCTTCTACCTTGGAAGGGGAATTCCTGTGAAATTGATAAAGTGCCCCAAGAAAATTACCTCTGACTTCCCAAACTCACATTTAGCTGTGTTGATAACAACAAATTTTTCAAAATGCTCAAAAACAAGCTGTACATATTTAATGTGTTCCTCCATAGACGAACTGGCTATAAGTATGTCGTCCACATATGCACAGGCAAAATGCAACCCATATAATATGTGGCCGATAAACCTCTGAAATGACTGCCCTGGTTTCTTAAGCTAAATGGCTCATATAAAAATTCAAAGAATCCAAATCACAGTTTTCACAATATGCTGGGGCTCTACCAGAATTTGTTGGTAGGCCCTGATATATCTATTTTAATAATTTATCTTGGATTATAGACATTATGTCATGAATATGAGATACAGGGTAACAGTCAGGTGTTTAGTAACTGAGTTGAGTGCTCTATAATCACTGCAAGCATGCAAGTGTCATCATTTTTGGGTACCAGGAATAAAGGAGACACCCAGTTATTCTTTATGGATGGATAATATCTGGTTCCATCATTTGGTTAAATTCAGCTTTGGCTACTCAACTTTTCCATTGTAAGCCGATGAGGTCGGTTGTGAACAGGGAGGCCAGTAGTTGAAATATGGTGGGTTATAGTGAGACTGAGTCTCTTTGTGAAAGGATGGTTTTGTAATATTTGCAAATTTTTTTAACAGTTTGCAGAATACTGGATTCTCTTCTGTGTTAGCTACGGATGGACATAATGCAAAAGCATTATGCACAGACCCAGACGGCTTAATGTTTGCCTCAGAGTCAGTTAAACTATGTCTGTTAATATCTATAAAGAGGTCATATTTGTGTAAAAAATCTGCACCCAATATGGCTCTGTTTACATCTGCAATCATAAACGTATGGGTGAAAACTCGTCCCAACCCTAAATTTCAAGTGAGGCACCTCTGGCTGAATTTGTGAATTAGTGACTTATTAACAGCCTGAAGAGTAAATTTATGAGAGCCTTTTTGTTTGTCTGCCTTGGTAGCAAGGATAATCAATATTTGCACCTCACTGTCTACCAAGAAGTGTATACCAGTGGCCTGACCAAATACATATAAAGTCTAAGTAAAGTTGGCGACCTTAGTTGAGGGTGACCCGAAGTCTCCCCTTTCAATAGCTACCACACCAAGGTGTAGGGGAGGGTGCTACTCCATTCCCTGGATTGCTCCATTTTACCCTTGATCTGTACCCTATAATGCTGAGTGTTTAGCAAGGCATCCTCAAGTACCATTTTTTGAGTCTTGGTATGACTCAACCTGGGATTGAACCCCAGTCTCCTGGACCATTGGCAAACACTCTACTATAATAGGTAATTAATTTTACTATTGCCAACACACTGCATCACCACTGGCTGCTGGCTGAGGCTTTTCCTTGCTTATCTTTGAAGGAACAAGGCAGTCAACAATAAATTGCATTATCCTCGAACTTCTTGTGTAAGCGACACATTGCTTCCTTGCTATTACTCTTGGTTTGACTTCTATTTGAGCACAATGTCTCCCTTTTGTCTACACGGCTCTCAACGCTTGCCATTTGAGCTTCCAATTCCTTTATCCCTTCCAGGATTCTATCTAATAAGCGTGGCCTAACAGAAGTTTGTACGCTCATGATCAAAGCCATGCTATGGGAAACTAGGTCTGCCATATTATCAGTCATAGTAGTTAATTTTTTGATGTGAGCCTTCTTCCCTAAAATATTGTGATACTCCACTGGAAGTTGTTGGAGAAAAATCTAGTGGATGAGGTCCTCTAGATTTCCCTCTCCAGTTAAACATTGAAGTCTTCTCAGAAAATGCAACAGGGTGCTATCACCTAATCTTAGAGCAGCTAAGATGACCTCTCTTGCTGAGATGGTGACATTCTCTTAATGAGCTTGTTCCTTAATTTACTGAAAGGCATCTCCTTGGAAACTAAGACTATAAGTTGTCTCACTTCCCACAAGACCTTGGTAGGCAACCTAGATACAGGTAAATGGTATTTTGCCTTTTGGTTGCCTATACCCCTTATTTCGCTATCTGATTCCAACTGGGCAAAAAATAAGGCTGAGTCATCCCTAAAATACATTGGACAAGGAGTGCTCAGTGCTCTAATATCTTCCATCATACTCACTGTAGGCCTATAAGCGAAAAGGGACAAAAAATTTCCAGTGACAGGTGACCAGACAAGGAATGCCAAGCTACAGCTGCGTCCCGCTCTCACCAGTTGCTTCCTAATAGTAAGCTACTTCAGCCAAAACAACAAAATGAAAGAAAGAATAAAGGAAACAAGGGGAAGGAAGAAAATTTGTTAACACTAATTCATACATGAAGAAGACAGAAAAACGAGACATCTATTTTGAAATGTGCCTTTCTTTCACCAAAATGTTCACTGTGTCAGTTATATTATTGCAAACGCAAAAACGATGCTGACACAAAGTAATTATTTTTGTAAACAAGAACAAAAATATATTGGCTTGTAGAGGTCACCACTTATAAGTTTTAATGAGGTGTTATTTTGAGTTCTATACCCCATTTCTTATACACATTATGTTATCCCAAAGAGAGTAACCTAACACAGAATATTCAGTAGGAAATAGAACAAGTCAATTGATATAAGACATTTAATTGTACACAATATGAGTAGGAACTAATTTCCTACTCTAGGCTATACAAGAGTCACTTGTGCTCAAGGAACAAACAGGAAAGTCCATACAGCAAAAAGGTAGAATCCATTTATTCTTCTCAGGTCTGGAATTTAAAAGATGGGAGTCCCATGTGTTTGCCGGGAGGGGCAAATTACCATGTTTGCTCTTCTCAAGTCCTATTTGTGAAAGAGGTGGATTTCCCAGTTCACCTTGTCATATGACCAAAAAGGACTCATGACATGGGAGAGTTTCTCAAACACTGTGACTGGTGAGATCACTCCATTTAGTCTCCCAACAACCTTTATATAATTTCTTTTTCTTTCATGAGCCTTAAAAAAATTCAAAATTTATTTTAACAGTGTTATACTTTATACATGGTATCTTGAAAATCACTTTATGATTTACAGATTAAATAACATTTCTGTTTATTATGTTCTTCAATTTTGGCTTCATAGATTCAATTTCTGCACTTCAAGTTTTAGGTATTTAGAATTGATTTTATAATCTTAATTTGTATAATTTTATGAATTTGTTCCGTTAATCTGAAATTTGCTTATCTTAGACAACAATCCTGTCTTCCACTTTCCACATGTAATGTATAAAATTTGATTAAATTTTGATCTTTTTCTTTTCAGTGATTGGCATGGGCTATGAGCATGCCATCGATATGTGGTCTGTGGGTTGTACCATTTTTGAGCTTTACACTGGCAAAATTCTCTTTGCTGGACAATCAAACAATGAAATGTTGAAATTCATGATGGATGTGAAGGGTAAAATGCCTAATCGAATGGTGCGTAAAGGAATGTTTAAGGAACAACATTTTGATTCTAATTATAATTTCCTCTACCATGAAGTCGACAAAGTTACTCATAGGGTTTGTACCAACTTTAGATTTATTTTTTGTTTCTTTCTTATAAATTGGATTTTTGGTGGAAGAAAAACTATATTGGATGTCTACTGAAATTTATGTTTGTTGTGTTGTTTTCTTGGCCATATAAAAAGAAAAAGAAATTAGATAAGACGAAACTATTGCTATAAATAAATTCCTTTGATATATATGTGTGTGTGTGTGTGTGTGTGTGTGCTTGGACAGTGAGGTTTATATGGTTGAGAACACAAATCATTTAGTTGTTTGTTTATAGTTGGGCATTAACAATTGTTATGGATTAGATGTTTATTGGAAAATAAGAAATTGCATTTTATTTCTTTTTTGAGAATGTTTCATCTTATTTTGTTATTTTTTGCTTTTGTAATAGATCATAGGAAAGCACATAAAAAAGAAACAAATCAAAGGTAGCAAATAAATACAAATACATTAAGGTGACAAAAATGTTTCCAATTATAATTATATCTGAGTCACTTGTTACGGTGCTGGGTGAGAGAATACTCAGTTCGACTGAGTATTCTGACAATAAGAAATCCAGTATCCTGCCAACATGCTGCACATGAGTATTAAAAATTAAAAGTATTCGGGTTTTGGCTCGTTTCTCTATTTAAAGGGGTTCACCAAGGCGTCATAAGGTTTAGCAAGAGAACCTTCAATACATGAATGCGCGTTAGAATTAGCGAAAAGATTCATGTACCATAGGACCAACATTTTGTGCTGTAAAGAAAGAAGTCCGCAGAAAAAGAAATACTCAAACTCGAAGGTAAGGGAAGAAAATATAGCAGTTGTTTTTATTCAGCTATGATCACTGCAACTCGAAAAGTTCATTTTTGTTGCATCCTTCTTCTCCCTTCCTCTCGGTGGTGACGGGGTGTGGGTGAGAGCTGGCTGTTTGACACACGCCTGTCATAGCAGATAGGTCGTAGCAGACTGGGGTAGGACGGGTCGGGGCCTCCAGAACCTTTAATGCACCCGTTTTGACAACTGCCTTCAACTCTGCCAAAATCTCATTACTTGTTTTCTTATATAGAGATTTTGGGGAACAAATCGAAGATCCTTGAATGTTTGATGTCACTAGTGAAACACGTGATAATACATCTGTGATTATTTTAAAATCACGTCTAACTTTGCAGGTCATTCTGCCCGCACACGCTAGTCTCATGACATCTTCACAAAGGAAACTGACTAATGTGTGTACAAATGTACCTATGAATGATACGAAAACAGAGTTCTTTATTCTTGGACCATGTAGAGAATATAGATGTAAGCTTGTACTTAACTTTGTTTTTCTCTTTCTTTTACCAGTATGCCTCTGGGTTATATTAGTCACTTTAAACAGGGTTATTCTTCCAGCAGAATAATTGTTTTCTAGTTCCAAACGGTTTTTTAGAGGAAGATTGTTTCCTCTGTCTGGTATAAATGGGATGAACTTTGTTTCACAATGGTATCAGAATACTACTGGCGAAAATGTAGATGATTTTCAACCTATCTGAATGTATCTGTCTTGCTTCTCAGGCTACTGCCACTTTTTTCTTTCCCTCCGTTTTCTGGAAGTGACATTATACACCTTCTCTTTCTCCTTCCTACTAAGAGAGAAAGGGGGACTGAAGTTTGACTATGGATATAATGGAATGACCTGACTTAGTGCTAAGAGTATAGTAGTAATTCACTTTCTACTACCCCCACTCCTGGGTGGCGCTGTCACACACTACACCTTCATTAAGTTTGGTTAGATGCTATAGGACTCTGCTAAATCCTAATTTTTATTTGTTTATTTTTAAATAAATAATTATTTAGGTGGTCAGTTTATTCAAGCTAATTTCCAAATATATCTTTCTATTCTTGGTGTCCATTTCCTCTTTTAGAAGTGGGTATATGTATAGTAAAAGTTAGTAAAGTTGGCCACCATAGTCGAGGGTGACCTGAAGACTCCCTTTTTGATAGCTACTACACCAAGGTGTAAGGGAGGGTACTACTCCTTTCCCTGTATTGCTCCACTTTACCCTTGATCCTTACCTTCTTGCTTCTTGCATTATAAGGTATCAAGAAGGTATAAGCAAGAAGGTATCAAGTACCATTTTTGAGTCTTTGGTATGACTAGACACATTTTATTTTCCATATTTAGAATAATTACCACATAACAACATAGTAAATTATTATTATTACTATCAACTGCTATTCTATTTAACATTCAATAAAGCTGAGGCATTGCAACAAGCTACAAAATTAACAGTAAAATTATCTTTTTATTCTTTGAATACTTGCTGTCTTTTAAATCAATATTAAAATTTTTCTACACATGTTACAATAAAAAAAAACAGTAACATTGTAACAAGATTTTTGTTCAATAGGTTTACTTAGAGAATAAATCAATTTCCAATCTAATAATATTGATATATTTTTTCAATGTGCCAAAATTTCTCAATGGAGTAACAATTAAAAGTTAAATAGTGTACTTCCATTTATTTATTTGCAATTGATTATAATATAAATAGGATATGACTAGACATTAAGCAATTATTTCTAAAAGCTCTATTTGTTGTAAGTTCCTTTATTTGCAACCTAGTTGGGAAGCATCATCACCTAATGATGGGTCTTTAGAAAAATAGAAATTAGGATCAGTAAAGCAAAGCAAGTGCTGGAAGAGGACTATCAGAATTCTTAACCATAACAAATGCCTATCTACAGAACAGGAATCATTCTAATCCTTCTCTATAGATGTGAATACTAGACACCTTACCACAGACAGGTCAAGAAACTGGAAAAATTTCATATAAGTAAAAGCTCTTTGTTTGACAGAATCAAATAGATTCTATGACATCTTATTGAACATATCTTTTTGTATAAAGAGACTGCAAGGACAGCCAAAGAAACATTAAAAGATTCTGTCAGAACCAAATCTTATGTGCTGTAAAATTGAATCTTAGAAGTTAAATTAGAGATTGATTGCATTGAGAGTCCATACTTGACTAAGCTTCTGTCGACTTTGAGGAAACTTGGTGTCAAAAAATAGGATTGCATGTCATAGACAAATCAGATAAATTGTAAAAATAAAGTTGTCTTCAAATTGAAGGACATTCAATAAATGACAATTAAAAAATAATTATAGAATTATTCTGAGATTCCTTTATAGTTTTATTTGAATGATGGCAGAACTGGTCTAAATTAAATTAGTTTTATTGTCTTACATGTATTTATGACTGGGCCATTGGCATAATGGTTAGTGTTTGCCAATGATCTGGGAGACTGGGGTTCAATCCCTGGTCGGGTCATGTCAAAGATGCAAAAAAGATGGTACTTGAAGCTACCTTACTTAACACTTAGCATTATAAGGTACGGATCAAGGGTAAAGTTGAGTAATCCAGAGAATGGAATAGCGCCTTCCTCAGGGTAGTAGCTATTGAAAAGTATTTCTTGTTGAACCTACACAGAATTTTTAACTGAACCCTTTATTTAATCCATGGAGTAAATTGTTCTAATTCTGTTAACTATAGCATAAACCATAGTAAGTATTGTAATTTTTTACCTGTAGTCTGGATTGGACCTGCAACTTCCATTAACCTATATCTGTTATGCTACATGTCCTGCTGGACAATTCAGAATGAAATAAAAAGAGCAAATAGATAAGGTAAAATTTGCAATAAAATGAGTTATTTTACTCAGGATAAGAATTTTACTTTATTTTTCAATATAATTTCCATTCTTTAAAACACATTTTTCCAATTGAAAAACATGTTTTGTATTTCTTCAGCATAGAAATCTTTTGGCAATTTGTTCATCATTGCTTGAAAACTTTGTTCTACTCAGAAATTCTTTGAGGAGGTCAGATCTAGACTGTAAGGTGGATGTGGCAGCTGTTCCCAACTAAACAGACTGAGACAACTGGTCTTTCCACATTGTGCTCTTAACATTAGTCAATGTTTTGGAAACCCAATAACACCTTACCTTAGAAAAGGCAAGATTATTATGCACAGATTCCCCAGTCGGCTAGGGCTGTAGAATACACTGACTGCATCTCTGCAGAAGGGTAAGACCCCACCAATGAGTGTTCTGAATATGACACTAAACAATCTGATGGTGAGGTTCTAATAATGCTGGAGCCCTGAGGAATGCAGAGTACTCTTTCATTGCCATTACTCCCAGGTTCACTCTGGCCCTAAGTAGTAGCACCTGAAAAGAGTCCTATCTAAGGGTCAAATAGAACTAAACTGCATACTTATGCTAAGTTGAATTACTTGAAATAGAACTGTTTTGATATTTAAACTGCGTACTTATGCTAAACTGAATTATCTGAAATGAAAGTTGTTTTTTTTTAATGGAGGGGTAAGACTCCTCCCAAAGAGTGTCCTGGATATGACACTAAACAATCTGATGGTGAGGTTCCAGTGATGCTGGAGCTTTGAGGAATGGGGAGCACCCCTTCATTGCCATTGCTCCATGGTCCACTCTGATAGGGCTCTATCTATGGGTTAAATAGAACTAAACTGCATATTTATGCTTAACTAAATTACTTGAAATAGAACTTGTTTTGATATTTAAACTGCGTACTTATGCTAAGCTGAACTGTTTGAAATAGAACTGTTTTTGACATTGAAACTGTACTTATGCTAAAATGAATTGTTTGAAATAGATCTATTTTGACATTTAACTGTGGTTAAACAAAAACTATACTTACACTAAACTAAATTGTTTCAATTAGAACTGTTTGACTAAACTGAACAGCTTGAAATAGAAATGTTTTTGATAATTAAACTGCATACTTATGCTAAACTGAATTGTTTGAAATAGAATTAATTGTTTACTTGTATAAAAATGGATTTGGCATTAAATTACCTTGGAAGGTTTATATGCCATCAAACCCAAACAAACAAATTATGCAAAGAAGTTACTAGTTGTTCAGAAATGTCCTCTGTTCTATTAACCAAAATGATTGCATTTACTGAATTCACCATTGCCATTGTGGGCCTTCCAGTTTTCATCTTGAATACTGTTTTGACCTTTTTTGAACAATTTAGTGCATTAGTAAACATTTTTTTGATTTTTTTAATTAGAACATACTTCTCTGTAAACATTAAATATTCTTCTGTACATTTCATTTGCATTTCCCCAACACCAAAGATTTGAGCTTGGAGCACTCTGTTTGATTTGCCACAATTTTGGATAGCCTCAAAGCAAATACTTCTGAGAGATTAAAATAATTTTTGTTATAAACCAATTCCAAACAATGCAGATTTTATGATATAGAAAAAATTCTGAAATAAATTTATTTTTGCTTTTTCCTAAAAATTCCCCCAATTTATTGAATGACCATTGGTATATTATATTAAAGTATTTCAATGCTCAAAGTAAATATTTGCATCATTGGAAAAATTTAAACTATATTTTAGAGATAGTTGGGGCACATTTTGAAAATCATTGGGTTAGGAGTTTAAGATTCATTTAAAAAATATTAAAATTATGTGAAATTTAGTGTTTTCTGACCCTTTTTTTTTTTTTAAATAAATAAATTTCTATACTTATATTTTCAGTGTGTGCTGTGTGTATAAGGAAATTATATATGAAGCCATTTTACAGTATGGATGCATTTAGATTTAGTTACTATCACTAACATTAAAACAATTTTTTTCTTCTCATTGCAGGAGAAAGTGACTGTGTTAAGTAGTATCAGTCCAAGTAAAGACCTTCTGCAGGAACTGGTTGGCTATCAACGGCTACCTGAAGATCAATTACGAAAGGTTACCCAACTGAAAGATTTGCTTGAGAAAATTCTGATGCTTGATCCAAGCAAGCGTATCAGCATCAACCAAGCTCTCACTCACCCTTTTATTCAGGAGAAAATGTAAAATAAGACTCCCACCTGCAAATTTGGGTTCACTTGGAAGATTTTTCTTTTATTCTGATCTTAATGTTTTTTGTTGTTTTTTTTTTTTAACATTTCTCCTTCCTTTCTCTTGAACTCATTTTTCTCCTTAATAAAAGATTTTAAATAAAATGTATATAATGTTACATTGAAAGCACAAATGTATTTTTTCACTTGTTTTTAAAGATCGTTAGAAACCCAAACAAAGATTGAGGTTATTACTTTTTTTAATCTATATTAGTTTTTTTTCCTTCTTTTAGATGAAATATTGTCAATCATCACTATCATCATGATCTTTTTAATTTTATTTGCTTTTTATCAAAATTCATTAAGGTTGTTATTTCAGTTCTTACCTTTCACTTATTGTGCAAATAATGACCCAAGTAGGTTGTGATAAAAAAACAACTGAAATTAAAGATGAAAGACTAGTCAAAAAAAATAATGATTTGTCTCTTCTCCATTGACAGTTTGATGTATCAATGTATACTTACTGGATCCAGATTAAAGTTTTTACATAAAATTATAATAACAATAATCAACAGGAACTGATGACTAATTTTATCTCATTTTTATAAGTTATTTTATTTATTTATTTTTTAGAAATGAGAACATTAGTTGAATTATCCCTCTACACTATTAAGATGTCAAGATTTGGTGATTACGAAACAGTTTTTTAAACTGTTTTTAAATTACACTTTAGAGATTTATCAATTGTTTTTGTCAACTATTAATCCTAGTTAAGCATTGAATTATTTAATAACTCCTGTTAGAAGTAATTTGTTAACTTGGAAAGTTTCAAAATTTGAACTCTATACAGCATGTCTTCTTGCTGATATTATTAAAGATTCACTCAAGGAACAATTTTTTTTTATGGTTCAATAAGTCTGCACAGAAAATTTTATCTATAGAAGGCATAATTATTGATATATAGGAAACTTCCTACAGATTACATCTTTAGGAAGTTTCTAAATTGAATTTCTACATCATTTATCTAATTCTTAAAGATTTTGTATTTCAGTCTTATGTGTTAATTTGTCAAATTTAGAAAGGATTCTATTTCTATACTGAGTATAAGAATATTTTGTAATTCAAGATGGATAAAGCCAATCAAATTAGCATACTTCATGTCTTAGCTAGTATAAAATACAACTTGGAAGCTAAAATGTTAAAACTGTTGATTGAAAAATCATATCCAAGGCAGTAAGTCTAGATATTCATTGCATTTTGCCATATAAAAAAAAACCAATGGACAAAAAAAATTAAAAAGAAATATGGATGTGTTTTCAATATAACATTTATTAAGAGGAAACAGTTTCTTTTTGTGTGTGTGTGTGTGTGTGTTTTACATACCTGCACACAGGTAAACATGCATGTGTGTATTTGTGTGTGTGTGTATATATATATATATATATATATATATATATATATATATATATATATACACACACAGGTACACACACTCACTATAAAGTATAACAAAGAAATGTTTCTTTGGTTTAAAAAATATTGAAAAATAAATTTCTTTTTTTAAAGTTCAAAGGTAGAAATACCTTTATAAAAAGGTTTTTGATAACATTCTTTGTTGAAAAAGAATTAATTCATAATAATTTGATAGTTTCATTGTACATTGAAGCTATAAAAAAATGATAATGTTTGTTATTCTTTTTTTCTAAATTGTATAAAAATATATTCTCAAAAGCTGAATGGACAATTTTCAGACAATATCCAATTGCAAAAGTCATTCATCAACATGAATGTATATTTTTGGTAGCAGCTTGGCCCAACTTTTTTTTTATTATATCATTGAATATATGATTCCATGTTCTGTTTAAAGATTTTATATTTTTGATTTCTATGGGAGACATACTATCAGTTTTTAATGTACCTCATTATCAACAGTAATATTTGGTCATTTCTAAATTCATATTTCAGTCTGAGTTAAATTTGTTGAAATAAATTTAATGTTAACCAAGCAATTCTGATGCACACAAACGAATATAAGTTACCAAAAACAATTTTGATAGATTAGAAAAATTACCAAGCAGCAAAAAAGGATTTATCTCATTTCATTTACAGAGCAAGAAATAATGTAACAACTAATCAAAATTCAATTTTTGGATTACATCCATTTCAATATAGGCACAATTTATATTCATATTCATAAGCTTATATCAATATTATGGTAAGAGTTTTTTTCACACAATTACAAAAAGCAAGGACGTTTGTTTTAATAACCAGTTTAAATATTTAACTTTGTTTACATTCACTTTATATATTTGATATAGATTCAATTTTATTTTTTGTATATAATCTAAAAAAGTATAACATTTTAGCACCTTGGAATTACTAGCTGAAGGCTGGTATTATTTAGTTCAAAATAATTGGAAATAAACATTGGTAGTCTGATACATTATATTTTTCTCAATATGAATTCTTTTAAAAAGCAACAAAAAAAAAGCTTTAAAAAATGTAAAATTTTTAAACAGAACAAAATTCTATTTTTAGTGATTAATATTTGCTTATTCATTTGAAATAATTGTTCCAAAAATATTCCAAATAACATGGAATTGCGGTGTATAGAATGATATAATTAAATTTGGATCTGTCAATAATTCCAGAATAAAATGTGATGTTGAATGTTGTAAAGATGCAACATATAGCTAATAAAAAGCAAATTTTTGGTACATTCTTAACTGGTTCAATTAAATTCTCAATAAATATTTACTGACACAAATTTTATAAAAACAGTTTAAAATGTGCATTTATAAAAAAAAAAAATTGATAACTAAATAAAAAAATCTTCAATAACTATATATATATATATATATATATATATATATATATATATATATATATATATATATATATATATATATATATATATTTTAGTTATGAAAGATTTTTCAGCCTTTTCGAAATACAATGTACAGTAGTCCATTTGAAAAGTAATAAGTGCAAGCAATTTTCCTATGGTAAAATTACATTTTCATTGTAATATGAAATCTAATAATATTATCAAAAATTTGCAAAGGGCTTTTTTATAATATGATAATATTTAACTATATTTTTTAATTTTTTAGAGTGTAAACACTTAAAATGTTTTAATTAAGAGTAATTTTTATAAAGGAAAACCGAGAAAAGAAAAACTAAGTCTCCTTTGAGTATTTTAATATTTCTCTGTTGTTTTTAATTACTTAATGTGATATATGAAGTCATCTTCAGTTGACATAATGGACTTGATGGCCAGTTCTATAGGCCACACACTCAGGTGAAGAGATGTACATATCAAACTATAAACATTTAACAAACATTTAACAAACATATTCCCAAATGTATAGATACAAACAAAAGATGACTGTTTTCTTTGACTTATTGTTGAAGTCTTTATGTTTTATTTAATTAATGTAAACAAATTGACTTTGGATTTATCAAATGAAATTCGATAAATATGGTGAACACATAAACAACAATAATAAACTTTTTTTATTTACTAACGTTGATAGAATATGTTGGTGTAAAGGAATTGTAGTATGTGTGGTTATGGTTCTAAGGGCATGGAAGTCAATAGTGTGTGTGTATACATATATATATGCACACACACACACACTCACATGGTGATAGCACAGAGTTCCCAGACTCTCTTGCCAGGTCCTCTAGACTGCAACTAGTGTCTGCACAGAGCTGTTGCATGTAAGTTCTTGTTGGTCAGCTAATACTGGCATGTCCATGTGTAGGAGTCCATAATAGGATGTCACTTTCATATATATATATATATATAAGATATTGTAGTATCTGTGACCCTAGGTTTCATGCTTTATGCATTTGCCATTTTATATATATATATATATATATATATATATATATATATATATATATATATAATATGTGTGTGTGTGTATATGTTTGATTAAATAATGAAGACACATTTTGTGTATATAATTTTATTAGGATCCTTTCAAGTTTCCTGACAAGTGTTTTGGTTTTAGGCTGGATTTGGTAAATGAATTTAGCGGAATTGTCTCTATTACTTTCAAGCCTTTCATAGGCCATCATCATCAGGGGGTTTTAAGTGTAGTTGTGGCTTATTAATTTCATAATAAGGTTTTCAACTAGAATTTTTCAAAAACTGAATTTGAGAAGAGAGTAGTTTTTAAGATGCAGGCCTATAAAACTAGGACCATTGTCTATAGAATTGCAATAAGTTCTTATGTAGATTTAATACTATAATTATAGGAAAAAAGCTGATAAAACCAATATTTATATTGTGCTTAAACGTAATTACCATACTAAATTACAGACCATCCTCAACGACAAAAACAAATTCACAAAATTGAATAATAATCCAACCAACTTGAATTTAAAATTAACAAACCTATTAATGTTAATAATGCTAACCATCTCAATATAAAATTGATTACGGAGCTGTTAGGATACATAAAACTGGCTCTCCACTTAGACCTATTATTTCACAGGTAACTACACTCATATACCAACTTATGATCTAATTACACCATACCCTTCCCATAATTATAGTATTAAATCTACACAAGAACTTATTGAATTCTTAAAACTCATAAACCTAGCAATGGCATAATATCCTCTCTACATGTAGAAAATTTATTTACAAATGTTCCAGTTGAAATAAAAGATATAATCATAAATGATATTTACTACCAGTCAATGCTCCCCACTCTCAAAATTAGTCCTAATACTTTACACAAAATACTTTCATTTTGTACTACTGAGGTACCATTTTTCAATCCCATTGGAAATATACATCCAAAAAGATGAAATCACGATCTGTTTTTTTTTTACCTATTTTCAGTAACTTTTACATGTCAAACCTTGAAAATAAGCTTTTTAATAAACCTAATATTTATTCAAGGTATGCTGACGACATACTCCCCACTAATATTATTAATGAAATCAACATAATACAAGAGATTTTCCAAAATATCTCCATTTTTAACTTCACATAAATCAATATCAACAATAAAATCCCATTTCTCTGTGTCCTAACATTAACAAATTTACCACCTCTACATATAAAAAATGTACCAACATTAGTTCCCGCACCCTCAGTTTTCCACTTCTGATATATAAAAGAACCATCGTTTAAACCTTTATTTCCAAAGTTAAACTAGTTTTTTCCTCTCAACTATCTTAATGATATAAAACAAACACTTATTAGTGTTGGGTTTCCCAACTGCAATGTTAATAGAGAAATTAAATATTTCATTAATAAACTAAACATAACATAGACAATACCCTAAACTATAAACAATCAAACTTTTATGACAAAAACCAATTTCATAATAATAATAATAGTAGAACATATATTGAAAAACCTTATAAAAAAAATGATCATACTCTTGGTTGTCATCAGGGGTAGTGTAGTTTTGACTTAGCAGTTTGAGTTTTTATTGTTTTAATTATGTGTAGTGTTTTATTTTGAAGCTGTCGGTTGGAACGTTTTCAGTATTTTGTTTTAATATATATATATATATATATATATATATATATATATATATATATATATATATATATATAAGGTATCCTACAATAACTGATGTTTATACAACAGCATTGCTTCTAACAAAGCCTTCATCAGATGATTACTCTGGGTTCAGGCATGGTTTCGGGGGCCGAAGCATCATTACCACTAGCCCAGAGCGCCCCAGCAGTATCTCACGACACCACCAGACTTTGTCAGATTGTTGTCGCTCTGTGGGATTGCCAGATCCACGCTGATGCAGTTAGAGCCTTATCTTCTATGTATTTCCTCTTGTCTGACGGAGGAAGTCCCAGATAAATTAAGAAAACGGAGGTTGAGTTGGCAATAAAACCTCTGCATCCGACTTCGATAGGAAATATAAGTTATCCAGCCAATTCTGACATTGTTTTCGCAGATCTTCATATTTTTCCAAATTACGCTGATGTGCCCAGTTGAAATTTTCTTCATAAGGGAAATTTCTTCATAAGGGACCGTTAACGAATACTTTTTTTGCTTTAACGGACCAAATGACAATATCTGGACGCTTTGTCGTTAACGCTATTTCAGTTGGAAATATGAAGTTATGTTTTAAATCTGTTGCGACGTGCCAGTCCGTGCAGCCCTCAAGCAATGAATGGTTTACGCGTATTTTCACGTGCTATTTTCGAAATATTTCCTTCTTTAACGAACTGAATTGCTCTGTTGTTGATAATATTTAGACTGCTTTTATGAGGAAACTTAATTTCTTTGGTTCCGTGTGCTTGAGGTCTTTCCATGTGATAGCTCTGTCTTTTGCATTCTCCCACTTAGTCCATGCGCCCTGTTTCTTCTGCCCTACAGCTGTAGCAAAACGCCTAACTTCCTCAAGATGATGAATTTCTTCCGACACCATTTTTCTTCTGTTTGCCGTGGATTCTTTGGACCACCAACGCTGTGAATGTAGGCTTTTCTATTTGCCACAGTGCCAATTATTTCTTTCATCCTGAGGGCCGATTTAGCATTCTCAACAGCTATTTTTGCCTTCCATTTCCGACCGGTTATCACAAAAGGCTGGGAATTCTTCACCAGTGGATCGCGAGAATCACGCAGCATTTGGAAGAGTCGCGCTTTTCCTAATTTATATTCCTCAATAAGTGACATCGTTGGAAATTTTAGTTTTGTTGATGAACTATATAGTGCCACGTTTGTTAAGGAGTTAGGTACCATTTTTTTTTATAAATTTACTGATTAACCGCTCCATTGTTTCAACTTTTGTAAGTGATACCTCATATATTTGCAATGGCCTTGCTAATTTAGGAATTAATCCCAAATAAATGCATCATATTTTATCTTTGTTCATGAGGTCACATTTATCAATGGAGCGTAATCCATTTTGTAGCTGTGTCCTTAGGTCCTGTCAACGATGTCGATCAGTAAGTGGTAGGGAGTAGCAGCTTTTTTTCGTGGATCGTAGGGATTTCGTTTCCACTGACAGAAAACTTTATTTCTTTGCAGTTTCCTTTCAGCAACGATAAACTTCCGCACTTTGAATGCTTTAATTTCATTGCAGCCCATTTGAGGAGCTCTTGGAATTGTTCCATGTGTGATCTGGATTCTGCAATTAGAGTTACATCATCCATAAAAGCCTTCATAGATGGACCAGTTATTTGATTGGTGTTGACATCGGCACTACGTAATATCATCTCCACTACCAATACGAAAAGTAGTGGAGAGATAACACAACCCATCATGATGCCAATATTCAACTTTTGCCAGTTAGTTAAATATTTATTATTAGAAAACCTCACGTAAGTACGTTGATATGAGGTTTTTAATGTCCTCTGGAATCCAAAAGAACTCCATTGCTTTCCCAAGTAGTTGGTGTCTTACTGAGCCATATGCGTTTTCTAGATCTAACCAAATGACGTGGAGTTCGGTTTTATTATTTTTCGCCGTTTTTATTCGATCCCACAACAATATATATATATATATATTGTCATCCACAGACAGACTGTTTCGTTCTATCAGAACTCTTCAGTGTGGCTAGACACGCAGGACGCTTTAAGCTGGGATCGAAACCCGTCCAACTTTACGTTAGACTAAGCTTCAAACCTGTCGGCCAACCAAGCGGACTACGTTGGCTTAGGGAATTTTAAGGTATTTATTTTAGCAACAGCAGCAGCAGCCTTTGTTTACATTTTTTATACCTTATCGGCTACCAGAGTGCTCAATTCTTACGAAGAGCTTTGCATTACGCTAGCGGCGGCCGGCAATTCTTTTGCCAGAGTGCTCAACCCCCATGGGGGAGCGTATATATTGTCATCCACTGACAGACTGTTTCGTTCTATCAGAACTCTTCAGTGTGGCTAGTTACGCAGGACGCTTTAAGCCGGGATCGAAACCCGTCCAACTTTACGTTAGACTAAGCTTCAAACCTGTCGACCAACCAAGCGGACTATGTTGGCTTAGGGAATTTTAAGGTATTTATTTTAGCAACAGCCTTTGTTTACATTTTTTATACCTTATCGGCTACCAGAGTGCTCAATTCTTACGAAGAGCTTTGCTTCACGCTAGCGGCGGCCGGCAATTCCTTCGCCAGAGTGCTCATATATATATATATATATATATATGTGTGTGTGTGTGTGTATGTGTAAGAAATATGGTTGTTTGATTAAAAAAAGAAAGGCGCCGAGTGACATAATCAGTTATGCCTTTTAGCTGGGTCATTGGTGGGTTTTGGGGTCTTTCAACATAATACCTCCTTCGTGAGCTCGATCTCACTCGGGATGATAATTTACCAGTTCACCACCCAAAACTAAAATGCTTTGAACTAAGTTCGCTCTTTAAAGATTTGCCAACGTAGACATTTTTTCTTTCTTTGGCAAGTGAGTTTACTAATTCATTAAAAAAAAAATACAGATGTTGAGTATTGACAATTCGAAAAAACACCTTCACACAAATAATAACACTCTGTCTAAAACTCCCCTTCTTATATTAAAACTACCATGTTCTCAGGTAAAAAAGAATTAAAAGTATGCTGATTTTACACCTCTAAAACACAAATGAATGAAAAGAAATATATTAAAAATATAAATAAAATAAAACATACTTCGGATGTATATGGCAGAGCCTATGAAATTTCTAAAATTCAATTATGGTAAATACCCACCCATGAATTCGAGTCAAATACATAAAAAAAGTAAAAAAAACATTTATATCAGAAATTGGATGAAATATGAAGGAGCGTCTAAAAGAAATGTGCACTTTCAGAATTAAATAAGTCGTTTAACAAGTATATAAAAATAACTATCCACCCATTCGAACCAAACACATGCACACACACACACACACACACACACACACACACACACACACACATATATATATATATATATATATATATATATATATATATATATATATATATATATATATATACCCACCTTCACAAACGCAATCGCTTACACATGTATTTATGCCTCAAAAAGCGAAGTGGAAACACTAAATTTTCGACGCGAAAAGAAACCAAACCAATTCGTGAAAATACTATTTAAAAAAGCAGCCGGGATTGTTTAAGACTCATCTTTTAGTTTAAACACAAGAATTAATAAACAGAATTCTTTTTTCTCTTTTTCATTTTGGAAGGGGGATTTCTACCTTTTTAATTTCTTTCTTTCCCTTCTTTCTCCCTTCTTAGCAGTCTAGTATCTGATCTTATCCCCTCCTCTCTTTTCACTCTTTTCAAATCCTTCACTTAAATGGAAAATTGATTTTAGTTTTGCTTCACCCAAGTACTACTACGTTTTATCCATAGCCATTTTGCTGTCCTTTCGGTTATATAATAAAATTATATAGACAAAATTTGTCGTTATTAATTAATCAAACATGCTTAAATGAAAGACTACTGCCCAACTACGTATATATATATATATATATATATATATATATATATATATTACAACAATCGGTCACATTAAGATGATGAATTCATTTCCACCCTGTTAAGAGCATTGATATAAATCAATTCTCTAACAAATTAACCGGACTTCTTCAGATCAAACAAGAAATGGATTAAAATGATGGACTAAAAAAAAATTATTCCCTACTCCGGATTTACTGGATTGAATGATATATATATATATATATATATATATATATATATATATATCATTATATATATATATGTATGTATGTAGTTGGGCAGCACTCTTTCTTTTTATAAACCTTTACTACAAAAAACAATTTCATAGTAATGAACATATGCTAAAAAAGCCTTATCTAAAAAAATGTTCTCCTTACCGATCCCACCAAAAAAGTATGATTTATCATTTACTATAAATTAAAAACCTCCAACCTAATTATTTCCAATTACTCTTCCACACTTAGGACAATCTTGGTAAATTCGTCCACCAATTCCAACCTGAAACCACTTAACAAGAAACTTGAAAGGATCTTAATAAAATTATATCGGCAAAATGTTTCTTTATTTAATCAAGCATGCTTAAATGTATTATATATATGTAAGTATATATATATATATATATATGTGTGTGTGTGTGTGCGTGTGTGTGTTTATAGGTATCATACAATGACTGAAGTTTATACAGCAACATTGCTTCAAAGAAAGTCTTCATCAGATGATGGCTCTGGGTTCAGGCATGGTTTCGAGACCGAAGCATCATTACAACTAACCCAGAGCGCCCTAGCAGTAACTCACGATACTACCTGACTGTTAGATTGACGTCACTCTGTGGGATTGCCATATCCACACTGATTTCTGGGCGATCTTCACTAGTGAGTTGCAAGAATCACGCAGCATATGAAAAAATCGCGCTTTACCTAATTTAAATTCTTCAACAAGTGACAACATAGGAAGTTTTAGCTTCCTTGATGAACTGCATAGTGCCACATTTACAAAGGAGTTGGGTACTCCCAACCATTTTTTCGTATATTAACTGATTAACTACTATTGTTTCAACTTTTGTAATTGATACCTCACATATTTGCATTGGCCATGATAATTCAAGAAATAATCCAAAATAAATACACCAAATTTTATCTTTAATCAGGAGGTTACATTTTTCAGTGGAGCGTAATCCATCTTTCTGCATTTTTCCTAGGTCCTGCCAACAATGTCGTAAGTGGTAGAAAGTAGCAGCGACCGAGACTCTTAACGCTTTTTTCGCAGATGGTGGGGATTTCGTCCTCATCAACTAAGAACTTTATCTCTGCAGTTTCCTTTAATTATTGCTAAAATGCAGAATTTTGAAGGCTTTCATCGCAGCCCATTTGAAGAGCTCCTGTAGGCAGCTCACCTATTGTTTCAAGTGTGATCTGGATTCTGCTATTATAATTACATTATCCAACCTTGGACCAGTTATTTCATTGGTGTTGACTTCAGCACAGCGCAATATCATCTCCATTACCAAAACGAAAAGTAGTGGAGAGATAACGCATCCCATCATAATGCCAATGTTCAACTTTTGCAAGTTAGTTGAATATTTATAATTAGAAAACCTCACATTGATACATTTAAAGTACGCTGATATGAGATTTTTAATGTCCCTTGGAATCCAAAAAAAACTCCATCGCTTTCTCAAGTAGTTGGTGTCATACTGAGCCATATGCGTTTTCTAGATCTAACCAAATGACGTGAAGTTCGGCTGATTTATTATTTTTGGCCGTTTTTATTCGGTTCCACAACATAGTGGTATGTTCATTACAACATGGAAAGCCGGGAATTCCATCCTTTTGAATTGATGTATTGACATATCCATTGTTTATTACAAATATCATCATCTTCTTCGCAATGATACCGAACAAGATCTTATCTTCTACGTTGAGTAAGGAAATAGGTCGAAACTGATCTAGTTTTCTAGAATCTTTTTCTTTTGGTATGTGGATTCCATCAGCTAATCCCCATCTCTCTGCAATAAATTTCTTTCTATGAGCTTTTCTTTCAAAGCTTCCAAAGGAGTGCTAATATTTTAGGGCATCTTTTGTAGAGCTTATATGAAATTCCGTTAATCCCCGATGAGCTTTTCTGACAAAGTCTTTTATTTCAACTAGTTTCAAAGGTGAATTGTCAAATTTTTCTTCCGGGTGATATGGACGATTGGGTTCACTGTGACGACCCAGAGTGGGTCGATATATTTTTTCTGAAGGTGCGCTTCCAAATTTTCTGAGAACCCCATTTTTCTCCCCCTCAAACAATTTCTTGGTGAATTTAAACTTTTTTTTTTTTCAAAATTGCACCTAGCTTTTCGTTTCTCTTGTCGCCGCTTCTTTGCGTTTTTCGCTCTTGCAATGACAAGGATCCTTTCCTTTACTTCGGACAATTTTTTCTTTACCGACTCCCGGTCATCTGGCATTTCTTAAGAAGACTTCTCTCTCTTATTGGCTGTTCGTATGATATTTCCTTTTCGGACGTTTGCTGCTCCAAAGTGATCTCGGCCCACTGCATGTGAAATAATGCAATTTCACACCGATAGATCCCTACAAGTTGTTTCGGAGATTGAAGGACAATTCTTCATCGAGGGCCTTCCATCTATCATCATTTGCTTGAGGCCAATTAATGCGAATTGCACTCTCTTTCGCACTGAGTGCAGTGGGTTGACAAAGTGATCCTGAATACTGTGGTAATTCTCTTGACTGGTTCCCTTCCATCGATTTATTTATCTCTGATTGAGATTTATGCCATTGTATCCTTTTTTTATCTAACCTTTTTAATTATCTGTTCCCATATTGTATTCATCTCTATACTTGGTCAACTCAGCAGGTCATTGTAGCCCAACATATGTGCTGATTCCTTAAGACATGTAATCCTCCAATGTTCAGCTCTATCAATTATTTCAACTTCATCTCATAAGGGCAGATGGTTTCTCCTTTCCTTCCATATATGGTCCACCATAAGCGACTTTTCAATCTCACCTCGTACTACTACCTTCTGATGTTCTTCTAGCCTTACTTTTAGTAAGTGATCTGTCTCGCCTTTGTATATTTTACTACAACTGCAAAGGATTGAGTAAACACAGTTCTGGGTCATGTTGAATTCTGTTGGTGGTTTGACCCGGAAGAGATATCACCGGAGAGTTGAACCATTGGTGAATACTGTCCTGATGTGATATGGACAACATATCTTTTGGATCCTTTCGACCAGTCCTTTGACATAGGGCAGACATACTGTGATGAGTTTTCGGGTATTGTCCTCTATCCTCCTATCCAGGTTTCTTGGAGCCGATGTTTTGCGCTCTGGGAAGTTGTTGCGATGGAGGTTGTGTCTCAAACTAATTATTTCTTCTTGAAATGCATCAGTATCGCTACAAATGGTTTTTGCTCGATGTTGTAATCAACGGACTATTCCCTTCTTTACCGTATGGGAGTTGAAATTGAGGTACTGTCAGGTTAAGGTGGGCTTACGATACACAAATGACATGATTCCTTGCTCTGTGCGTGTTACTAATACATTGAGGAAGGGTAATTTGTTATCTTGCTCTTTCTCCATAGCATTATAAGGTACGGATCAAGGGTAAAGTAGTAGCGCCCTCCCCTACACATTGGTGTAGTAGCTATCGAAAAGGGAGCCTTCGGGTTACCCTCGACTATGGTCGCCAACTTTACTTTTTACTATATGTATATTTATGTATGTATATATATGTATATGTATACATATATGCACATGCATATATGAATGTATATATGTATGTATATATGTATGTACATATACATGTATGTGTATATATATGTATATATGTGTGTATATACGTATATATATGTATACGTGTATATATACATTCATATATATGTACATATATGTAAATACATATATATATACACATATATATATGTATATATATGTACATAGGTATACATGTATATATATATATATATATATATATATGTATATATATATATATGTATATACATATGTATACATATATACGTTCATCTATATGTATGTACATATATACATATGTATATATATATGTAGATTCATATATATAATATGGATACTTATATATTATACATATATATATATATATATATATATGCATATATATAATATATATATACATATATATAATATATATACATATATATAATATATGTGTTTGTATATGTTTATCTATATACATATATATACATATAACTACATATATACATATATATATATATATAAGTACATATATACGTATATATATATTCATATATGTATATGTATATATATCTATATATAAATATATATATATGTATCTATAATATATATATGTACATATATGTGTATATATATGTATACGTATATATATATATATATATGTGTGTGTGTGTGTGTGTGTGTATACATATACGTGTATATATATGTGTAATTATGAAAGCACGTGATATCTGCCCTCATCAACCGCCATCCAGGAGTGATAAGAGTTTTGGTAGCTCAAGGTGGTAATGGCACTTCTGGTGCTAACGGGCAGCTTTTGTAACCGGACAGGGTTGGCCCAGCGGTTAGAGTGTTCGCCAATGGCCCGGGAGACCTGGGTTCAATCCCAGGTCGAGTCATACCAAAGACTTTAAAAATGGAACTTGATACCACCTTGCTTAACACTCAGCATTATAAGGTACGGTTCAAGGGTAAAGTGGAGCAATCCAGGGAATGGAGTAGCGCCCTCCCCTACACCTTGGTGTAGTAGCTATCGAAAAGGGAGCCTTCGGGTCACCCTCGACTATGGTCGCTAACTTTACTTACTTACTTACTTATATATATATATATATATATATATATATATATATATATATATATATATTTCTATGCCAGATCATGTACATATATATATGAATATATGTAGAAAAACTGATAACAACGTTCCAAGAGGAAGGAATGATTTATTAACGGGTCAACACTATAGCGTTTCGGTTCTACTGAACCATCATCAGGACCATGAGGGGTGATATTAATAATTTTAAGTTAACAATGGATGATATATGTATATATATTCTTTTATTTAGCATATATATATATCCATATATACGTATATACATATATTTATATGTATACACATATATACATACACGTTTCTATACACATACGTATATATACACATACGTATATACATATATATATATATATATGTATATACATACGTATATATATATATATATATGTATATATATATATACATGTGTATATATGTATATATACATATGTATATGCATTTAAGCATGTTTCATTAAATAGTAAAGATACATTTTGTCAATATAATTTAATTAAGATCTGTTTGAGTTTCCTCTTTTTAGACGACTTACAATGCACCTTAATGATTCTAGCTCCTTAGCCTTACATCTGAAAATCCATACTATTCCTAAATCCAAGTTTCGAAAAATTCTAAAAGAAAACACCACTATAATCGCATACGAACTTAATAAGCTACGACTACAAATCCTAGAAGCCCTACATATAAAAACAAAAAAAAAAAAAAAAATTAAAATCAATAGAATTAATTTTGAAAATAGCGACAATGTTTTAAAATGCTTTTAGAATTTTTTTTTAATATTCTGTATTCCTTGATAGTATTTTATTTTCCGTTGATAGCGTTTTCTTTTTAAATTTATCAGCAACTCAGGTTTATCCAACTCTGCGTTTGCATATTTTTGTTATGTTATAAAAAAACCTTTCAAAACTCATTTTAAAAACAACACTCTTTACATATGCTGATGATGGCTTTTGAATGGTCCGAAAGCACTCGGGACAATTTTGATAATTTCATCCACCAATTTCAACCTGAAACCAAGACACTTATCTGGAAACTCAAATGGATCTTAATTAAATTATACAGACAAAATGTGTCTTTACAATTAAATGAAAGATGCTTAAATAAACGACAGCTGCCTAGCTACACATACTTAAAAATATGTATATGTATATATGTATATGTAAATTTATATATTGAAGTAAGTAATCCGACAATATGTAAAGAAAAATTGATAACAAGTAGAAGGAGATACGCAAAGATGACACTATAACGTTTCGGTTCTAATAAACCATCATCAGGAGTATGAGGGATGATATTAGTGATGTTAAATCAACGATAGATGTTTAAAAATGCAAAATACAAAAACCTAGGAAAAATTTGTATAACAAGAAAAATTGGCCGTTTAATTTGTTGCTTTAAATTACATCATTTGACTTATTAGAAATATTGTGTAGAATTTATGTTTATCGAGAAAGATTTTGAATCAAAAGTAGGGAAAAAAAAGAAAGATAAAAAGAAAAAGAGCAAGCGTATATATATTGTAGCTATTTAAAATGGATTTGCTCAAGTAAGGAGAAATATTATAAAAACCAGGACGAGTATTTAGTGAAATAGCAGCGGCTTCAAAAATTCGGCGTCAAAAATTCGGCTTAGACTTTTATTATGAATGTAAATGAGCATCTTTGCAGAATTGAAATCGAAGTTGTGATTAGATTGAGAAATGTGTTGAAATAATGCATTCTTTAAGTTACCAATTCTTATGTCTCTTTTGTTTTCTTTCAAGCGAATGTGAAGGTTCCGAGTTGTTTCACCAATTCTTACAAGGGATACAATAAACACTGGCGGATTGCTTTGCGTATTTTTTTGGATTAGTTGTTATTGCTTGTTAAACTTGGAATTTCTGGGGTTCTACTTATGCAAATTATTGTCTCTTTTAGTGTCGTCTTATATATTTTTTAAGTTGGTCTCCTTCAGTGTCGTATTATTGCACTTTATCGTTGAATTTTTGTAGACAGTAGAACCCCCCTCCATTCTTTCGATAGTTGGAGGCTTCTTTATTTATACCCTCCTGGCTGCTATTTCTACCGCAGCCATGGAGGGTCCTACTACAACTCCAAATAAAGAACCAGACAAAAAAGATAAATCAATGGAGCCCTCCCAGGAGAGCCTTATAGGAGCAAATTGGCCTTCTTTGCCGATTCCTACCGATAGCCAAGGGACCCAAAACAGCTAAGAGAGCCAGGATAGCTAGATACAACCGACACAGAAAAGCTCTACGTCATGGAAGAGACAGCAGAGAGGACCTGACGATTTTGAAAAAGACCGGGTGGGCAAATATGCCAAATATTTCAAAGGAAATGAAATATTGCCCATCCCGGAAATCGTAGAAAAACTTGAACCCAGAATCCTCTCGCTGGTCATTTCAGACCTAAAGACAAAAAGACTTGTAGGGCTGAAGAAAGAAACTTTTGAGGAAGTATTAAGGAAAGCAGGCATCCCATGTCAATATTTCTGTCGCAAAAGTTTTGCAACTTGGGATGTCCTGCTTCCCACAGAACAGGCTGCAAAGGCGGCAGCCAATAACATCAATACAAAGCATTTCAAACTACAGCCGGAATATAAGGGAACACGTAGGATCCGTGTCACGGTGAGTAACGTCCCGGGTTACATCACTGGGGAAGTTCTGGCCGCTTATCTAAGCGCTAATGGAAAAGTAGAGGAGTTCAACCTTCTCAGATCCCCTGCCGGGACGGCCTACGAAGATTACGCTTTCCGGCTATGCCTGAAGAGAAAGGGCTTTAAGGCTATCCCCGAAACACTAGTTAGCGGAGACCGGCAAATGATGGTGGTGGTGGAAGGAAGACGCCCCGGTGCTGGGCTTGTAAACAGATTGGGCACATTGCCAAGTTTTGCCCCCTGAATACTGAAAGCATCGAAAATACAGCAGCAACCACAACAACCACATCAACCACCACCAGCAGCAAGCAGGCGGAGGCTCAGGGCCCTGGTCAGGCCCAGCCCAAAGCAAGCGACCAGGAGGGCTGGACCGAGGTGACCCAGAGGAGGAAGGGGTCCCCGAAACAAGGGGAAACAAGTAGTACCACCTCCTCAGAAACAAACAAAAGCTCCACCATCTCAAAAGTCAACCACAAAAAAAGGAACATCGGCAGTACCAGCGACACCGGCATCACCAGCTACACCAGTATCACCAGTAGCACCAACGACACCAGCAACACGAGTGACACCGACATCACCGGCCACACCAGTATCATCAGTAATACCAACAACACCAGCGACACCGGCATCACCGGCCACACCAGTCTCACCAGTAGTACCAACGACACCAGCAACACCAGCATCTCCAGCATCTCCAGATTTCCGGCCCATAGCCACGTTGAATGTAAGGGGACTGAGGGATTCAAGCAAGTGTGCGTGCTTGCTTGGTGAACTCAATAACTTCGGTGTAGATGTTGCCGCGGTGCAAGAGACCCATTTCACTTGCGGCGCCGACTGTTGGGTGCTGGAGAGCAATTTTAACGTTTTCTCAGCATACGGCAGCCGCGCCAGCGCTGGGGTCTCCTTGCTTGTTGGACGCAGCCTTGATGCTGATGTTGACGTTGTTTTTGCAGGTGACGGGGGCCGACTGGTTGTGGCCGATGTTGCCGTTAAAAGTTTCAAGTTCCGTCTGGTTGCGGTTTATGCGCCCAATATCGCTACGGAGAGGATTTCCTTTTTTCGTCGGTTGGCGCCGTTCCTGGACGTAACGAAGCGGCTAGTTTTAATGGGTGATTGGAATGCAATCCTTGATCCCAAGATAGATAAGGTCGGACGGGTAACTAGAAGGACGGGAAGGTATGATAGCAGCCTCGTCGGCCTCATGACTCGTCATGATTTGGTCGACAGGTTTCGTCTGGATCACCCAGGGTGGGAGATGTGGACGTGGCTAGATAGCTCGCCCTCTGCCAAAGTAGGTTCCTACTTGGACAGAGTGTTAGTTAGACGAGCTGAACTCGATTTCGCTAGTTGTCCCACGTTCCACTTGATGGCGTAGACTGACCATAAACTTGTTAGGGTCAGTCTGTGGTTAGCAAATAGGCCTAGTCTAGCCGGCTACTGGAAGTTCAATACCTCCTTACTGGAGATACGAGTCTTCCGGGAACGGTTAGAATCCCTAATCGAGCGGCCGGTTACTGGGGATAGGTGGTGGGTTTCTCTCAAATATAGGATTAGAGACTTCGCCACCAAGTACGGTCGACAGCTCAACCTACACAGGACCAAGGAGGTGAAATCTATTGAAGATAGACTTTCCCGGACGGTAGCTGGTGGGGGGACTCCCTAAGCATACAGCTAGCTAGGAGGGACCTTGAGCGTGAGAGTAGCGACCGCTACAAGGGATTCGTAGTTAGATCTAGGTTAAAGAGAGTTCTTGACGAAGCTGTGAAATCGAACGCGACTGCGCGTGAAGAAAAGCGAATGTTTCCCGATCGGTATATCGATTCTGTCAAGACCCCGGATGGGCGACTGCTGCGATCGAGTGGCGAGATACGTGATGCCTTTTGGGTGCACTTTCGTGATCGCTTTGCCTGCTGTCCTGATCTCCCCCTTCAGGAGTTTCGCAGCTATCTCGCCGACTTCCCCCGCCTTTGGGCGGCTGAAGCGGCTAGTTGCGAGGGTGTGGTTACTGAATGCGAAGTCCATGATGCGTTGAAGCAGGTCGGCCTCAACAAGTCGCCGGGACGAGATGGTTTGCCCTACGAAGTGTACGCTTGTCCCTATTCTGACGGATATGTTCAACTATTGGTTCGCCCAGGGAGCCATCTCTGGTAGCGTTACCAAGGGCATGATCACATTGCTGAAGAAAGGTGACAAGCATGTTTGGGAGGGTTTAGACGACTACAGGCCCATAACTCTTCTTAACACAGAGTTAAAGATTTTGGCCCGGGTCTTAGCGAATCGTTTACAGCTTGTCATCAGTGATCTGATAGGCCCCGAGCAAACCTTTGCTGTGAAGGGAAGATCGATCCAGGACAATCTGCACTTGATTCGCGAGGTCCTAGAGGGGATAAAAGACGACACGGAAGCCGCGCTGATCAGTTTAGATCAGTCCAAGGCCTTCGATAGGGTTGACCATCGGTTTTTGGCGACTGTTTTGGAGACTGCCGGATTCCAACCGGAGTTCCGCAGATGGATTAGCATGATGTACCACAACCCTCAGGCAGTGGTGCAGGTGAACGGAAGGCGTTCGAGGGCGTTCGCAATCGAGCGTTCGGTCCGGCAGGGCTGCCCTCTGTCTCCTCTTCTCTATGTCCTCGCGTTCGAGCCCCTGCTCCGCAAGCTTAGGGATGAGGGAACAAGTCCGGCCCTGCGCGGTGTCCCTTTTGCTGGCCCTCTTACGGCAAGGGTTTCCACCTTCGCTGATGATATCGCAGTCTTTGTGTCCCGCCGCCTGGATATAAAGGCTGCGAAGAAGGCGGTTGGCGAGTACGAGCGGATTACAGGAGCCAGGGGCAATTTTGACAAAAGCGAAGGTTTGCAACTCGGTGCTTGGAGGAGTAGCAATACTCTTCCAGAGCCCTTCCGCTGGAGTGACGGACCCGTCCGCATCCTCGGGGTGTGGTTCGGGCCCCACCTCCAACTGGAGCGAAATTGGTCGGAAGTACAAGCCAAGGTGAATGCTCTGGTGGGAATCTGTCTTTCAAGGAGGTTGTCCTTAAAGGGCAGGGCGGAGGCGTGCGCCATGTACGTCTTCCCCTTGATCCTTTACCGATTGGCTGTACTTCCTCTGCCTGAGGCATGTCGGTTGGCGCTTCAACAATCCTTCTCTAGATTGCTCTGGGGAGGTGCAAGGCCGATGGTCCGTAGGCAGGTCTCTATCCAACGTACACGCAACGGGGGCCTGGGTATACCTGATCTGGAGAGCCACAGGTGTTATATAGTCACATATGTAGATTCACATCTACATATATGCACATATATATGTAGAATAATTCACAGCGACACAACGATAAAGACGCATGAAGGAAAACGCAGGAATGAAGGACGCAGGAAGGAAAACGCTGGAAGACTTCTTTAGAAAAATATTCACCTCTTAATTTATTGCAAGGGTTCGAAAGGGTTGTTCAAGGGTTTGTATGTGAGACCGAACATAAACTTCATATTTTGACCCCACTGTTATGACCGTCACGTTGTGTCTTTCTTGTTCTCTTAGATGCTCAACCAGAGGTCTTGGGGTCCACTCCATCGGGGCTTTTCCGAGGGTCCCCTCGGTCGGGTGTGGCCTTCCCTACCACATCTGGTCTCTGGCTGTCTGGAATTCTACTGACAACTGCTCTGGGACCCAAACTCAACTGAGTTAAATAATAACTCAACGCCCACACGATCGCCTACTGGATCTTTGAAATCGAATGTTTAATCGTCATCAAGCGGAAATAACTGTCATGCAGTTCAGAGGTTACTCTCTTCCGGTGCAGAACTGTAATGGCACAATGGGACCTTCACCTTGTCCCATATCATAAGCCTTAATCCGCCCACGCGATCTCTTTCGATTACTGGCCGTTGGAATGTGTCACTTCCTTCCGGTGTATTACCATGGAATAGCATTTTTGGGCTGGGTCGAAGGTCAAAATATAACACAGGCTTGCTGGGCCGATCCTTGACGGGGGACGCAGTGTGGAGACGAAAGGCGAGTCGGACTTTTCGTCGCCTCAAGTCAGACCCAAAGCTGAAAGTCGACGTAAGCATATGGGCGAAGCACTGTTTGTCCGCGAGTGCCGAAAGGCCCTTTGTAACCTTCTTGGGTCCAGTGACCTTTCACGGCCTCGGAAAGAACTATATCGGGAGCTAGTGATGGGTTCTGCCTCGGACCCTCTTAGCGAGCGGCACTGGAATTGGGCACCAGGATCGAGCTTCTTGAACAACTCCGAGTTCTCGCTCACCTGGCGACTTGCACGGAATGCGTTACCCCTTCTCGGCTTGAACTACGAAGCGGGCTTGGAAGACATACTGACTGTCCTCGCTGCGGCAATGGAATGGAAGAAACGGCTGAGCACGCCTTCTACTATTGCGAGCGAGTTCGCCCGTTTTGGAATCACGTCGGGGAGTGGACGGCTCGCATCAAACCCAAGCAGCTCGTACTGCTCGACGTTGGTTACGTCGTAGACAACGTTCTTCCTCCGTTTCAAGGTGAGAAGCGTGTGGTGTTTCTCGCGATTCTAGCTGTAGCTCGAATGGTGATTTGGACTACGCGAAACAAGGGATTGTATGACGATGCAAACTTTTCTCATCGAGATCTGGTTTTGTATTTTAGGCATCTGCTTAGGGTCAAAATCAGATGCGATAGAAAACGCTTGGATCGCATAACATTCAGCAGAAGGTGGGTGAATGCAGCGAGCCTGGTCGTAAAAAAGGGGGCAATGTTGGAGTCATCCTTCCCTCCTCTGCCGGCCCATGGCTTCTACGGTACGGGTCCTTCGGGACCCCATCCCCGGTAAGTAGGCATTGTTTTTTCCCCTTGAAGCCTAGTCAGTCATCGTCCCCGTCATCTAGTCGTTAGTTCTCAAGATCTTCCTCCTCCCCATTATTTTTGTATCTCTACCCATACTCCAGCCCGCTTTTATTGAAGATCTTGAAAATTCACATGTATATAAAAAATCATATTACCTGCCTTTTTTTATTTATTTATATTTTTTTTATTATCCCATTCCGCGCCCAATCCTGTATTCCTTTGCCCCACTAGACTAGGACTCCAGTCCCACCTAGGGTAGGTCCGGCTTGTTTTTGGTGTTTTCCGACACCGGAAAACAGCCGGCCTCCACTTTTCGTAGACGGGGGGAGGGGAGAGCAACTAAACGGGGAATTTTTTCCTTGAGTTTGTTACTTTCGGTTTTTCGGGGGGTTTTCTCCCATCCCCATCATACATTTTTTCATTGTAAATAAACCATAAAATTGTTAATCGTACTTCGCACTCGGGGTTTTAAGCAGGTGTTTTTCATAGAGTAAATGTGGTATTTTGGTGGTTGATGCGCGCATGGCGATGAATGAATTGTTATATATTGTACTGATGAATGGGTCGGCGAATGTGACTAGCTAGGTCCTCTTGGAAAATATAGTTTAATGCAAGACTGCACCCTTCCCCCCAAGAACTTAAGGCCTTGTGTCTTCTTGTAAATCTTTACAAGAAATAAAGCGTCTGAAAATATATTGCGTTGAGGGCTAAAGTGTAGTAATTCGCGGATCGTTTGAGAGGGTATAGAGGTAGTTTTGATATTGGCACTTAAAATTCTTGAGAGAATCATGACATCTATCGTAGTCAACCGACTCATAAACCTTTAGCGAGAGGATTTTTAGCCTGAAATTTTTAGCCGGAGATTCTTGTTTGTTAGCGAGAGGGAAGTGTTGTGTGCGTTTAGCGAGGAAGATGGTGTAACGTATGTGCGTGTTTACGTTGAGTTGTTTCCTCGCTAAGAGTCTAAGGTCTTTCGCTATTGTAGTTAGGTATTTAAGGAAGTATGATGAAGATAGATGGCGAAGGTCGAAAGGCGTTTTTGGAATAAGGTTTTATTTGCAGCATGGAATATTGGGTTTGCTTTTGGTGCTGCAAGACTCGTGCAGAGGTTGAGCTTATTGATACGAAATAGAGTTATGAGAAGGTTGAGAAGGTTGAGATGGCAGCGTGTGTCGTTGGACGTGTGAGGGACTGTGTTTGTTGCATTTTGACGAAAGACATGTTGCAAGTGTAGGAATTGAACTTTAGAGTCACCATGATTTTTGTCCGTCTGGTGGAGAGGCGTGCGTTGTCTCCATTAAGGTGGCCCAGGGGTAAAATGAAGCTAGGTGTCGAGAGCGGGATCACGCGTCGGATCGACATAGCCAATTTTGCGGTGACATAAAGTTGTGCCTGTGTGAGGCATGTTGAATGCATCTAATTTATATTCCACTGGGATTCCTTGCGAGGAATCCATAAATTAGATGGGTTCCCTCGTGTGTCCATGCTGTTGCTTGAAGAGCCGCAGTGAGACGTCTGCATTGGGCGGCGTTCTCCAGCCAAAGAGAGTGGGTTTGGCAGCTTACCCAATTTTCTGGTCAGAAATGAAAGGTCCGGGCTGAATAGGATAGGTCATGCTGATTGGGTGAAATTAAGTGTCAAATTAAATTGCGCCCCAAACCAAGATACGAAATTTTCCCTCCCACTACAAACCAAACAAAAACAAAACAAACAAACCTCATTCCAAGAAGTGATGAGTCACTGATATCGTATTTAGGAACGAGTCGTTAAGGAACCAAATCGTTCCGTACAGAATGTCTTTTTAGAATATTAGATTCAGCCTGTCTTTCTAAAGGCAGTCCTCAACTAATAGACAAAATAGGTAGTAATAAAAAACACATGGTCGAAGTAGAAATCTCTCTTGCTATCATGGGAGGTTCTTCTGAAGAAGTTTCACCCCTTGTCAGCACAAATGAAGCTCTCCCAAGGCAGTCGGAAGAACGAGGGAAACTGGAGACCCAATCTCAAAATACCCAGCTAACCAGTCTGATTCTGTCCAATTGGCCGTCACTACCGGTCCCCTCCGAGTCAGCAAGTTCAATACAGCCCGGGCAAAAATCGAATAGCCCAAGTCCTACCAAATCGCCGTGGAAGGTCCAGCAGAGATATATCGAAGATAACGAAGGGGACAGGGTGGGCAAGTATGCCGAATAATTCAAAGGCAATGAAATCTTGCCCATCCCGGAGATCGTCCAGAAAATTGAGCCCCGGATTCTCTCGCTGGTCATGACGAATATCAAGACGAGACGACTGGTTGGACTTAAGAAAGAGGGTTTTGAGGAGCTACTTCGAAAAGTGGGCGTCCCTTGCTAGTACTTCTGTCGCAGGAGTTTTGCGACGTGGGACGTCCAGCTACCCTCAGAAGAGCAGGCTGCCAAAGCTGCTGCGAGCAATATTACGTTCTTCCGGCTGCAGCCGGAATATATGATGACCCGTAGGATTCCTGTGACTGTATGTAATGTCCCGGCATTCATCACTGGGTAGGTTTGGGCCTCTTTTCTCAGCGCATATGGCCACGTTAAGGAAATAAATCTTCTCAGATCTACCGCCGTGACGGCCTACGGGACCACAAATTCCGGCTATGTTTGACAAGGGAGGGTTTCCAGGCCATCCCCGAGACAATCATCAGCAGATGATGGTGGTGGTACTATTTACCAACCCCTCCGCTCGGGCAGGATATGACACAAGGTCGATTTTTAAGCGGAGTTTAACAGGTTTGAATTCAGAGTTTTCCTTCTCCTAGACTAGTTGCCTCACCAAGGCTGAAGAACCTAGTCCGTCCTACTATTTATCCATAGCTGGAGGGAGAATAAGGGGGTTCATACCTTTCCCAAGGGTATTTGCCCGAAAGTGAACGTAATAGCGCGACTGGAGTACGAACTCGCGTACTACGATTCCGCAGTTCATCGCTTTAACCATTACACCACGAGGACACCCCAGATGATGGTGGTGGTAGAAGGGAAACGACCGCGCTCTTGGGGCTGCAAACAGCTTGGCCACATTGCCAAATTCTGTCTCCAAAAAGACTAGCAGAACGGTACAACCGCCACAGCTACCACAGCCACTACGGCCACCATCATCAGTGAGCAGCCAACCAAGGAGACGAAAGGAAAAGATCCGGGTCAGGTCCAGTCCAAAACCACTGATCATCCCAAAACTGATGAAGGCAGGACCGAAGTGACCTGGAAAAAAAGAAAAACCCTAAAAGCAGGGGAAACCAGGTCAGCCACTGCCTCTCCTACAAAGGACCCAGAACCAGCCTCAATATCAGAACCGACATCAGAATGTTGCTACACCAACACCGGAACCATATTCAGTTTCAAAACCATCAGCCATACCAGTGTCATTAGCGACCAAGGCCTCTGCCAAAAAGAAAAGCTAACCTAAAACAGCACAGGAGATACCAGCACAGAAGACACCCATGGATACCACAGTCAAGCTTGAAGAGGAGAAGGGACAGTGGAGAGGGGCTTCCAAAAAGATGTGCTCTAGCGCACCTCCCCATCAAGACCCTTTGGAAGCCCCATATAATGCATCTCTTCAACCTCCCCAACAACCTGCCCAACATCAACCTCCTCCACAGCAACTTCCCCCACAGCAACCTCCACAACAACCTGCCCAACAATAACCTCCCCAATATCATCCTTCCCAACAACCTGTCCAACAACAATCTCCCCAATATCATCCTGCTTAACAGGAACTTCCCCAACAACCTCCCCAACAACCTCGTCAACATCCACTTTCCCACCAACCTCTCCAGCAAAGACTTCGAGAACAATACCTAGAGCGTGACTCACAAATGGGTCCCCCTCACACTCCATCTCTCCCCTCACTCAATCCCTCCTACTTCTCCTCTCCGGAACTGTTTAAGGACCGCTCTCCGATTAAGTCTGAGGCGAGACTCCCCTCCCAAAGTACCATGCATAAATCAAGCCGGCAAAGGGCCAAGTCTAGCCCACCAGACATCAGCAACGAACAAATCAAGAGGGTAGCGGCGGAAGCAATTGGGGACTTCCAGCTTCGAAAGGCACTGAAGCCGCTGCTGGATCTCGAAAAAATACACAAGAAAAAGACTTGTAATCCAGTTAACTTTAGGGGTGCACCCATGGTGACCATCTTCGTCCGTTCAGCTGGCGACTGTACCCGGGGCGTATGGAAGTTCCTGGAGACGGTCTGCCAAACTGATACGGGCGTGAGGTTGGCGGTGTTGCAGCACCCCTCACTAAACCAAATGTTAAACAACTGTGCCGGGATGGTCCCTATTTACGTTCATCCCTATCTTTACAGATCCTTAAAGGTGGGGTTCCCGCTTAATGTTGGCGGATTGTCCAGGGATGGCTGAGTAACGACTGAACTTGGCACCGGCTCTCTGAGACAGGCCATCGGCGAGGATTTCCGGCCCATCGTCGACACTGAGTAGGTAAGTGGGTCAGTACGGCTCTAAACATTGCCAGTTTGAATGCGAGGGGACGGAGAGGGATGCAAGCAAGTGTACGCGCTTGCTTGCTGAACTCTCGAACCTCTGATTAGATGTTGCTGCAGTGCAAGAGACGCACTTCATATGCGAGGCAGACTGTCGGGTGCTGGAGGGCGATTTTGTGGTCTTGTCAGCATTCGGCAGCCGCTGTGGCGCTGGAGTCTCTCAGCTAGTTGGACGCAGCCTTGATGCGATTGTCAATCTTGTCTTTGCCGGTGACGGGGGCTGGCTGGCTGGCTGGCTGGTGGTGGCTGATGTTGCCGTGAAAACCTTCGAGTTTCGAATAGCTGCGGTTCATGCGCTCAGTACTGCTGCGGTTGGGGTCATTCCTGGATGCTTCGAAGCGGACAGTTCTAGTGGGTGATTGGAATGCGGTCCTTGATCCCAATATAGATAGGATTGGTCGGGGCGCTAGCGGGTCGGAAAGGTGTGACAGCAGCCTGGTCAGTTTTTTGGCCGAGTTCGATTTGATTGACAGGTACCGTCTAGATCACCTTGGAAGGGAGATGTGGACGTGGTTAGGAAGTTCGCTCTCTGGCCAGAGTGTTAGTTAGAAGTGCTGACCTCGTTTCTTGTCCCACGTTCCACTGGTTAGGGCAGACTGACCATAAACTTGTTTGGGACAATCTGCGGTTAGCTAATAGTCCTAGTCTGGCTAGCTACTGGAAGTTCAATACCTCCTTACTGGAGATGTGGGACTTCCGGGTGCGGCTGAAAAACCTAATCCAGCGGGCGTTAGTGGGGGCGGTTACCGGGAATAGGTGGTGGGGATTTCGCTATCAAATACAGCCAACAGCTCCAACTAAATAGGGTTAAGAAGGCGAAATCCTTAGAAGATAGACTCTCCCGGGCGGTGGAAAAGGGGGGACTCTGTAGCCGTAGATCTAGCTAGAGGTGGGACCTTGAGTGCGAGGCTAGCGAGCATTACAAGGGTTTCGTAGGTTAAAAGGAGTTTCCAACGAATTCGTGAAATGCAACGCATTTATGTGCGAGGAAGAATTGCAATAACTCCCCGGATGGGCGTGTGCTGAGATCGAACCGTGAGATACGTGAGGCTTTCCGGGCGCACTTTCGCGATCGGTTTGCCCACTGTCCTGACCTCCAGTTCCGAAACTCTCAGAGACGAAAGTGACAAGTTGTGAGGGCGTGGTTACTGAATGTGAAGTCCGTAATGCGCTGAAGCAGGTCAGCCTTAACGAGTCGCCGGGACTACATGGTTTACTCTACGAAGTGTACTTGAGGATGTCGCACACGTCACACCCTATTCTGACGGATATGTTCAACCATTGGTTTGCCCAGGGAGTCATTCCTGGTAGCATTACCAAGGGTGTGATCACATTACTGAAGAAAGAAGGCAGGCATGTTTGGGGGGAGCTAGACGATTACAGGCCAATAACTCTGCTTAACACAAAGTTAAAGATTTTTCCCGGATCTTTGCGAACCGTTTACAGTTTGTCATAAGTGATCTGGTCGGTCCTGAGCAGAACTACGCTGTGAAGGGAAGATCGATCCAAGACAACTTGCATTCGGTGCGCCAGATCCTAGAGGGAATAGAAGACGACACTGAAGTCGCGCTGATCAATTTATATCAGTCCAAGGCCTTCGATAGGGTGTCCACCCAATTGGTTCTTGGCGACGGTTTTGAAGACCACCGGATTTGAACCGGAGTTCCGCAAATGGATTATCATGCTGTACCACTACCCACAGGCGGTGGTACAAGTGAACGGAAGGCGTTTTCGATCGAGCGATCAGCCCGGCAGGGTTGCTCCCTGTTCCCTCTTCTCTATGTCCTCGCTTTGGAGCCTCTGCTCTGTAGGGATGAGAGGGCACGTCCGGCCCTGCGTGGAGTCTCCCTGATCGGCTGCGTCCGAGCAAAGATTTCCGCGTTCTCCGATGACATCAGTCTTCGTGTCCCGCCGATTGGATATAGAGCGGTGAAGTTGGCAGTCGAGAGGTACGAGAAGATGGCAGGTGCCAAGGTCAACTTTGACAAGAGCGAAGGTTTGCGGTTGGGTGCCTGGAGGGGTGGCTTCCCCCTACCAGGGCCCTTCCGCTGGAGTGACGGACCCATCTGCATCCTCGGGATGTGGTTTGGGCTCGGCCTCCAGCTGGAGCGAAACTGGTTGGAAGTACGGGCTAAGGTAGAAGTGCAGGTGGCGACCTGGCTTCAAAGGCGGTTGTCCTTGAAGGGCAGGGCGGAGGTGTGCACCGTGTACATCTTCCTCTTGATTCTTTACCATTTGTCCGTACTCCCTCTGCCTAAGGACCATCGGGTCTCGCTGGAACAATCCCTTTTCAAACTACTTTGGAAAGGTCGAATCCCGTTCATCCTTAGACAGGTCTGCTGCCAACGTTCTCGCGATGGGGATCTGAGGATCCCAGATCTCGAGTGCCACTGGTTCGCCGAGAGACTGACTTACTTGGGCCGATCGTTAACGACGAACGCTGGAAGAGATTCGCTCTCAGTTGCATTGGGCGCCAGGCTCCAGCTTCTGGAACAACTCCGAGTTCTCGCTCGCCTGGCGGCTTGCTCGGAATGCGTTGGCCCTCAACGACTGGGCTTTTATAGATCGTGTTTGGCAGACATGCCCGATTGCCCCCGCTGCGGCATTGGTTTAGAGGAAACGGCTTTTCACGCCTTCTACTACTGCGAGCGGGTTCGCCTGTTATGGAACCACGTCGAGGAGTGGACGACTCTCTTCAGCCCTTGATAGCTCGTGCTGCTCGACGTTGGTTACGTCATGGACAATGTTAGCAATCTGTTTCAGGGTTGGGAAGCGTGTGGTGTTTCTTGCGACCCTAGCCACTTCTATGGTCGCGAGAAACCAAGGATTGTATGAGGGTGCAAACTTTTCTCATCGCGATCTGATGTTGTTCTATAGGCATCAGCTTAGGGTCAAGATTAGATGCGATAGAAAACGCATAACATTCAGCAAAAGGAGGGTGCATGCAGCAAGCCTGGTCGTATACAAGGGGCAACGTTGGAGTCATCCTTCCCACCTCTGCTTATGCATGGCCACGATGGTCCGGGTCCCTCGGAATCCCACATCAGGTACTATTTCGGGCAGGATATGACACAAGGTCAATTTTTAAGCGGAGTTTAACAGGTTTGAATTCAGAGTTTTCCTTCTCCTAGACTAGTTGCCTCACCAAGGCTGAAGAACCTAGTCCGTCCTACTATTTACCCATAGCTGGAGGGAGAATAAGGGGGTTCATACCTTTCCCAAGGGTATTTGCCCGAAAGTGAACGTAATAGCGCGACTGGAGTACGAACTCGCGTACTACGATTCCGCAGTGCATCGCTTTAACCATTACACCACGAGGACACCCCTATCAGGTAAGTAGGAACTTAAGTACTTCTTAGACTTCTTGATCCCCTAGTTAGTTGTGTGTCATTATCCCTATCGGTTAGATATTAGTCTTTTTAAGATCCTCCCCATCCCCTATTCTTTTTTCTCCCCTTACCACTTGTTAGCCCCCAGTTTCTTTTGAGGACCGCACATTACTGTATCTCATGTCCCCTTTCCTAGCCGCACTCTTTCCCGTTTGTTTGTTTTTTTTATCCTGATTAGTTTTTAGGCCCCTTCCCCTATAAGCATAGCTCCGCTTATTTTTGGTCTACTCTGAGTACCGAAACAACAGTCTACTCTCCACATCATAGTCGGGGGGATGGGAGGGAAACTAAAGGAGGTTTATTTTTTGTTTACTCGGGGCTTTTTCTCCAATCCCTCATCATGCCTCTTCCAAATTGTATATTGTTGCGTGCTTGGTGATGTTAGAATGAATTAATTGTATTCATGGTTGGATCGTGATTGTGGGCGATAAGTGTAGGGCTCCTCAGAATAATACTGTTTTTGCCCCCTCCTCTCCCCCCCCCAAACTTATTGGGCCTTGTGCTCACTGAAAGCATGTATTCCTTTTATATATGTTTTTAGAAATAAATCAGTTTGGCTGGACGTCAGTCAAGGGTGTGGGAAAAATCAGATTCTCCCCTGGTCACTCTTCGACCTAAGCCTAATCAGCAGCAGCAACCTATAAGGCACTACTCAAGGCTTCCCCTAAAGCCAACGTCCACATTCCAGCCGCAGACGACGCAGGAACATTGCCAGCCTCTCAGATTAAAAGCCCTTTTCAGGACTACTCAGAAAATCTATCCAAACACCTCCTGAGACGGCACAATGCAGCAGATACAACAACCAGCCTCTTAACCTAACAGCCCTTTCCAGAGCTCATTCGGAAAGTCTAGACAGCACCAGCAGCTACCTTCTTGCACCGGCGACCACTTCCCTGCTGAAGCAGCTACCAGTCCTTTACCGGCAACCACCTTTTTGCAGCAGTGACCACCTTTCTGCACCAGCAGCTACCAGTGCTGCACTAGCGACCACCTTCCTGCAGCAGCGATCACCTTCCTGCACCAGCAACTACCAGTTCTGCACCAGCAGCTACCAACCCGGCTCCAGCGACCACCTTCCTGCACCAGCGATCACCTTCCTGCACCAGCAACTACTAGCAGATATCAGTCCTGAACCAGCGACCACCTTCCTGCATCAGCAACAACCTATCCAATGACTACCAGTCTTGTACCAGCTATCCAGACCTACACCAGTAACTACAACTGCTCGAACGATCACCATCCGGCCGCGGCGACTTTTCGCTGTACGCTATTCCGATTTACGATTCGCCATAATAAAGTTTGGCCTTTCGAAGCAATACCCTTGTTTCGTCATTCTTGCCAAGTTCGTTATCAATCACTGATATTTCAAAAATTTGCTGGGGAACGGTATATTTATCGGCCTCCGCAACATATACTTGAAAAAAAAATTAACTTGATGAAAAGGAAAAATCATTGAGAGATTAAAGATACAGCATGAAGAATTTAAAAAGTTTATTTGGATTCCTCATTGGCCGGTCATCAAAAAATACTGAACAGGTGAAAATTAAAATTAAACCTGTATTCATGGTAACTATTCCTTAAATGAAGCCGCCTATCCTGGAATCAATTTAATTAACTTAATTGAAATATTGTTGAAATTCATGACGGATAAATTTTGTGTGCTGAAATACTTTTTTTATATCCTAAAAAAGCTATTTCTCATGATGAAGTTGAAAACAAAAATCATCAGGATATCGACTGTAGAATTTCATCCAACAGTCGATATCCTGATGATGAATATATTAGAATGATACAAATAATTTTTACGTAGACAATTTGATTGTCTCAAACTCATGTAAACTCATGTACCAAATTGCAAGAAGGAAATTTCTCTTTAAGATCCTGCAATTAAAAGCTCTGATGGAAAAGGATAATTCCTTAACCCAACACAATTCTAAATTTGAATCTTATTGATAATGAAACATAATTGGCTCTATCGATAAAATCAAAGGAAATATATTGGGACCGTGATGGGGGCATTTATGCCTCCATCACGGTCAAATCGAAACTAATTCTAAGGTCTTTATGGAGACTCAATTTTGACCGAGATCCACGTGGGCTTCAATGGCTAAGGAGTTAACTGGATTTAATAAATTTAACTTTACTCGTAGAAGCTTCTTTACTCGAACTAAGCTTTGTGTGTTCTGTGATGCCTCACCCAAAGCATATGGGTTTGTTATATATGGAGTGCAAAATGGAATTTCTCAAATTATTTATGCAAAAACGAAAGTGGCACCCGTAAAATCCAAATCGTTACCAACACTGGAATTGTTGGCTGTTTCATTTCCTTTGAAGCTTTACATTTTATAATAAGAGGTAATTCTGACATTGTAGACGCAGTAATGACAGACATATATTTGTAGAATCAATTAAGAACAATTTAGTAAATAAAAAATATTCGCAAGAAACAGAGTTAATTGAGAAAACTTTTGATATTAGGATTAAATACAAATATGTACACACTTAACCAGAAGATTTGATATCCAGAGGAACCACCTGAGTAATATTTGAAAATATGAACAAATATTGGTCCCATGGATCACATTGGGTGATTAAAAACGAAAAAGAATGACCTACGAGCAGACTTGAACGCCTATTTACTGAATCAAAAAAATAGTTTCCTCAAAAATGTATTACAATAGAATAGTACATAACTAGATACGGGTTACCTTTTTCTAGTTTCACTGTAAAAAATCATCTCCGTTTGTTGATATTTTCAAAAGAAATATACTGTTTTTAAAGTTGATTTACATGTTGATTTACAGTTGATATTTTCAAAAATATCTAGAGTATGAACTTTTAGTATTTCTTTTGGGTTTTACAGTATCGGGTTAGTGTAAACCTAGAGCAAAAATGCATTGTTTTTCATAAGTTTTTACGGCATTAGTACTTCCGTTTTCAGATTTATGGTATTGTCGATATTTTCAGAAGAAATATACTGTTTACAATGCTATTTTAAATGATTGAAATAGGCTTACACTTGTTTTTTAGTTTGGAGCAAAGGTTTTTTAAAAATATCTAAAATAGATTATTTATAAACTTTTTGTATTTGTTTAAAAAAGATTATTTATGAACTTTTTGTATTTCTTTAAAAAAAGACATGTATCAGATTATGTTTAGTTCCGTAATTTTAGGATAAAAATACTGTCTAAAACCTTTTACATGGTCCATTGATATGAAAGACGATAGTATTCCTTTACCAGATTTAGGTTATTGTAAGTTGGTTGGTTGTGTTTTATGGCATATCAACCTTTGTAAGTTATTTAACGCCAAATCAATTTTTAAGTAAATAATCAGTTCTATTTAAAACAATTCAGTTTAGCTTTAGTATACAGCTTAATAGTCAAAAACATTTCTATTTCAAACTATTCAGTTTATTCAAACAGTTGTATATAACAATTCAGTTTAGTGTAAGTACAGTTTCAATGTAAATGTGCTTGTATTTAAACTGTGTGCGTATGCTAAATCAAGGTTAATTGTGAAAAACATTTCTATTTCTAGCTTCGTGGCGCTTTGACTAAACTGAATGTTTAGTCAAGCAGTTCTAATTCAGTTTAGTATGAGTACAGATTTTGTTTACACACGGTTAAATGTCAAAACGGTTCTGTTAAACAATTCAGTTTAGTGTAAATACAGTTTCAATGTCAAAAAACAGTTCTATTTCAAATAATTCAGTTTAACATAAGCACGCAGTTTAAATGTAAGTACCTATCTAAAATAGTTTTTTTTTATGAAGCTTTTGTAATGCTTTTTTAATATCACCGGTGAAAACTAAACAAAAACAATGTTTACTCTAAAAGTAAAATCTGTTTCTAGTTATTTTAATCACGTAAAACAAATTTGCAAACAGAAGTTTTATATTGAAATTACGAAACTTAACTTGATCTAACCGGACATTCGCATAATGGTTTGAGTGTTCGCCGATGGCCCGGGAGACCTGGATTCAATCTCAGGTTGAGTCATACCAAAGACTCAACCTTGCATTATCAAGGGTATAGTGGAGTAATCCAGGGAAAGGAGTAGCGCCCTCCCCTACACCTTGTAGTATCTTTCAAAGTGATACCTAAAAAATACCAAAAGATACTATAAGTTCATAAATTACCTTTTTGTATATTGATGGAAACCATTGTTTCAAACTAAAAAACAAGTTTAAGCCTTTTTAATTCATGTAAATAGCATTGCAAACGGTTTAATTCTTCTGAAAATATCAACAATAAATCCGTTTATGAAGATAAAAAGTAATTGCAAACTAAGCACGTTCCAAACAGTATTTTTATCCTGATACATGATAGTAAGAACTTTTATAAACTAAAAGAAATACTAACAGTTCATGAATAACCTATTTTACATATTGTTGAAAAGCATTGCTCCAAACTAAAAAAAAAGTGAAAGCCTATGTAGAATAACATTGCAAACAAAACATTTCTTCTGTAATTATCGAAAGTAACAAATCTTATAAAGGAAATACTGTCAATGGAGATAATTTTGTATAGATAAACTCGTGAAAACAATGTATTTTAGATCTAACGAGAAACTGAAAAACCCTTGTCCAGTTATATAAATCTTTAAAAGAACATTGCAAACTGTATTTTAATCCTAAAATATGGACCTGTGAAAGAAGTTTGGGGTGGATGATATTATGCCTCGTCAGTAACAGAAAGAATTTGAAGAATTTGAAGTGCTGTTGCTGTGTCTTGTACTTCTTCGTAAAGGCAGCCGCAAGGGGAGGGGTCCTGCTTCTGCTTCTTCAGTGGATGCACTGTCTGACTCAGAATCTTCTCCGTCGTCTTGCTGTAGACGTTGTGTTGTCGAAGTCGGTGTGGCGAGGGCACAGATCTTTTACGTGGCGGACTATCCCGTCCTCCAAAATCGACTATTTCGGTAACCTCATCTCCTGCTGAACTTCGTGGCGCTTTAACCCACGCGCGTTCTCCGAATTGGTAAGAGCTGTTCTTGTGTCGCCAACTTCGTATCGATAGATCTGGTTGACAGGTGCAGTGGAGGGTGTGATGGTATACAGCACATTCTAACTGCAATTCGTTTCACCGTACGGTGACATCTGTAATGTGTGATGTCCATTCATAGCCTGTGCCAGTTCCTGTTCCCTGGAAGTTCCAGCTTTCCCTGGCATTCCTCACACATCCGGCTGCTTTTGCTATTGATGGGCAAATTCTCTTGACAAAATAGGTAGTGCGTCGCACTTCCGGATGTCCGCTAGCCATGATTTGACTCGCGTACGCTGTGCCGATCAGCGGTTCGGGCTCATTTTCCTTCTTCATCGCCTCAAACCACCGCTGCGGTACTCGTGGTGTCAGTGGTATTGATGGAAATGGCTGCACATTTAGTAGTTCTCCCGTCATTCCAAAATGCCACATCCAGGTCAATCGCACAATGTGGTAATTTACATGCATGCCAGTCCTAACGTGATCGCTTTGAGCGTGCGTGATATCTCTTGCCACAATCGGATACAGTAAAATTTCTATATAAAACAGGGATTAACCAATAGAAAAACCAAAAGAAATACTAAAAGTTCACCTATTTTAGATATTTTTGAAAACTTTTAACTAAAAAACACGTGTAAGCCGATTTAAATCATATAAAATAACACAGCAAACAGTATATTTCTTTTGAATAAACTGAATAGTTTGAAATAGAAATGTTTTTGACAATTAAACAGTGTATTCATGCTAAACTGAATTGTTTTAAATAGAACTGATTTTCTACATAAAAATTGATTTGGCGTTAAGTAACCTACAAAGTTTGATATGCCATAAAAACCAACCGACAATAACATAAATCTGGTAATGGAATAACTATCGTCTTTCATATCAACGGAGATAATTTTGTATAGTGAAAACTAACCGAAAAAAATAAATCTTAGCTCTGTCTCCAGTTATACAAAAATCGAAAGCGTTGTTTTTCCTTTTTTGTGTGTGTTGTTGTGAACCGTGACAGGAACTATTTTCTCCACGGAAAGCGATTTTACTTCGGCGTGGATTCCAGCCAAAATTAGATCGACTCCCACTGTGGAAACGATCTGAGGTAGTTAAAACACCGCTATTCGGATCAAAAAATTCACAACGTGGCGAATAGTGATAGTTATCTCAGATTAACAAGGATAGCCGAGGGATCTGAGTTCTGTGAAAACTCCCCGGCTAAGCTAGACGTATCAGCCAGGGCTGGATATCCAACGTCAGATTATAAAAAGTTAATAAGTCACACATTCTAGATATGCTATGTTCTCTAAACTATTAAATAAGTGTACGTCTTACATTTTTTTTTTTTTTTTTTTTTTTTTTTTCATCATACAACGTGTGGAAGCACGTGCGATACCCTAGCCTCATCAGCCGCCATCCAGGGTGATAACACAGTTTCGGTAGCTTAAGGCGGTACTGCCACTCCTGGCGCTACCGAGCAGCTTTTGCCACCGGATAGGGTATTTAAAAAAACCTATGTATACATAAGATCAACTAAAAGCGGACATTACATTAGACGTTCGTTCATCTTCATTTTGGTGCAGTTTGTGATTTTAAAAAAAAGCGTTTACTTACGGCCGTTAGATGTCATAGCAACCGTTTCTTGACTTTGCGTAATTACACGAGAATGGTGGTTACACGTGTATAACATTCGTGTTGAAATCCTTTCTATATCCGTTATCTTTTCGATTCGTTTTCTTTCATTTATGCGTTACTGCCCAAAAGCACTCGAGACAAACGTTATATATAACGTTATATATATATTCTAGATATGCTATGTTCTCTAAATTATTAAATAAGTGTACGTCTTACATTATATATATTATGTATAATACATTGCAAACAGTATATTTCTTCTAAAAATATCAACAATAACATAATCTCATAAAGGAAATACAAACGACTTTCATACAAACGAAGATAATTTTGCATAGTCAACCCATTGAACCATTGTCTACAAGACAATTAATTTTTTAGCTCAATGTGACACGATGGGTGGCATTCGTTTCTGTGGGTGTGGTTGCCAGTCATATGATCCCTTTGTCTGTTTTGGCGCGAAACTCACACGAAAAGCTTGTGTGTGAGATCTCCCATGAGACCGGAAGAGGACGAGGGAAGGAAGGTCTGAGAGTCAGTCGGCAGGAGTGAGCAGCCAAGAGAAGGAGTCAGTCAAGAGAAATTGAAAGAACAGACCAGTCGAGAAAACGGACCAGTCAACAGAAGTCAGGGGAAGCTGACGGTCGAGAAAGACCAGTGAAAATGCTGGGTTGACCAATGTGAGAAGATAAGTCAGCATTACTGGTGGCTTTGTGGGAGTTTCGCTCGAGTACACACTTGCATTAGCCCAAGGAAATACAGAATGCACAAAAGTGTCACAGACTTCTCCCTCTTGATGCATGGAACTAACTCCAGCCCGTGATTGTTTGTTCTTCTTTTCTTCCACTCTCTCTGTTGTGTATTTGTGTGTTGGTAAAGGAATGTGAAATACTCCTGGCCAGATATGAGAAAAACCACTAGACGATTCTAATGGCCATGAGTAGTTTGGATGGTTGTGATAGTGGGGGTCAGCGGGGGTGTATTGGCACAATTATGCGCTAATGCGCCAAACTATAAAATCCATGTCCAGTTGTAAACAGTATGTCCATCTTGTAAACAGTATTTAAAAATGTGAACCTTAACATAATCTGATACATGTAATAGTAAAAACTTTTATATTAACAGTGATCTTTAGAAGAGCCAGTACAGTCACGGTTTTAGTTCTATTTGATCCATAGATAGGACCATTAAAGTTGTGCTACCACTTTGGGAAAAAGTGGACCTGAGAGCAAGGGTAATGAAAGTGTACCCTGCATTCTCCAAAGCTTTACAATCAAATTGTTTAGTGTCAAATCCAGGGCATCCGTTGGTGGGTCTTACCCCTCTGCAGAGAAGCAGTCGGTGTATTCTACAGACCCAGCCGACTGGGCAAAGATAGGTTCTGAGACCATTACTCTAAACTAAAAAACAAATGTACGCCTATTTAAATAATATAAAATAACATCACATATAGTACACTTATGAAAATATCGACAATAACTTGACCTTATAACGGAGATAATTTAGAAAAAACTAGGCGAAAATAAGGAATTTTAGCTCTATGTTTATTCTAATACAAGAAGCTATAAAATCCGTGTCCAGTTATGTAAATCATGTAAAAGAACCTTGCAAACAGTATTTTTATCTTATAACAAGAGGGCAGATGATATTACCATTTTGGCATAAATGGTAATTGACGTAGTATCGTTCTGTTGTCTCTTGTTATTTTTTATAGAAAGGAAACAAATAATGAATGCGTAGATACTGATGGCTTTCAGTCTAGTAGTTTAATGACTGCTTGAGAGGAAGTATTCCTTATGCCGCGAGTTGAATAGAATGAGCAATCATTTGTAAATGGCTATGCGGGAGTTTCGTGCTTAACCAGAAGCTTCGGGTCCAATTGGTTAAGGAGGGAGAAATAATTGACCCGGTAATGGTCTCCTAAGGTATGCAGAGGAACAAATGTTGAAGTGTGCTCTCTCAAGATGGATAGTCCCTGTCTTCTGTTGGAATCGCCCCGAGTTGGAGAGAGAAATGTTATCTCTCGTATCGGCTGGTCTTACCATCTGCCAGCCAAGAGGAATGAGAAAAGAAATGAGAGATCGCACGTGTTTAGTGCTACCTTTTAAGGTGCCCGGTGAGGCGTGCCCAGGTAGAATGGCATGGGTCGTTCTCATTGGATGAAATGTATAATTTCAAAATTCCAATGGCAAAACAATTCTCGCACTAAATAATGGAAATTTACTAAGCTTTTTGCTTAGATGTGGCACAAGGCCATATGAAAGGGGCACCCAATGAGACTCGAACTCACTCGTGTAGGTTTGCTAGTCGAGCTTGCTAACCATTACACCACCAGAGGCGCCTTCTCGCACTAAATAATGGTTTGCAATTCTTTCTGCTACAATCTAAACTATTTATTTGTTTATATGTTTTTTATTTACTCTAATACGCGAAACTATGAGAGCCGTGTCCAGTTAAGTAAATCATGTAAAGGAACGTGTATTCTTTTCTTAAAAAACGACCTTAACATATTCTAATAGATGTAATACTAAATACTTCGATATAAACAGTGATAATATATAAAATCCAAAAGCTTTATAATATTTCTTAAGGAATACATTTTAGATATGTTTTGAGACCATTCCTCTGAACTAAATAACGAGCCTATTTAAATCATATAAAATTACATTGCAAAAAGTATATTTCTTCTGAAAATATCGACAATGTGTTATTGTCGATATTTCTCATAAAGGAAATATTAAAGCCTTTCCTTGCAAGAGAGATAATTTTGTATAGTTATACTATTTAAAACTAAGTGCAAAATAATTAAATTTATCAACCGGTTTTAAACACGTGCACAGTTATGTAAATCCTGTAAAATAACTTTAGAAACAGTATTTTTATCCTAAAAATATGGACCAAAACATAATCTCATAAATGTAATAGTAAAACCTTTTATATAAACATTTTCAGAAAAGTTAAACGTAATATAAGATGTTCATAAATAACTTATTTTAGATATGTTTTGAGACCATTCATCCTAACTAAATAACAAAAGTGTGCCTTTTTTAAATTATGTAAAATATGTTGGAATTGTTTTATTGTGGTGTGAACATTTTCTTTGAAGGGACATTCATGGAAGGAAAGGACAGGATTTTTTGGAACTGACACCGCATGTGAGAGAATTTTTCGGCTAAAGCCGAGAAGACGTCATTTTTGTAGTCCTGTGAATTTTTGCAGGATGTACTGTTTTTAAACCTTGCTTTTCCCTATAGTTAAGGGAAAATAGCGTATAGAGAAGTAAACCCCACAGAGAATTTTGCTGATGTGCTCCTAGCGAAATATGCTGTGATTTTGTGCTATTTTGACTTTAACCACGAGGTGTCCCAGAACTATTCTGTTGTGTTCTATTCTTCTCAGAGAAATATGCTGTTACCTATATCTGTGAATTTCTGCTGTCTCGACTCAGACCAAGAGGTTAACAATTGAATTTTCTGTCCTTTACAAGTGCTGAAAGAATTGCATATTATTTGCTGTATTGTTGACGAAAAAGTGAGCAGATACTTTTTGCCAAAGAGACTCTTCCAAATCTCTTTTCCAATCATACAATACTCCTTTTTTGAGTTGTAAGTACCGACACTTTTGTTTGTGAAGATATATTCGTTCCTTGTAATTCATGAGTGACCTAGTGTTTTTTCCAAACAATTTGTATCATTGTTACTTGATTCATTTTTTTTTTTTGGACTGGTTACTAAAATAGCAATTAATTTCAGCAACTAGTGTTTTTCTTCAAAAGTTTGCAACTCCTTTTTATTAATCTTTAATTGGTAATAAATAGTTCTGAGTTGTACGCACGAGCCACATTTGTCTTTTTATTTTTTCCTTTTTTTTTTTTTTTTTTTTTTCTCGAAGTGCTGTTTTATTTTCCGCGAAAGGATTTGTAGCGGGGGCTATCAGAACGTCGACCCCGGAAAAATGAAGAGAACAGAATTGAGATAACAGTAATAACAAATGACAATTTATTTTGCCGAAAGGTTACAATTTATTGTTGTATTGACGATGGAAATAGAGACAACTGGTGGAATAGTCGTCGAAGGTGGAAACAGCCGTCGATGTTGGTAGAGACAACTGGATGATCAATGTCCCGGTTGTGCAGTACTTTGGTTTAACCGGGGGGTGTCGATGTGGTCTCAAGTGTTGATGCTAGTCCAAGCAGTGAGTCATTCGTGGACTAGATGCTGCAATGCTGGAGCTAGTCTGCCGTTGGTGCTGGTAGCTTGATCATGAAGGATCAAACGGGTGGGCTAAGACTGTCGTGTTCTATGTAGGCGAGGAACGAACGAATGAGGGACTAAGACTATCGTGTCTCAGCGTTGCGGAGCCAAAAAACGAACAAACGAGTGGTATGACTAAGACTACTGTGCTTTTAGCTTTGCGGAGACGAGGAACGAGCGAAAAAAGTGTCTTGGCTAAGACTGCCGTGTCTTAACACTGCAGATCCGAGGAACGAACGAAAAAAGTGTCGTGGCTAAAACTGCCGTGCACTGCGAAGCCGGAGAACAAGCGAATGAATGTCGTGGCAAAGACTGCCGTACCTTAGCCCTGCGAAGCCGGGGAACGAGCGAAAGAGTGGCGTGCCTAAGACTGCCGTGTCTTAGCATTGAGTAGCCGAGGAAACGAGCAAACAACTGTCGTGGCTAAGACTACAGTGTCTTAGCTCTACGTAGCCGTGCAAAGGGACGGGAGAAACTGTGGCTTAGCGCTGCGTGAGCAAGAACTGACCGAAATGGTTAAGACCAGATGGTCTTATTATACTCTTCGTGTTTGCCTCCAACCTGTCTGCTTCGACAGGTTCATGAGATCTGTCAGAAATAATCCAACACTAGAGATGGAGACCTCTAATGGCTCTTAAAAGGACCTTGTAACATAGGTCTAAGGCGGATGTGACCACTAGATGTAGTATCACGCCTTGAGAACTTCGCTTACGAGTCAATTTTCTAAAGTATCGTACCAACGGGCGAGCCAGCAGAGTGCGCCGATATTTGTCGCTGCCTCCCAACAGACAGAACTTGACACAATGACTCGAAGGTCAATTATAGTGGGGATTTAGGAGCCTTGGCTCATGCCCTTGCTGGACTATGCTGATTATCGGCCCACTTAGTGCTATGTGGGCCTGATGAACCTAGCTGGACTTGCGCCCAAATTTGGGCCCAGGCACGTATGCCTGATTATAGCTTAAACTGGACAGCAAGGTCCAGTGCTATACAATGGTGACAATGATGCTGGTCGCCCACCCGTAGGTCGCCTAGCTGAAACTGGGGGCTTTACGGCCTCAAGTCAACTGGGGGCTTTACGGCCTCAAGCGGGTCCTGTCCAGCAAAGGTTGCTGGACAGGACCCGCTGGCGACTGCTGAAAAAACTTGTCTATATATTTATAGACAAGCCTTTTCTGCAGTCGTGGGTGTGAAAGTCGTATCACACTACCAGGGCCGCGTGGACATAAATTTCGTCCATAAAAAATACAGTGGTAATACAATCCTTCATACGCCTGAAATAGACTTCTTTATTTTGATAGAGTTACTTTCGCAAGACTGACACGATTAATGTTGTAAAAAGATAGATTTTTCTTTCTTTGCTGATGCTGCTAGTCAGGGCTATGGATGATTTTGCAAATATTGAATTTTTTTTAACGTTGGTTTGGCTGAAGCTTTTATAAACTGGTGCATGCAATTATTCAGCAATTTATTCGTTCTGGCCTTCTTCAGGTAATTTACTGCGACCTCGGATAGGAATGCTGAGTCTTGTAACCGTATCCCCAGTAATTACTGCCTTCCATAGTTGTTGTCTATCGCACCACGTTTTTGACCAAGTAAACCTCTGGCCGGCTTGGGTAGGATTTGAAACCGCTATCTTCTGACAATGCTCACCTGGAACCGTAGAGACTCAACGCCTCTATCCGCTGCGTTACGGGCCCCGAAAGGCAATCAAGGATGGATTTTTTGGTCTTATAAATCCAATTATTTGTTCTCCTTATCTGGTCTTCCATAGTCGGGTCCGTACCGAATTTTGTAATTGTCTTTTAATTGGAATCATTTTGAGATGAGGCTTCTTAATCTGAGAATTAAATTTTATTTATTACAGACTTTTTGTCCTCATCTTCTTCGGGTGATTTACCGCGACCTCGGATAGTAATGATAGCGGTTTTAAGAAGGCCAGAGGTGAAATTTGGCCGAAACGTAGTGAAAGAAGAAACAACACAAAAACTACCAAGATGAGAAAAAAAGTCCGCAATAAATAAAAATTAATTCTCAGATTAAGAAGTCTCATCTCAAAATGATTCCAATTAAAAGACAATTATTCGTTCTATTTTACTGTTTTTTGTAAATTTCAACAAAACTGTATTAAAATTAACCTAAAAAGAAAGTTAAGTAGACTTTTGATTGCAGACGAAAGGAATTTTAGAGAATTTTAAATTTAGTAAATTTGAAATCTAGTAAATTTCGATCATTTATCATGGCTGACAAAACTGTATTAAAATAACCTGAAAAGAAAGTTAAATAGACTTTTGATTGTGACAAACGGAATTTTAGTAAATTTAAAAATGAAATTAGCCAAATTATCAGTGATTTTTATGAAAGGGTCGAAAAAAAGTAAATCTAGAAGAAATTGATCGGTGTCTGTACGAAAATGTTTTATTTAAGCAAAAAAATTAACGGGAGTTTGACACCATAGAAACAAGCTTAGTAAGCGGGAGCGAAGATTCATATTCATCCCGCAGAGATAGAGTCGATTTGCAAGGGTCATACTGACCCTTGTACTACCCAAATTGAATTGTGCTGATAAGCCGGCGTTTAAGAAGTTCTTTGCGCGGTTTGATAATTTGGTCATTAGTGTCCAGCTCCAGTAAATTGCAAATTCTGAGGAGCTTATCTCAGTTATCGAGCAATCTTTCAGAGACGGACGAAAATTATTTCGTGGCCTTAGATCTTTAGAGAAATGAGTTCCTAGACATTGATTTCATAAAAAGTCAAATATTTACAGAAATTTTGTTTCACGAGCTTAAAGCGGAATTTGATTTGGATGATTGATTTGATTCCACGTGCGTACTTTTCGTACGGAAGTGGAATTCAACCTCTGGGAGCTGAAATCCTCCTACGGTTTGGATTTTATGGCTAGGGAAACACCTGGAGAGGAGCTGGTTAGTTACATGGTGTTTGATAAAATGTAACACAATGTAGGTGGTCCGCTAAGCAGACGATCCCTTTGTCTGTTTTGGCGCGAAACAGACAAAGAGTTTGGACTCAAGATCTCGACGTGACCGGAAGTGGGCAAGGGAACGCGAGAAGTGAGTTGGCGAAGGGTGACGCGAGTAGCCAGTCGACACCGGACAGCAGAGGGACCAGTCGGATGACATAGGGTCCAGCCGCAGTGAGAGAAGACCAGTCAAGATGAGTCAGCACTCCTCGTGGGTTGTAGAATTTTCGCTAGAAATCCACGCTAGCGTTAGTCTACATATGCACATAGGGAATGCAATGTTACGTAACTCCTCTTCTTGCACTTTGAGTTAGCCCAAGTTCGTTTGTTCGGTTATCCGGTATTAGTTTCCTGATAAAACAGTTTTTCCATGCTCTCAAGACTCTAGAATGCACACGGAATAAGACCAAAACCCACAGTATGTAAGGCCAACCCCCTCCTCGTAGAAATAAAACTTGCTAACAAAATTTTAATACTAATTCCGTGTAACTTGTTTGATTCGAATGCACACTTTCTTTCTTCATGGTCGAGGTTCCCAACCGTGGAAAGCAAGTTAGAGCAGCGCAAAAAAAAAAAAAGTTGTGCAACACCCGGTTACCAAGACCTTGGAAGCGGACATGCTGAAATAAAACGCATGGCTACTGAGGCTATCATTGAAAGTTGCAACAACCGCAGAGGCTTCAATAGCCCAGTATTCGCCGTACGCAAGAAAAATGGGTCGGTCCGCGTGGTCGCCAATTTCAAAAGAACTCTCAACAAGGTTCTTGTCGATCTCGACCCATACCCAATGCCTCGGATCGACTACTGGTTTAACAGGATTGGCGAAAGCAACAAATACTTCGCATCACTTGATCACAGCGGCTATCGACGACCGAGATCCCCACAAAACAGCGTTTACATGCAGAAACCGATGCTACCAGTATACACTTACATTCGGTATTACTTCAGCTGGATAGCGTAAGCCCTAGCCCCTGTCGAATCTCGTGACAACATACCGTCCTACATAGAAGAAAACCTGGTTCACGCTAAGACGTTCGATAAATATATACTCGCTCACGAGCAACTCTTCATTGCTCCTCCGCAAATTCGGACTTAGGCTGATCCCGGACAAATGTACCTTCCTTACATCAGAGGTGAAGTTCCTCGGGCGCAAAGTGAACAGCAAGGGATTCAAGACCGACCTTGAATACGTCCGTGCCATCAGAGAAATGAAGCCCCTAACATCAAAGAAAGAATTACAAAGTCTCATTGGCCGTTTAGTGTGGATCAGACAATTCCTAAAGACTCGTATACATGAAAAGATCAGATACGACATGTTCTCAAGTCTTATGCGCCATGGGGCTCATGAACTTAACAAAGTCAACAACCCGTTTGCTTGGACTGAAAGGGCCGACAAGGCTTTTCAAAAAATCAAGAAGCGAAGCTCTCTTCACCACCTTTCCGGATTTTTCGCGGCTGTTCACGCTCACCACTGATGCTAGCAATGTGGCGTGGGACTGACGCATGTTTTTTGTTGTATTATTTTGTTGAAATTGTATTGCTGAAGATTTTGTTGCTCAGTTCGACGTGAGGAGGAGCGGCACAATGGTTTTAGAAAATAATTTGTCATCATCGATGACAAATGATTTTATTTATGGTTGGATAGGTATGTTATATAATAGCTGAAGGATTTCGGTTCATGCCTTTGAGTTTAGTTTGGCTGAGAACCTTTCGGCTCAGCACATGGGTTAGTTAGGTGCAATATTGAGGCAGGTGTTAACGCAGGCGTGCGCGGGCGGATGGATGGAGGTATCACTCAGATGTCATAATAGTCCGAGACGAAATGGGGTGACAGGGTGCGGGTGACGTCACACACCAGAAGCGCGCGGAGGTTTGTGTGAGATTTGAAGAAAGTTAGAGTTGAGAATTAGACGCCAAACGAGAAGGATCGACTTTTGGATCTCGCAGACGCGAGGCGAACTTGCGCCCTATGGGGGAGAGCGCTCGGGTTGGGGGCCAAATGAATAAGACAGCATAGAAGATTGTGTCTCTCCTCCTTACGTCGAAACCTTTAACTCAAAGTTAATAAAAAGGTTTCGTATCTGAACAAGAAGTCGTTACGTGTTTTCGAATTCCGAGATTCCTATGTTCTTTAATGTTCTATTGTTATGAACATTATATGTCTATTTCACATATGGCCATATTCGTGTATATGGCTACGCAACACTATCTTAATTGCAGGAAGCCGACAACGGAAAGAAAAATATAATAGCAATCTCCTCGCAGAAACCCTACGGAACAAAACTGGTCCACAACAGAACGAGAGGCATGCGCCATAAAATGGCGTACACAGCTTGAAATTCGATTACTTCCTACGTAACTGCCCTTTCGTCATCTTTACCGACCACAGATTGTTAACTCATCCGGATCAACGCATGTTCAACAATAAGGCAGTAACAGAAAGAAATCTCATTCGACAAATCTATCCTTGAGTTCGTGGAGGGCAAATCGAATGTATGGGCTGACATGTTCAGCAGAAGTTGTGGACACAAGGTGAAAACATGCAGCGACCCAACCCCGGCAGGCAAAACATGCAAGTTAGAAGGCTCCGACCTTCACATCTACGTCCCTTCGTGGTGTATTGGCGAGGTCGACATTTTGCGGGTTATCCCCAGAACTCATACACCACAGAACACCCGCTACCACAAGCGAATCACGAAGGCATTCTTCTTATACCACTCAAATTCCACCATCCTCACTGAGAATATTTGCAGCCACCTTGGTATCGTAGCCGAGCAGATGAAGGACGATGCCTTCTTGAAGATCTTAAGAGCCCTCGAATCATCCGACTCGCTGATGACCACCGAGCTGCACTTTTAAGAAAACACTTAAACCAGTTTTTTTCTTGGACCAGGCACCTCTGTCCTAATGATAGGGGACAGTAATCACTCTCCAAAATTAGTCGTGCCATTCAAGCTCCGGAACAGTTACTTTCACCAAGCACACGAGGCCACTAACCACCATGCGTATTCCGTATGCGGGAATTCAAAAATCGCGACATAAAATCCTATATCGATTCCTGTGATACAAAAATGTAAAAGCAACTAAAAAAGCGCACGCGTTGGCCAATTGGTCACTGCAAGCGAGGCAGGAGACCATTCTAGCTCGTCTTTATAGACTTCGTCACAATGCCCAACTCTAAAGGAAAGTGCTACATCCTGAATTTTCTAGACAGTTTTAGTCGGCACTTCACGGCCATACCATGCGCAAGAGATCGAGCAATCGATGCAGCCAACGGTCTGTACCAATTCTTTCTTCGCCACAGAGAAATACCACGCATAGTATCCTCTGATCGTGGCACTCATTCTACTGGTGAAGTCTACAAACAATTCTGTCCCCAAATGTCCATAACACAGGAACTTCACTGGCCCTGGTGGCCACAAAGCTCTGGAAACATCGAGTGGCAACATCGCACGATGAAGAACGCCCTCTACATGCTATAGGAACTGTGAATGGACAGACATACTTGAATCTATCACTTTATCCATGAATGCCACGATCAAGAGCGCTACTGGTGTATCCCCACACTACGCAATTACTGGTTTGCTCAAAGGAGCTTGCAAGCAATGATCCTGGAACTTATGGTAAGCAAATAAATGCCTTACTAAGGCAAGTTCACCATCGCGTCGCCCAAGCTGACGACGAAGCCGATCACAAACTTGAAGCTAGCCTAAGCCGTTTCATCTACAGGGATCCAATACCAGTCGGCGATAAGATTTTACTTCATCGGCCACAATCAACCATAGCCCAATCATCAAACCTACCCTGGATAGGAGACTAAAGTCATTAAAACAAATTATGTGCAGAACGAAAATGGTGACACAGCCTGGATCCACCGGACACATATTAATCGTCTTAATCCGTGACCAGCACACCTATCTCACATACCCACCCCTGTATCACACTCACCAAAACACTCAGAATCCCTCGTCTTCACCCCATTTCGAGTAGCATAACCTCACACAGAACTATATATCGAACAATATACCCCCACAGCCATCACAAAATGAAACAAAACGAATGCCTATAAAACTAATATTGGGACAAATTCCCGCACGCTTTAAAGACTTTATCATACGCACATTTCCTCATACATACATTATAAATTAGAACGAGATCTGTGGGAGCCGTGTTAGAGTAAAATACATCAAATCTCTTCTGATTTAACTAGACACCTAACTACTAAAACACACGAAATACAGACCCACAGACATCGACACTATAGAAGAAAATAACAGCTACCAGATGTTGACCCAACAACGGCCAGTGTCAAACTGAGAAAATCATGGCTCCTGCGTATAAGGCTCCACGCATAGTCTATCCAAAATCCCCAGAAAATTTTCAGTTATAAAAAAAGTTTTATTTTTCAACCAATCATATTTTTTCCACAAGTGATATTTTCTGGAGCTGGTGTTTGAAATCGGGAACACATAAATAGACTAGTGGAATCGCCGGCCGTCCTAAGAGCGTCACCCAACAACACCGTCTGACCAGATAAAAGCCAGACAGATATTTCATCCGCTTGTTTATTTTATTTATTAAATAAACAAAATAAACTAAACCTCTTCAATCTCATTTTTACTGCAACGTCACTAACAATTTGAAAAAAAAATCTTTACGAAAATAACATTATGCCGGATAGTTAATTTCATAAAAGAATTTGGAATGTACTCAAAAGTATGAGTGGCTGAAAAAAAATGTATATATATATATATATATATACTATATTTAGTATACATATATATATATATATATATATACTACCAAAATATGCAACAAATCTATTCCAAAACTTTATTTTAAACATCCAAGTTATATATATATATATATATATATATATATATATATATATATATATATATATACTATACTATACTATACTATACATTTTTATAAACGATATTTTAAAAATGTAAATTTGTTAAAATTATTTAAAACTTTTGGTTCGTTTTTTTTAAATTTTGATTCGGCGTTAAATGGCCCAAAATGGGTTGATACGCCGTAAAACAAAACAACTAACCAAATATGATTCATTTCAACTTTATATATATATATATGTGTGTGTGTGTGTGTTTAAATATATACATAAATATATATATAAGTTCATAAATATATATATATGTTCATATATATATATACATCCCCAAGTATAAATATATATAAACATATATATACATATGTATAAGCCTACATGTATGTGGGGGGGGCAGCATGTTTTGTCTACATATTTTTGTATATGCCCTTTTCAGTGGCCGAATTGATTTTATAGTATCCGGCGGGAATTGTTAGCCCAGTACTTTCTGCCCGATCTTGGGCTATCATCAAGGTTATGTATATTGCAAAAGCGATATGACCTTCAAATGTTGATGTAAGTTATGTCTGGTGGAAAAGATGCAAACTATGATGATCCATTTAACCTATTGAATCGGAGGTGTAATTTTATTGCTAGAAATAAATTAAGACTGGTTTAGAAAATGGAATAAATACTGAACCATGACTTATTAAATTGATAAATAAATTAAAATTTGAATAAATATTGGGAAATCTTACAAAAATTATATAAGTAATTTACATTACAATTAATGTAAATTACTTATAGGATTTTTGTAATTTAATATGCAGCAGTAAATATTCCTCTGTTAAATTTTAAGTGTGATGCCAAAATAAATTGATGCTCGGGTTAGGTTTATGTAGGTGAAATAAAGGTGTTTTTTTTTTGTTCTTTTGTTATGTGTGTGTGTGTGTGTGTGTGTGTGTGTGTGTGTGTGTGTGTGTGTGTGTGAATTAGAAAACATTTATTTTCAACCGTTTTTTTATGTTGATCTGAAGAAGTCCTGTTCATTTCCAGAGCTATGCTTTTTTATAAGATATTAATAAATTTATTATCTTAATGTGACTAATTGTTGGTTTTTATTTGGAAATTATTTGCTCTGTTTGCTCAACCTTCATGCTTGGAGGTTAACAACACCCGACCAATGCAGTGCATGTGGGAAAACTGCCAGCCTCAAATATATGCTCACTGGAGACATATGCTTACTTGGAGACATAATGAAGTCCTGGAGATTTTTGCTGAGGCTTCGAAAATATGAGAGACGGACAATAAAGCTCTAAATATTATCAACAATAGAGCAATTCAGTTCGTTAAAGAAGGAAATATTTCGAAACTTGCACGTAAAAATATGCGTAAACCATCATTATTTGAGGGCTGCACGGACTGGCACGTCGCAACCGATTTAAAACATAACTTCATATTTCCAACTGAAATAGCGTTAACGACAAAGCGTCCAGATATTGTCATTTGGTCCAATAGGGTTGACATCGTTTTTTGGCGTCTTTTGCCGGATTCCAACCGAAGTTCAGCAGATGGATTAGCTCGATGTATCACAACAAGGGCGTTTCCTTTTGATGGACTTCTTACGGCAAGGGTTTCCGCGTTCGTCGATGATATCACAGGCTTTGTATCCTGCCGCCTGTGAAGGCTGAGAAGAAGGCAGTTGTACCAGCGAATAGCAGGAGCCAAGGTCAACTTCGACAAAAGCGAAGGTTTGCGACTCGGTGCTTGGAGGGGTAGCGATACCTTTCCAGGGCCCTTCCACTGGAGTGACGGACCTGTCAGCATCCTCGTGGTGTGGTTCGGGCCCGACCTCCAACTGGAGCGAAATAGGTCAGAAGTACAAGCTAAGATGGATGCTAAGGTGGGAACCTGGCTTTCAAGGAGGTTATCCTTAAAGGGCAGGGCATGCGCAGTGTACGTTTTACCCTTGATCCTTTACCAATTGGCACGTCACCTGGCGCTTCAACAATCCCTCTCCAGATTACTCTGGGGAAGCCGAAGGCCGATGATCCGCAACGGGGGTCTGGGTATGCCACTGGCTTGCTGAAAGACTTGCATACTTGGGCTAATCCTTGACGGGGGACGCAGTGTCGAGACAAAAGACGAGTCGGACTTTTCCTCGCCTCCAGTCAGACCCAAAGACGTAAGCCGATGGGCGAAACACCGTTTGTCCGAATGGCCCTTCGTAACATTACTGGGTCCAGTGACTTTTCACGGCCTCGGAAAGAGTGGTGGATTCCGCTTCGGACCCTCTTAACAAGCGGCGCGGCTGGACGGCGGAGGAGATCCGCTCCCACTGGAATTGGGCGCCAGGATCTTGAACAGCTCAGAGTTCTCGGTCACCTGGCGATTTACACAGAACGCGTTGCCCCTTCTCGGTTTGAACTTCAAGGGTGGGCCTGGCAGACATGCCTGATCCCATCGCTGCAGCAGTGGTTTGGAAGAAACAGCTGAGCATGCCTTCTACTAATGCGATTGACTTCGCCCGTTCAGGGATCATGTCGGGGAGTGAATCCAATAGCTCGTGCTGCTCGACAACGTTTTACTTCCGTCGTACGAAAGAGGGCAACTTTGGAGTCATCCTTCTCTCCTCGTCCTGCCCCATGGTGTCTACGGCACGGGTCCTTCGGGGCCCCATCCCAGGTAAGTAGGCAAACCTAGTTAGCAGTAAGTTGTGAGTCATCGTCCCCGTCAGCTAGTTTTTAGTCTCCAAGGTCTTCCCTATCCTTATTATCTTTTGCACTTCAAACTTTACTCCAGCCTGCTTTTATTGAACATCTTGGAATTTCACGTGTACAAAATCCGTATTACCTGCCATTAACTGCCCATACCACGCCCAACCCTGTCTTTTTTTCCCTATTAGATTAGGAACCCTCTTCCACTTAGCCTTGTTTTTGGTGTTTTCGTACACCGGAAAACTTGGTCTCCATTTAGTAGACGGGGTAATGGGGGGGAACCAAACGGTGAATTTTTTACTTTGTTTCGTCTTTTGTATATTTCGGGTTTTTTCTCCATTATATAATATTTTTGTAAATAAAAAGAATCATTCATTTCATTTTTTAAGTAGGTTTTTCACAGAACAAATGTGCTATTTGGTGTTTGCAGTGTGAGTGGTGATGGGACTGTCTATTGTACTGTTGAATGGGTCGGCGAATGCGGCTAGCTAGGTTCCCTTAGAATATATAGAAATACATGACCGCTTCCGGGAAGGAAGCAGTCATGTATTTCTATATATTCTTTCCCATGAAATTTAAAGCTTCATGCCTTCCTTAATGTAAATTTAAGGGAATAAACCGTTAAAGCAAAACATGGCAATCCCGTAGATTGACAACAATCTGACAAAGCTGGCCATAGTCTAGTGGTGTCGTAAGATACTGCTTGAGTGCTCTGGTTTAGTGGTAATGATGCTTCGGCCCCGAAACCATGCCTGAACCCAGAGTCATATTCTGATAAAGTGTTTGTTGGAAACAATGCTGTTGTAAAACATCAGCCTTGATGAAGCAATTTGCAAATCTTTTTGCTTAAATGTGGCTCGAGGCCTAATGAATCGAACTCAATTGTGCAAATTTGCTAAACATTACATCACCAGGGGTGGCCAACAAGCCCTGAAGAAGAATTCTTTTTTTTTTAAATCGAATTTTATCAATCATGATTATTTCTCATTCTAAAATAATTTTGATAAAATACATTTGCATTAAAGAAATAGTCGAAACGCGTTGGAAAATAAACAAACAATCAAAGATTGGTATCAATATAGCCAATCTTAGCCGCAGCCTAGGGCCTGTTTGCTCGGTAGTGTAGAGCAAAGGCAAAGTCTTAGCCATACTTACCGATACAGCAAGGGCGTGACAAAGCCGTAACCTCAGCTAGGGCACGGAAAAGCCCCAGCCTCATCGATTCGCTCGCTCGACTTCGCATGGAAAACTTTAATCTTGTCCGTTCACTTGGTCCGCAGTTCTAAGACACGTCTTAGTCACCACACCAGCTCGACTCTACGCGACCAAGCTGCCAACACCAACTTCGACTACGAAATGCGGCATCCAGTCCACGTACGACTCGCTGTACGGACCACATCGACACCACCCGGTTGATCCAATGTACTTCAAAAACCGGGACATCGATCTACCAACTTCGACTAACAGCCTTTCTACGACTCCGAAAAACACCAGCTACTTGCATCGATCATCTGGCTGCCGCTCTACGACTTCGACGAACACCAGCTACTCGCTTTGATCATCTAACTACTTTCTCTACGACTTCGATCATACCAGCAACCAACATCAACCATCTAGTTGACGACACCAACAAAAATCCACGAACACCTTTTTTGACAGCCAAAAGAACAATGAATGGTCATTGTTCTTTTGGCTGTCATTACTTGCACGCCTAACAGGGTCGACGCGCTTATCCGGCCCCCCCATTATATATACGCACACATATATATACATATATATCTTTATATATATATATATATATATATATATATATCTTTATATATCTTTATCTCTCTCTCTATATATATATATATATATTCCTATATATTGTTGGAATTTGTAAATTCGACAGTTAGTGTCTGCTCGAATATGATTGGGTGTTTTGAAGTGCCGTTAATCCCCGCCCCTACTGTTCTTATGTCGTCACTCGAGCACAAGGCGCTGCTGGGATTTGGGGGGGGGCTTTTTACTTGTTAAAACAATACGTCTTCTGCAGACTATGGTATGCTGTCTCCTTCAAAAGGAAGTTGAGTCTAAGGACTGGAGGCGGAATTATAGGACTCTAGCCAACAAGAGAAGAAGTTGGCGGATTCATAGAAGCCTGTAAGTGAAAACATAATGGTATGCTCAATACAACCTGGAAAGCCGGAAACTCCAGCCTTTTGGATTGATGTATTGACATGCCCATTGTTGATCGCAAATCTCGTCATCCTCTTCGCAATGACAGTGAAAAAGATCTTACCTTCTTCTGGCAGCATTTTTTTCGGTACGGAAAATGTGTCTATTATGTTCAACGAAATTCGTATGAATTTCGTTCAACATAATATAGACATTTTCCGTCTAGATATTTTCTTCTGGGTCCGTTCCTATTTACGGTATTGCTTTTATTGTACTCGGTGGGAATTGATTTATGTATCATTCTGCCTGACTTTTGGAGTGGAGGATCTATTGCAAAAGTGATGTAACTTTTGTTTTTGCTTATTACTACTGTGCAAGATTGAGTGTATTGATGTAATTTGTCTTACAGAGTGTAATTTGTCTGTATTCCACTGTGCTGTTATATTTATGTGCTACTGGATCCAAAGTGATGATAGCCCAAAGTGGGGATACATACAATTATGGACAATACATAAATCAATCCCGTCGAATACAATAAAAGCAATACGAACGGATCTAGAAGAAGATATGTTCATTGCAGCTTGTATTAACGAGGAAATGCTGCCAAATATACATATTTTAAAATCCATAATCCTACAGCACATAAATATAACAGCATTTTGGAATACAGACGTGATCCCGAAAAGAGACAAATTAACACTCTGTAAGAATAATATCAATACACTCAATCCCTCATAGAAGTAATATGCAAAGCAAAAAGTTATATCACATATGATAGGCTAAAGTCGGGCAGAAAGAACTAGCATGATGGCCTAAAGTAGGACAGAAAGTCCGTAGAACTAGGGACAACACATAAATCAATTCCCGCCAAATCCAATAAAAACTATACGGCAATACAAACGGATCCATACGAAAATATGTAGAAAGAAAATGTCTATCATGTTCAATGCAACTTGTATTATCGAAGAAATGCTGCCAAAATATACATGCTTTTAATAAATTTACTTTTGTAATAAATTTTGGAATACAGACTCATTAGTGTTAGGGATACATACAACTATGGAGCATACATCAATATTATAAATGTAACAGCTCATGAACATACACTCAATCCCTCATAGAAGTAATATTAAAAACAAAAGTTTCATCACTTTTGGAAATAGATCCTCCCCTGATGATAAACTAAAGTCGGGCAGAAAGTAATAAGGATACATACAACTATAAATAATATATAAATCAATTCCCACCGAATACATTACAAGCAATACGGCAATAAAAACGGATCCAGAAGAAATAAGTAGACAGAAAATGTCTATTATGTTCAATGCAATTTGCATTAACGAAGAAATGCTGCCAAAATAATAGAAGTAATATGCAAAAACAAAACTTTTGTAATAGATCCTCCCCAGATGATGGCCTAAAGTCAGGCAGAAAGTACTATGGATACATTCAACTATAGACAATACATATATTAATTCCCGCCGAATACAATTAAAGCAATACGGCAATACGAACGGATCAAGAAGAAAATATGTAGACGGAAAATGTCTATTATATTCAATGTATTTTGTATTAACGAAGAAATGCTGCCAAATATACATATTTCAAACTCCATAAATATAACAGCACATCGGAAAACAGACGTGATCTCGTGAAGAGACAAATTATACTCTGTAACTCTGTATAACGTCAATACATTCAAACCTTGCATAGTAGTTATATGCAAAAACAATACTTACATCACAGAAAGAAAATATCTATTATTTTCAATGCAATTTGTATTAACGAAGAAATACTGCAAAATATACATATCTTAAACTCCATAATCCTACAGCCCATATATTTTGTAATACAGACGTGAACAAAAAAAGAGAAAAATTGCACTCAATCCGTAATATAAGTTATCAGCGAAAAAGTTACATCACTTTTGTAATAGATGACGGTCTAAAGTCAGGCAAAGAGTACTAGGGATACATAAAACTATAGACAATACATAAATCAATTCTCGCAGAATACAATACAAGATACGGCAATGCGAAAGGATCCAGAAGAAAATATGTAGACAGAAAATATCTATTCTTTTCAATGCAATTTGTATTAAATAGGGAATGCTGCAAAAATATACACATTTCAAACTCCATGATCCTGCAGTTCATAAATACAACAGCACTATAGAATACAGACGTGATATCGTGAAGAGAAAAATTATACTCTGTAAGAATGACTTCAATATACTCAAATTTTGCATTGTAGTTTTATGCAAAAACAAAAGTTACATCAATTTTGTAAGAGATCCTCCCCTGATGATAGCCCAAAATCGGGAAGAAAGTACGAGGGAAACATGCAACTATAAATCAATTCCCGCCAAAGATATACGGCAATACGAATGGATGCAGAAGAAAATATGTAGACAGGAATTGTTTCTTATGTTCAGTTTAATTTGAATTAACGACGCAATGCTACCAAAATATATATATTTTTAACTTCATGATATAACAATATCACGTGATCTCGTGGAGAGACAAATTACACTCTGAAAGAATAACATCAATACACTAATTCTTGCATAGTAGTAATAGACAAACCCAAACATTGATGAGGAATTTTCTTATGTTCAATGCAACTTATAATAAAGAAGATATGATGCCAAATATATATTTTTAAAACTCCATAATCATGCAGCTCTATGTATAACAGCACTTCGATATAAAGACGTGAAAAACAAAACACATCACTTTTGTAATAGATCCACCCTGATGATGGCCCAAAGTGGGGCAAAATGAACTAGGGATACATACAACTATTCCCGACGAATACAATAAAAGCAATACAGCAATACGAACTGATCCAAAAGAAAATAAGAAAGAAAATGCAATATTATCAAAGAAGAAATGCCGCCAAAATATACATATTTTTAACCTTATAATACTGCAGCACTATATACCAGCACTTTGGAATATAGACGTGATCTCGTGAAATGACAAATTAGACATGTAAGAAAATCATCAATCACTCATAGAAGTAATATGCAAAAATAAAAGTTACATCACTTTTGTAATAGTTCCACCGCTGATGATAACCCAAAGTAGGACAGAAACTACTTGGGATACATATAACTATGGATAAATCAATTCCCGACGAATACAATAAAAGCAATACGAACGGATACAGAAGAAAATATGTAGACAAAAAATATCTTTTATGTTCAAAGCAATCATTATTAACGAAGAAATTCTGCCAAAATATACATATTTTAAACTCTATAATCCAGCAGCACATATATATAACAGCACTTTGGAATATAGACGTGATCTCGTAAAGAGACAAATTACATTCTGTAAGAATAACATCAATGCACTCAATCACTCATAGAATATGCAAAAAAAAGTTATATCACTTTTATAATAGATCATTCCTTGATGATGAACCAAAGACGGGCAAAAGAACTTGGGATACACACAACAATTAATCAATTCCTAACGAATAAAATACGAACATACGAACATATCCAGTAGAAAGAAATGCTGCTCATATTTATAACAGCACTTTGGAATACACACGTGATCTCATGTAGGGACAAATTACACTGTAAGAATAAAATCAATAAACACAATCTGACATAGAATAATATGCAAAAACAAAAGTTACATCATTTTGTAATAGATCCTCCTCAGACGATGGCTCAAGGTGGAGCAGAAAAACTAGGGATACATACAACTATGGATTATACATGAATCAATTCCCTAAATACACTAAAAGCTATACGGCAATGGGAACGGATCCAGAAGGAAATATGAAGACAGGAATTGTTTCTTATAATAAATTCAACTAATAATAACAAAGATATGCTGCCAAATATACAGATTTTAAACTCTATAAGCCAGCAGCTCTACGTAATAAATGGACTTTGAAATAAAGATGTGAAAAACAAAACACACCACTATTGATCCTCCCCTGATGATGACCCAAAGTGGGGCAGAAAGTAGTAGGGAGTGATAATACATGCATCAATTCCCGACAAATACAATAAAAGCTTTACGGCAATCCAGAAGAAAATATATTGACAAAAAATGTCTTTTATGTTCAATGCAATGATTATTAACGAAGAAATGTGGCGAATATATACATATTTTAAACTCTATAATCCTACTGCACTTGTAATATAGACGTGATCTCGTATAGAGAAAAATTACATTCTGCAAGAATAACATCAATACACTCATAGAAATAATAAGTAAAAAAAAAAGTTATATCACTTTTATAATATATCAACCCTTGATGATGAACAAAAGTCGGGCAAAAGAACTTGGGATACGTACAACTATAAATCAATTCCCAACGAATACAATAAAAGTAATACATATTTCTACATATTTTCTCCCGTATATATACGGGAGAAAATATGTAGAAAGAAATGCTGCTTATATTTATAACAGCACACGTGATCTCGTCAAGGGACAACTTACACTCTATCAGAATAATGTCAATAGAGACAGAGAAGTAATATGCAAAAACAAAAGTTACATAATTTTGTAATAGATCCTCCGCTGATGATGACCCAACTGGGGCAGAAAGTACTAGGGATACATACAACTATGGACTATACATAATCAATTCCCGCCCAATACAGTAAATACAATACGGATATACGAACGGATCCAGAAGAAAATATGTAATCAGGATTTCTTTATGTTCACTGCAACTTGTATTAACGAAGATATGATGCCAAATATACGTATTTTAAACTCCATAAACCTGCTGCTCTATGTATAACAGCACTTTGAAATAAAGACGTGAAAAGCAAAATTTACATCACTTTTGCAATAGATACTTCCCTGATGATACCCCACAGGGGGACAAAAAGAATTCGGGATACATACAACAAAAATTTTATTACGTTCAAAGCAATTTGTATTAACGAAGATATGCTGCCAACATATACATATTTTAAACTCCATAAACCTGCAGCACATAAATATAACAGCACTTTGGAATACAGATGTGATCTCGAGGAGAGACAAATTACACTCTGTAAGAATAACAACAATACACTCAATCCTTTATAGAAATAATATGCAAAAACAAATGTTACATCATTTTATAATAGATCCTCCCTTGATGATGAATCAAATCAGGCGGTTAGTACTAGGGATACATACAACTATTCCCGACGAATACAATAAAAGCTTTACGGCAATACCAACAGACCCAGAAAAAAAATATGTAGGTAGAAACTATCTTTTATGTTCAATGCAATCATTATTAACGAAGAAATGCGGCCAAAATATACATATTTTAAACTCTATAATCCTGCTGTACATATATACATCACTTTCATAATAGATCATCGCTTGATGATGAACCAAAGTCAGGCAAAAGAATACACAATACCCACACTCTTGCAAAAACAAAAGTTACATCACTTTTGCAATAGATCCTCCCCTGATGATATCCACAATCAGGCAAAAAGAATTCGGGAGACACAACTATAGACAATACATAAATCAATTCCAGCCGAATACAATAAAAGGAATACGGCAATAAGAACGGAAGAAAATATGTAGACAGAAAATGTCTATAATGTAGAGTTTAATTAACGAGGCAATGCTGACAAAATACACATATTTTTAAATTCATTATATTGTAGCCAAAAGATATAAAAAGATTTTAGAATATAGACGTGATCTCATGGAGAGACAAATTACACTTAATCTTCCGTAGGCAAGCTCAAACCTTAATGATGGCCAAAAGTCGCGCAGAAAGTACTAGGGATACAATGGACATACGTAAATCAATTCCTGCCGAATACAATAAAAGCAATACAGCAAGACGAATGGATACAGAAGGAAATATGTAGAGAGAAAATTTACATTACGTTCAATGCAATTTGTACTAACGAAGATATGCTGCCAACATATACATATCTTAAACTCCATAAACCTGCAGCACATAAATATAACAGCACTATGGAATACAGATGTGATCTCGAGGAGAGACAAATTACACTCTGTAAGAATAACAACTATACACTCAATCCTTTAAAGAAAAAACAAAAGTTACATCATTGTATAATAAATCCTCCCTTGCTGATGAATCAAATCAGGCGGTTAGTACTAGGGATATTCCCGACGAATACAATAAAAGTAATATAGCAATACGAACATATCCAGGAGAAAATATGAAGAAATAAAAGCATCTCATATTTATAAACGCACTTTGGAATACATACGTGATCTCGCAAAGGGACAACTTACATTCAATAGAGACAACCTTAATAAGTAATATGCAAAAACAAAAGTTACATCATTTTGTAATAGATGCTTAACTGGTAATATCCCACGGACAAAAAGTAATTAGGGATACATTACCCGTCGAATACAATAAAAGTAATACGACAAAACAAACGGAACAAAATCTGTAGAAAGAAAATGTCTATTGTGTTCATTTAAATTTGTACTGAGGAGGCAATACCGCTAGAATATAAATATTTTTAAATTCATGATATTGTTAGAATACACACTTTGATCCCGTGGAGAGACATTTTACACTCTGTAAGAATAAAATCAATACACATAATCTCGCATAGTAGTAATAGCCAAACCCAAACTTTCAATGCAACGTTCAATGCAACTTATATTAATGAAGATATGATGCCAAATATACACATTTGAAACTACATAATTCTGCAGCTCTAGGTATCACGGCACTTTGAAAAAATGACGTGAAAAACAAAATTTACATAACTTTTGTAATAAATACTTCCCTGATGATGGCCCAAAGTAGGGGAAAAAGTACTACAACTATGGACAATGCATAAATCAATTCCAGACGAATACAATAAAAGCAATACAGCAATATGAACGAATCCAGAAAAAAATATGGTGACAGAAAATGTCTGCAGCTCTATGTATTATGGCACTTTGAAATAAAGATGTAAAAAACAAATATTTCATCACTTTTGCAGTAGATGATGGCCCAAAGTAGGACTGAATGTACAAATCATACATGAATAATACATAAATCAATTCAAGCCAAATACAATAAAAGCAATACCGCAATATGTATGTATCCAGAAGAAATTATGAAGACAGAAAATATCTATTACCTTTAAAGGAATTTGAACTAACGAACAAATGCTGCCAAAATAAACATATCCTATACTTTATAATTCTGCAGCTCATATTAGAATAGAGATTCACATCTCACAATAAGACAAATTAAAATCTGTAATGATAGTATCAATACACATAAACGCTCATAGATGTAATATGAAAAAAAAAAGTTACATCACTTGTCTAATAGATCCTCCCCTAATAATATCCACAATCGGACAAAAGCAATACGGACACATTCAACTATAGACAGTGCATAATTCAATTCCAGCCGAATACGAGAAAGGGAATACGGCAATACGAACGCAAGAAAATATGTAGACTGAAAAAGTCTATTATGTTCAGTTTAAGTTGTATTAATGAAGCAATGCTGCCATAGTATACATATTTTACCTTACTGATATTGTTAGAATACACACTTTGATCGCATGGACAGACAAATTACACACTGTAAGAATAAAATCAATATACTTATACTCGCATAGTAGTAATAGACAAACCCAAACTTATGTTCATTAAAACTTATATTAACGAAGATATGATGGCAAATATACATATTTTAAGCTCAATGATCATGCAGCTCTATGTATGATGGCACTTTGAAATAAAGACGTAAAAAACAAATTTTACATCACCTTTGTAGTAGATGATGGTCCAAAGTGAGACTGAATGTACTAATGATACATGGATAATACATAAATCAATTGAGCCGCATATAATAAAAGCAATACCGCAATATGTATGGATCTACGAGAAAATAAGAAGACAGAAAAAACGTATTACGTTCAATGGAATTTGAATTATCGAAGAATTCCTGACAAAATAAACATATTCTCTACTTTACAATTCTGCAACTCATATTAGAATACAGATGTGATCTCGTAAAGAGATAAATTACAATCTGTAATAATAGTATCAATACACACAATCGATCGTGGATGAAAAACAAAAGTTACATCACTTTTCTAAGAGATCCTCCCCTAATAATATCCACAATCAGACAAAAAGAATTACGGATAAATTCAGGTATAGAAAGTACATAATTCAATTTCGGCCGAATACAAGAAAAGGAATACGGTAATACGAACGCAAGAAAATATGAAGACAGAAAAAGTCTATTATGTTCAGTTTAAATTGTATTAATGAGTCAATGCTGCCAAAGTACACATATTTTAACTTACTAATATAAGTTGCAATGAACATAAGAAAGTTTGGGTTTGGCAATTATTACTCTGTGAGATTACGTGTACTGATGTTATTCTAACAGAGTGTAATTTGGCTGTGCAGGAGATCAAAGTGTGTATTCTAATAATATCAGTTAGTTAAAATATGTATACTATGGCAGCATTGCCTCATTAATATAACTTAATTTGAACATAATAGACTTTTTCTGTCTACATATATTCTTGGGTTCTTATTGCCGTATTCCCTTTTTTATATTCGGCTGGAATTGAATTATGTACTGTCTATAGTTGAATGATGTAAATTTTGTTTTTTACGTCTTTTTACAAAGTGCCATTATATATAGAGCTGCATAATCATTGTGTTTCAACTGTGTATGTTTGTCATCATGTCTTCGTTAATATAAGTTGCAATGAACTTAAGAAAGTTTAGGTTTGGCTATTACTACTATGTGAGTTTACGTTTATTGATGTTATTCTTACAGAGTGTAATTTGTCTCTGTTCCAGATCAAAGTGTGTATTCGAACTATATCACTAAGTTAAAATATGTATACTATGGCAGAATTGCTTCATTAATACTACTAAAACTGAACATAATAGACTTTTTTCGTCAACACATATTTTTGCGTTCGTATTGCCGTATTCCTTTTCTTGTATTTGGCTGGAATTGAATTATATACTGTCTAAATTTGAATGTGTCCGTATTGTTTTTGTCCGATTGTTGATGTGATTAGGGGAAGATCTCTTAGAAAAGTGATGTAACTTTTGTTTTTCATCTACGAGTGATTGTGTGTATTGATACTATTAATACAGATTGTAATTTGTCTATTTACGAGATCACATCCGTATTCTAATATGAGTTGCAGAATTATAAAGTAGAGAATATGTTTATTTTGGCAGCATTTCTTCGTTAATTATAATTCCATTGAACGTAATATGTTTTTCGTGTCTTCATATTTTCTTCTGAATCCATACATATTGCGGTATTGCTTTTATTATATGCGGCACATTTGATTTATGTATTATCCATGTATCATTAGTACATTCAGTCCTACTTTTGGCCATCGTCTACTACAAAAGAGATGTAAATTTTGTTTTTTACGTCTTTTTTACAAAGTGCCATTGTATATAGAGCTGCATAATCATTGTGTTTCAACTGTGTATGTTTGTCATCATGTCTTCGTTAATATAAGTTGCAATGAACATAAGAAAGTTTAGGTTTGGCTATTACTACAATGTGAGATTAGGTTTATTGATGTTATTCTTACAGAGTGTAATTTGTCTCTGTTCCAGATCAAAGTGTGTATTCGAACTATATCAGTAAGTTAAAATATGTATACTATGGCAGAATAACTTTATTAATACAACTTGAACTGAACATATTAGACTTTTTCCGTCTACATATAATCTTGCGTTCGTATTGCCGTAATCCTTTTCTTTTATTCGGCTGGAATTGAATTATATACTGTCGAAATTTGAATGTGTCCGTATTGTTTTTGTCCGATTGTTAATGTTATTCGGGGAGGATCACTTGGAAAAGTGATGTAACTTGATCTTTTCATCTATGAGTGATTATGTGTATTGATACTATTATTACAAGTTGTAATTTGTCTCTTTACGAGATGGCATCTTAATTCTGATATGAGTTGCAGTAGAGAATATGTTTATTTTAGCAGCATTTCTTCGTTAATTCAAATTCCATTGAACGTATTATGTTTTTCGTGTCTTCATATTTTCTTCTGAATCCATACATATTGCGGTATTGCTTTTATTATATTCGGCTCAATTGATTTACGTATTATCCATGTATCAATAGTACATTCAGTCCTATTTTTGGCCATCATCTACTACAAAAGAGATGTAAATCTTGTTTTTTACGTCTTTTTTACAAAGTGCCATAATATATAGAGCTGAATAATCATTGTGTTTCAACTGTGTATGGTTTCATCATGTCTTCGTTAATATAAGTTGCAATGAACATAAGAAAGTTTAGGTTTGGCTATTACTACTATTTGAGATTATGATTATTGATGTTATTCTTACAGAGTGTAATTTGTCTCTTCTAGATCAAAGTGTGTATTCGAACTATATCAGTAAGTTAAAATATGTATACTATGGCAGAAAAACTTCATTAATACATCTTAAACTGAACATAATAGACTTTTTCGGTCTACATATATTCTTGCGTTCGTATTGCCGTATTCCTTTTATTGTATTCGGCTGGAATTGAATTATATATTGACAAAATTTGAATGTGTCCGTATTGTTTTTGTCCGATTGTTGATGTTATCAGGGGAGGATCTCTTAGAAAAGTGATGTAACTTTTGTTTTTCATCCACGAGTGATTGTGTGTATTGATACTATTATTACAAATTGTAATTTGTCTATTTACGAGATCACATCCGTATTCTAATATGAGTTGCAGAATTATAAAGTAGAGAATATGTTTATTTTAGCAGCATTTCTTCGTTAATTCAAATTACATTGAACGTATTATGTTTTTCGTGTCTTCATATTTTCTTCTGAATCCATACATATTGCGGTATTGCTTTGATTATATGAGGCTCAATTGATTTACGTATTATCCATGTATCATTAGTACATTCAGTCCTATTTTGGCCATCATCTACTACAAAAGAGATGTAAATTTTGTTTTTTACGTCTTTTTTACAAAGTGCCATAATATATAGAGCTGCATAATCATTGTGTTTCAACTGTGTATGTTTGTCATCATGTCTTCCTTAATATAAGTTGCAATGAACATAAGAAATTTTAAGTTTGGCTATCACTACTATGTGAGATTATGTTTATTGATGTTATCTTTACAGAGTGTAATTTGTCTCTGTTCCAGATCAAAGTGTGTATTCGAACTATATCAGTAAGTTAAAATATGTATACTATGGCAGAATAACTTCATTAATGTAACTTAAACTGAACATAATAGTGTTTTTAGGTCTACATATATTCTTGCGTTCGTATTGCCGTATTCCTTTTATTGTATTCGGCTGGAATTGGATTATATACAGTCGAAATTTGAATGTGCCCTCATTGTTTTTGTCCGATTGTTGATGTTATTAGGGGAGGATCTCTTAGAAAAGTGATGTAACTTTTGTTTTTCATCTACAAACGATTGTGTGTATTGATACTATTATTACAGATTGTAATTTGTCTATTTACGAGATCACATCCGTATTCTAATATGAGTTGCAGAATTACAAAGTAGAGAATATGTTTATTTTAGCAGCATTTCTTCGTTAATTCAAATTACATTGAACGTAATATGTTTTTCGTGTCTTCATATTTTCTTCTGAATCCATACATATTGCGGTATTGCTTTTATTATATAAGGCTCAATTGATTTACGTATTATCCATGTATAAAATATGTATACTATGGCAGAATAACTTCATTGATACAACTTAAACTGAATATAATAGTCTTTTTCCGTCTACATATATTCTTGCGTTCGTATTGCCGTATTCCTTTTATTGTATTCGGCTGGAATTGAATTATATACAGTCGAAATTTGAATGTGTCCGTATTGTTTTTATCCGATTGTTGATGTTATTAGGGGGGGATCTCTTAGAAAAGTGATGTAACTTTGTTTTTCATTTACGAGCGATTTTGTGTATTGATACTATTATTACAGATTGTAATTTGTCTATTTACGAGATCACATCCGTATTCTAATATGAGTTGCAGAATTATAAAGTAGAGAATATGTTTATTTTAGCAGCAGATCAAAGTGTGTATTTGGACTATATCAGTAAGTTAAAATATGTATACTATGGCAGAATAACTTCATTAATACAACTTAAACTGAACATAATAGTGTTTTTAGGTCTACATATATTCTTGCGTTCGTATTGCCGTATTCCTTTTATTGTATTCGGCTGGAATTGGATTATATACAGTCGAAATTTGAATGTGCCCTCATTGTTTTTGTCTGATTGTTGATGTTATTAGGAAAGGACCTCCTAGAACAGTGATGTAACTTTTCTTTTTCATCTACGAGTGATTGTGTGTATTGATACTATTAATACAAATTGTACTTTGTCTAATTACGAGATCACATCCGTATTCTAATATGAGTTGCAGAATTATAAAGTAGAGAATATGTTTATTTTAGCAGTATTTCTTCGTTGATTCAAATTCCATTGAACGTATTATGTTTTTAGTGTCTTCATATTTTCTTCTGAATCCATACATATTGTGTTATTGCTTTTATTATATGAGGCTCAATTGATTTATGTATTATCCATGTATCATTAGTACATTCAGTCCTACTTTTGGCCCTCATCTACTACAAAAGAGATGTAAATTTTGTTTTTTACGTCTTTTTTACAAAGTGCCATAATATATAGAGCTGCATAATCATTGTGTTTCAACTGTGTATGTTTGTCATCATGTCTTCGTTAATATAAGTTGCAATGAACATAAGAAAGTTTAGGTTTGGCTATGTGAGATTATGTTTATTGATGTTATTCTTACAGAGTGTAATTTGTCTCTGTTCCAGATCAAAGTGTGTATTTGGACTATATCAATAAGTTAAAATATGTATACTATGGCAGAATAACTTCATTGATACAACTGAAACTGAATATAATAGTCTTTTTCCGTCTACATATATTCTTGCGTTCGTATTGCCGTATTCCTTTTATTGTATTTGGCTGGAATTGGATTATATACAGTCGAAATTTGAATGTGTCCGTATTGTTTTTGTCCGATTGTTGATGTTATTAGGGAGGGATCTCTTAGAAAAGTGATGTAACTTTGTTTTTCATTTACGAGCGATTTTGTGTATTGATACTATTATTACAGATTGTAATTTGTCTATTTACGAGATCAGATCCGTATTCTAATATGAGTTGCAGAATTATAAAGTAGAGAATATGTTTATTTTAGCAGCATTTCTTCGTTAATTCAAATTACATTGAACGTAATATGTTTTTCGTGTCTTCATATTTTCTTCTGAATCCATACATATTGCGGTATTGCTTTTATTATATGAGGCTCAATTGATTTATGTATTATCCATGTATCATTAGTACATTCAGTCCTACTTTTGGCCATCATCGACTAAAAAAGAGATGTAAATCTTGTTTTTTACGTCTTTTTTACAAAGTGCCATAATATATAAAGCTGCATAATCATTGTGTTTCAACTGTGTATGTTTGTCATCATGTCTTCGTTAATATAAGTTGCAATGAACATAAGAAAGTTTAGGTTTGGCTATTACTACTATGTGAGATTATGTTTATTGATGTTATTCTTACACAGTGTAATTTGTCTCTGTTCCAGATCAAAGTGTGTATTTGGACTATATCTGTATGTTTATTTTAGCAGCATTTCTTCGTTAATTCAAATTACATTGAAGGTAATATGTTTTTCGTGTCTTCATATTTTCTTCTGAATCCATACATATTGCGGTATTGCTTTTATTATATGAGGCTCAATTGATTTATGTATTATCCATGTATCATTAGTACATTCAGTCCTACTTTTGGCCATCATCTACTACAAAAGAGATGTAAATCTTGTTTTTTTACGTCTTTTTTACAAAGTGCCATAATCATTGTGTTTCAACTGTGTATGTTTGTCATCATGTCTTCGTTAATATAAGTTGCAATGAACATAAGAAAGTTTAGGTTTGGCTATTTTACTATGTGAGATTATGTTTATTGATGTTATTCTTACAGAGTGTAATTTGTCTCTGTTCCAGAACAAAGTGTGTATTTGGACTATATCAGTAAGTTAAAATATGTATACTATGGCAGAATAACTTCATTGATACAACTTAAACTGAATATAATAGTCTTTTTCCGTCTACATATATTCTTGCGTTCGTATTGCCGTATTCCTTTTATTGTATTCGGCTGGAATTGAATTATATACAGTCGAAATTTGAATGTGTCCGTATTGTTTTTGTCCGATTGTTGATGTTATAAGGTGGGGATCTCTTAGAAATGTGATGTAACTTTGTTTTTCATTTACGAGCGATTTTGTGTATTGATACTATTATTACAGATTGTAATTTGTCTATTTACGAGATCACATCCGTATTCTAATATGAGTTGCAGAATTATAAAGTAGAGAATATGTTTATTTTAGCAGCATTTCTTCGTTAATTCAAATTACATTGAACGTAATATGTTTTTCGTGTCTTCTTCTTCTGAATCTATACGTATTGTGGTATTGCTTTTATTATATGAGGCTCAATTGATTTATGTATTATCCATGTATCATTAGTACATTCAGTCCTACTTTTGGCACTCATCTACTACAAAAGATATGTAAATTTTGTTTTTTACGTCTTTTTTACAAAGTGCCATAATATATAGAGTTGCATAATCATTGTGTTTCAACTGTGTATGTTTGTCATCATGTCTTCGTTAATATAAGTTGCAATGAACATAAGAAAGTTTAGGTATGGCTATGTGAGATTATGTTTATTGATGTTATTCTTACAGAGTGTAATTTGTCTCTGTTCCAGATCAAAGTGTGTATTCGAACTATATCAGTAAGTGAAAATATGTATAATATGGCAGAATAACTTCATTGATACAACTTAAACTGAATATAATAGTCTTTTTCCGTCTACATATATTCTTGCGTTCGTATTGCCGTATTCCTTTTATTGTATTCGGCTGGAATTGAATTATATACAGTCGAAATTTGAATGTGTCCGTATTGTTTTTGTCCGATTGTTGATGTTATTAGGGGGGGATCTCTTAGAAACGTGATGTAACTTTGTTTTTCATTTACGAGCGATTTTGTGTATTGATACTATTATTACAGATTGTAATTTGTCTATTTACGAGATCACATCCGTATTCTAATATGAGTTGCAGAATTATAAAGTAGAGAATATGTTTATTTTAGCAGCATTTCTTCGTTAATTCCAATTACATTGAACGTAATATGTTTTTCGTGTCTTCATATTTTCTTCTGAATCCATACATATTGCGGTATTGCTTTTATTATATGAGGCTCAATTGATTGATGTATTATCCATGTATCATTAGTACATTCAGTCCTACTTTTGGCCCTCATCTACTTCAAAAGAGATGTAAATCTTGTTTTTTACGTCTTTTTTACAAAGTGCCATAATATATAGAGCTGCATAATCATTGTGTTTCAACTGTGTATGTTTGTCATCATGTCTTCGTTAATATAAGTTGCAATGAACATAAGAAAGTTTAGGTTTGGCTATTACTACTATGTGAGATTATGTTTATTGATGTTATTCTTACACAGTGTAATTTGTCTCTGTTCCAGATCAAAGTGTGTATTTGGACTATATCAGTAAGTTAAAATATGTATACTATGGCAGAATAACTTCATTGATACAACTTAAACTGAATATAATAGTCTTTTTCCGTCTACATATATTCTTGCGTTCGTATTGCCGTATTCCTTTTATTGTATTCGGCTGGAATTGAATTATATACAGTCGAAATTTGAATGTGTCCGTATTGTTTTTGTCCGATTGTTGATGTTATTAGGGAGGGATCTCTTAGAAAAGTGATGTAACTTTGTTTTTTATTTACGAGCGATTTTGTGTATTGATACTATTATTACAGATTGTAATTTGTCTATTTACGAGATCACATCCATATTCTAATATGAGTTGCAGAATTATAAAGTAGAGAATATGTTTATTTTAGCAGCATTTCTTCGTTAATTCCAATTACATTGAACGTAATATGTTTTTCGTGTCTTCATATTTTCTTCTGAATCCATACATATTGCGGTATTGCTTTTATTATATGAGGCTCAATTGATTGATGTATTATCCATGTATCATTAGTACATTCTGTCCTACTTTTGGCCATCATGTACTACAAAAGAGATGTAAATTTTGTTTTTTACGTCTTTTTTACAAAGTGCCATAATATATAGAGCTGCAAAATCATTGTGTTTCAACTGTGTATGTTTGTCATCATGTCTTCCTTAATATAAGTTGCAATGAACATAAGAAAGTTTAGGTTTGGCTATTACTACTATGTGAGATTATGTTTATTGATGTTATTCTTACACAGTGTAATTTGTCTCTGTTCCAGATCAAAGTGTGTATTTGGACTATATCAGTAAGTTAAAATATGTATACTATGGCAGAATAACTTCATTGATACAACTTAAACTGAATATAATAGTCTTTTTCCGTCTACATATATTCTTGCGTTCGTATTGCCATATTCCTTTTATTGTATTCGGCTGGAATTGAATTATATACAGTCGAAATTTGAATGTGTCCGTATTGTTTTTGTCCGATTGTTGATGTTATTAGGGGGGGATCTCTTAGAAACGTGATGTAACTTTGTTTTTCATTTACGAGCGATTTTGTGTATTGATACTATTATTACAGATTGTAATTTGTCTATTTACGAGATCACATCCGTATTCTAATATGAGTTGCAGAATTATAAAGTAGAGAATATGTTTATTTTAGCAGCATTTCTTCGTTAATTCAAATTACATTGAACGTAATATGTTTTTCGTGTCTTCTTCTTCTGAATCTATACGTATTGCGGTATTGCTTTTATTATATGAGGCTCAATTGATTTATGTATTATCCATGTATCATTAGTACATTCAGTCCTACTTTTGGCCCTCATCTACTTCAAAAGATATGTAAATTTTGTTTTTTACGTCTTTTTTACAAAGTGCCATAATATATAGAGTTGCATAATCATTGTGTTTCAACTGTGTATGTTTGTCATCATGTCTTCGTTAATATAAGTTGCAATGAACATAAGAAAGTTTAGGTTTGGCTATTACTACTATGTGAGATTATGTTTATTGATGTTATTCTTACACAGTGTAATTTGTCTCTGTTCCAGATCAAAGTGTGTATTCGAACTATATCAGTAAGTTAAAATATGTATACTATGGCAGAATAACTTCATTGATACAACTTAAACTGAATATAATAGTCTTTTTCCGTCTACATATATTCTTGCGTTCGTATTGCCGTATTCCTTTTATTGTATTCGGCTGGAATTGAATTATATACAGTCGAAATTTGAATGTGTCCGTATTGTTTTTGTCCAATTGTTGATGTTATTAGGGGGGGATCTCTTAGAAAAGTGATGTAACTTTGTTTTTCATTTACGAGCGATTTTGTGTATTGATACTATTATTACAGATTGTAATTTGTCTATTTACGAGATCACATCCGTATTCTAATATGAGTTGCAGAATTATAAAGTAGAGAATATGTTTATTTTAGCAGCATTTCTTCGTTAATTCAAATTACATTGAACGTAATATGTTTTTCGTGTCTTCTTCTTCTGAATCTATACGTATTGTGGTATTGCTTTTATTATATGAGGCTCAATTGATTTATGTATTATCCATGTATCATTAGTACATTCAGTCCTACTTTTGGCACTCATCTACTACAAAAGATATGTAAATTTTGTTTTTTACGTCTTTTTTACAAAGTGCCATAATATATAGAGTTGCATAATCATTGTGTTTCAACTGTGTATGTTTGTCATCATGTCTTCGTTAATATAAGTTGCAATGAACATAAGAAAGTTTAGGTATGGCTATGTGAGATTATGTTTATTGATGTTATTCTTACAGAGTGTAATTTGTCTCTGTTCCAGATCAAAGTGTGTATTCGAACTATATCAGTAAGTTAAAATATGTATAATATGGCAGAATAACTTCATTGATACAACTTAAACTGAATATAATAGTCTTTTTCAGTCGACATATATTCTTGCGTTCGTATTGCCGTATTCCTTTTATTGTATTCGGCTGGAATTGAATTATATACAGTCGAAATTTGAATGTGTCCGTATTGTTTTTGTCCGATTGTTGATGTTATTAGGTGGGGATCTCTTAGAAACGTGATGTAACTTTGTTTTTCATTTACGAGCGATTTTGTGTATTGATACTATTATTACAGATTGTAATTTGTCTATTTACGAGATCACATCCGTATTCTAATATGAGTTGCAGAATTATAAAGTAGAGAATATGTTTATTTTAGCAGCATTTCTTCGTTAATTCAAAATACATTGAACGTAATATGTTTTCCGTGTCTTCTTCTTCTGAATCTATACGTATTGCGGTATTGCTTTTATTATATGAGGCTCAATTGATTTATGTATTATCCATGTATCATTAGTACATTCAGTCCTACTTTTGGCCCTCATCTACTACAAAAGATATGTAAATTTTGTTTTTTACGTCTTTTTTACAAAGTGCCATAATATATAGAGCTGCATAATCATTGTGTTTCAACTGTGTATGTTTGTCATCATGTCTTCGTTAATATAAGTTGCAATGAACATAAGAAAGTTTAGGTTTGGCTATTACTACTATGTGAGATTATGTTTATTGATGTTATTCTTACACAGTGTAATTTGTCTCTGTTCCAGATCAAAGTGTGTATTTGGACTATATCAGTAAGTTAAAATATGTATACTATGGCAGAATAACTTCATTGATACAACTTAAACTGAATATAATAGTCTTTTTCCGTCTACATATATTCTTGCGTTCGTATTGCCGTATTCCTTTTATTGTATTCGGCTGGAATTGAATTATATACAGTCGAAATTTGAATGTGTCCGTATTGTTTTTGTCCGATTGTTGATGTTATTAGGGAGGGATCTCTTAGAAAAGTGATGTAACTTTGTTTTTTATTTACGAGCGATTTTGTGTATTGATACTATTATTACAGATTGTAATTTGTCTATTTACGAGATCACATCCGTATTCTAATATGAGTTGCAGAATTATAAAGTAGAGAATATGTTTATTTTAGCAGCATTTCTTCGTTAATTCAAAATACATTGAACGTAATATGTTTTCCGTGTCTTCTTCTTCTGAATCTATACGTATTGCGGTATTGCTTTTATTATATGAGGCTCAATTGATTTATGTATTATCCATGTATCATTAGTACATTCAGTCCTACTTTTGGCCCTCATCTACTACAAAAGATATGTAAATTTTGTTTTTTACGTCTTTTTTACAAAGTGCCATAATATATAGAGCTGCATAATCATTGTGTTTCAACTGTGTATGTTTGTCATCATGTCTTCGTTAATATAAGTTGCAATGAACATAAGAAAGTTTAGGTTTGGCTATTACTACTATGTGAGATTATGTTTATTGATGTTATTCTTACACAGTGTAATTTGTCTCTGTTCCAGATCAAAGTGTGTATTTGGACTATATCAGTAAGTTAAAATATGTATACTATGGCAGAATAACTTCATTGATACAACTTAAACTGAATATAATAGTCTTTTTCCGTCTACATATATTCTTGCGTTCGTATTGCCGTATTCCTTTTATTGTATTCGGCTGGAATTGAATTATATACAGTCGAAATTTGAATGTGTCCGTATTGTTTTTGTCCGATTGTTGATGTTATTAGGGAGGGATCTCTTAGAAAAGTGATGTAACTTTGTTTTTTATTTACGAGCGATTTTGTGTATTGATACTATTATTACAGATTGTAATTTGTCTATTTACGAGATCACATCCGTATTCTAATATGAGTTGCAGAATTATAAAGTAGAGAATATGTTTATTTTAGCAGCATTTCTTCGTTAATTCCAATTACATTGAACGTAATATGTTTTTCGTGTCTTCTTCTTCTGAATCTATACGTATTGCGGTATTGCTTTTATTATATGAGGCTCAATTGATTTATGTATTATCCATGTATCATTAGTACATTCAGTCCTACTTTTGGCCCTCATCTACTACAAAAGATATGTAAATTTTGTTTTTTACGTCTTTTTTACAAAGTGCCATAATATATAGAGTTGCATAATCATTGTGTTTCAACTGTGTATGTTTGTCATCATGTCTTCGTTAATATAAGTTGCAATGAACATAAGAAAGTTTAGGTTTGGCTATTACTACTATGTGAGATTATGTTTATTGATGTTATTCTTACAGAGTGTAATTTGTCTCTGTTCCAGATCAAAGTGTGTATTTGGACTATATCAGTAAGTTAAAATATGTATACTATGGCAGAATAACTTCATTGATACAACTTAAACTGAATATAATAGTCTTTTTCCGTCTACATATATTCTTGCGTTCGTATTGCCGTATTCCTTTTATTGTATTCGGCTGGAATTGAATTATATACAGTCGAAATTTGAATGTGTCCGTATTGTTTTTGTCCGATTGTTGATGTTATTAGGGGGGGATCTCTTAGAAACGTGATGTAACTTTGTTTTTCATTTACGAGCGATTTTGTGTATTGATACTATTATTACAGATTGTAATTTGTCTATTTACGAGATCACATCCGTATTCTAATATGAGTTGCAGAATTATAAAGTAGAGAATATGTTTATTTTAGCAGCATTTCTTCGTTAATTCCAATTACATTGAACGTAATATGTTTTTCGTGTCTTCATATTTTCTTCTGAATCCATACATATTGCGGTATTGCTTTTATTATATGAGGCTCAATTGATTGATGTATTATCCATGTATCATTAGTACATTCAGTCCTACTTTTGGCCATCATCTACTACAAAAGATATGTAAACCTTGTTTTTTACGTCTTTTTTACAAAGTGCCATAATATATAGAGCTGCATAATCATTGTGTTTCAACTGTGTATGTTTGTCATCATGTCTTCGTTAATATAAGTTGCAATGAACATAAGAAAGTTTAGGTTTGGCTATTACTACTATGTGAGATTATGTTTATTGATGTTATTCTTACAGAGTGTAATTTGTCTCTGTTCCAGATCAAAGTGTGTATTTGGACTATATCAGTAAGTTAAAATATGTATACTATGGCAGAATAACTTCATTGATACAACTTAAACTGAATATAATAGTCTTTTTCCGTCTACATATATTCTTGCGTTCGTATTGCCGTATTCCTTTTATTGTATTCGGCTGGAATTGAATTATATACAGTCGAAATTTAATGTGTCCGTATTGTTTTTGTCCGATTGTTGATGTTATTAGGGGGGGATCTCTTAGAAACGTGATGTAACTTTGTTTTTCATTTACGAGCGATTTTGTGTATTGATACTATTATTACAGATTGTAATTTGTCTATTTACGAGATCACATCCGTATTCTAATATGAGTTGCAGAATTATAAAGTAGAGAATATGTTTATTTTAGCAGCATTTCTTCGTTAATTCAAATTACATTGAACGTAATATGTTTTTCGTGTCTTCTTCTTCTGAATCTATACGTATTGCGGTATTGCTTTTATTATATGAGGCTCAATTGATTTATGTATTATCCATGTATCATTAGTACATTCAGTCCTACTTTAGGCCCTCATCTACTACAAAAGATATGTAAATTTTGTTTTTTACGTCTTTTTTACAAAGTGCCATAATATATAGAGTTGCATAATCACTGTGTTTCAACTGTGTATGTTTGTCATCATGTCTTCGTTAATATAAGTTGCAATGAACATAAGAAAGTTTAGGTTTGGCTATTACTACTATGTGAGATTATGTTTATTGATGTTATTCTTACACAGTGTAATTTGTCTCTGTTCCAGATCAAAGTGTGTATTTGGACTATATCAGTAAGTTAAAATATGTATACTATGGCAGAATAACTTCATTGATACAACTTAAACTGAATATAATAGTCTTTTTCCGTCTACATATATTCTTGCGTTCGTATTGCCGTATTCCTTTTATTGTATTCGGCTGGAATTGAATTATATACAGTCGAAATTTGAATGTGTCCGTATTGTTTTTGTCCGATTGTTGATGTTATTAGGGGGGGATCTCTTAGAAACGTGATGTAACTTTGTTTTTCATTTACGAGCGATTTTGTGTATTGATACTATTATTACAGATTGTAATTTGTCTATTTACGAGATCACATCCGTATTCTAATATGAGTTGCAGAATTATAAAGTACAGAATATGTTTATTTTAGCAGCATTTCTTCGTTAATTCAAATTACATTGAACGTAATATGTTTTTCGTGTCTTCTTCTTCTGAATCTATACGTATTGCGGTATTGCTTTTATTATATGAGGCTCAATTGATTTATGTATTATCCATGTATCATTAGTACATTCAGTCCTACTTTTGGCCCTCATCTACTACAAAAGATATGTAAATTTTGTTTTTTACGTCTTTTTTACAAAGTGCCATAATATATAGAGTTGCATAATCACTGTGTTTCAACTGTGTATGTTTGTCATCATGTCTTCGTTAATATAAGTTGCAATGAACATAAGAAAGTTTAGGTTTGGCTATTACTACTATGTGAGATTATGTTTATTGATGTTATTCTTACACAGTGTAATTTGTCTCTGTTCCAGATCAAAGTGTGTATTTGGACTATATCAGTAAGTTAAAATATGTATACTATGGCAGAATAACTTCATTGATACAACTTAAACTGAATATAATAGTCTTTTTCCGTCTACATATATTCTTGCGTTCGTATTGCCGTATTCCTTTTATTGTATTCGGCTGGAATTGAATTATATACAGTCGAAATTTGAATGTGTCCGTATTGTTTTTGTCCGATTGTTGATGTTATTAGGGGGGGATCTCTTAGAAAAGTGATGTAACTTTGTTTTTCATTTACGAGCGATTTTGTGTATTGATACTATTATTACAGATTGTAATTTGTCTATTTACGAGATCACATCCGTATTCTAATATGAGTTGCAGAATTATAAAGTAGAGAATATGTTTATTTTAGCAGCATTTCTTCGTTAATTCAAATTACATTGAACGTAATATGTTTTTCGTGTCTTCATATTTTCTTCTGAATCCATACATATTGCGGTATTGCTTTATTATATGAGGCTCAATTGATTTATGTATTATCCATGTATCATTAGTAAATTCAGTCCTACTTTTGGCCATCATCTACTACAAAAGAGATGGAAATCTTGTTTTTTACGTCTTTTTTACAAAGTGCCATAATATTTAGAGTTGCATAATCATTGTGTTTCAACTGTGTATGTTTGTCATCATGTCTTCGTTAATATAAGTTGCAATGAACATAAGAAAGTTTAGGTTTGGCTATTACTACTATGTGAGATTATGTTTATTGATGTTATTCTTACACAGTGTAATTTGTCTCTGTTACAGATCAAAGTGTGTATTTGGACTATATCAGTAAGTTAAAATATGTATACTATGGCAGAATAACTTCATTGATACAACTTAAACTGAATATAATAGTCTTTTTCCGTCTACATATATTCTTGCGTTCATATTGCCGTATTCCTTTTATTGTATTCGGCTGGAATTGAATTATATACAGTCGAAATTTGAATGTGTCCGTATTGTTTTTGTCCGATTGTTGATGTTATTAGGGGGGGATCTCTTAGAAACGTGATGTAACTTTGTTTTTCATTTACGAGCGATTTTGTGTATTGATACTATTATTACAGATTGTAATTTGTCTATTTACGAGATCACATCCGTATTCTAATATGAGTTGCAGAATTATAAAGTAGAGAATATGTTTATTTTAGCAGCATTTCTTCGTTAATTCAAATTACATTGAACGTAATATGTTTTTCGTGTCTTCTTCTTCTGAATCTATACGTATTGCGGTATTGCTTTTATTATATGAGGCTCAATTGATTTATGTATTATCCATGTATCATTAGTATATTCAGTCCTACTTTTGGCCCTCATCTACTACAAAAGATATGTAAATTTTGTTTTTTAAGTCTTTTTTACAAAGTGCCATAATATATAGAGTTGCATAATCATTGTGTTTCAACTGTGTATGTTTGTCATCATGTCTTCGTTAATATAAGTTGCAATGAACATAAGAAAGTTTAGGTTTGGCTATTACTACTATGTGAGATTATGTTTATTGATGTTATTCTTAGAGAGTGTAATTTGTCTCTGTTCCAGATCAAAGTGTGTATTCGAACTATATCAGTAAGTTAAAATATGTATACTATGGCAGAATAACTTCATTGATACAACTTAAACTGAATATAATAGTCTTTTTCCGTCTACATATATTCTTGCGTTCGTATTGCCGTATTCCTTTTATTGTATTCGGCTGGAATTGAATTATAAACAGTCGAAATTTGAATGTGTCCGTATTGTTTTTGTCCGATTGTTGATGTTATTAGGGGGGGATCTCTTAGAAACGTGATGTAACTTTGTTTTTCATTTACGAGCGATTTTGTGTATTGATACTATTATTACAGATTGTAATTTGTCTATTTACGCGATCACATCCGTATTCTAATATGAGTTGCAGAATTATAAAGTAGAGAATATGTTTATTTTAGCAGCATTTCTTCGTTAATTCAAATTACATTGAACGTAATATGTTTTTCGTGTCTTCTTCTTCTGAATCTATACGTATTGCGGTATTGCTTTTATTATATGAGGCTCAATTGATTTATGTATTATCCATGTATCATTAGTACATTCAGTCCTACTTTTGGCCCTCATCTACTACAAAAGATATGTAAATTTTGTTTTTTACGTCTTTTTTACAAAGTGCCATAATATATAGAGTTGCATAATCATTGTGTTTCAACTGTGTATGTTTGTCATCATGTCTTCGTTAATATAAGTTGCAATGAACATAAGAAAGTTTAGGTTTGGCTATTACTACTATGTGAGATTATGTTTATTGATGTTATTCTTACAGAGTGTAATTTGTCTCTGTTCCAGATCAAAGTGTGTATTCGAACTATATCAGTAAGTTAAAATATGTATACTATGGCAGAATAACTTCATTGATACAACTTAAACTGAATATAATAGTCTTTTTCCGTCTACATATATTCTTGCGTTCGTATTGCCGTATTCCTTTTATTGTATTCGGCTGGAATTGAATTATATACAGTCGAAATTTGAATGTGTCCGTATTGTTTTTGTCCGATTGTTGATGTTATTAGGGGGGGATCTCTTAGAAAAGTGATGTAACTTTGTTTTTCATTTACGAGCGATTTTGTGTATTGATACTATTATTACAGATTGTAATTTGTCTATTTACGAGATCACATCCGTATTCTAATATGAGTTGCAGAATTATAAAGTAGAGAATATGTTTATTTTAGCAGCATTTCTTCGTTAATTCAAATTACATTGAACGTAATATGTTTTTCGTGTCTTCTTCTTCTGAATCTATACGTATTGCGGTATTGCTTTTATTATATGAGGCTCAATTGATTTATGTATTATCCATGTATCATTAGTACATTCAGTCCTACTTTTGGCCATCATCTACTACAAAAGATATGTAAATTTTGTTTTTTACGTCTTTTTTACAAGTGCCATAATATATAGAGTTGCATAATCATTGTGTTTCAACTGTGTATGTTTGTCATCATGTCTTCGTTAATATAAGTTGCAATGAACATAAGAAAGTTTAGGTTTGGCTATTACTACTATGTGAGATTATGTTTATTGATGTTATTCTTACACAGTGTAATTTGTCTCTGTTCCAGATCAAAGTGTGTATTCGAACTATATCAGTAAGTTAAAATATGTATACTATGGCAGAATAACTTCATTGATACAACTTAAACTGAATATAATAGTCTTTTTCCGTCTACATATATTCTTGCGTTCGTATTGCCGTATTCCTTTTATTGTATTCGGCTGGAAATTTGAATGTGTCCGTATTGTTTTTGTCCGATTGTTGATGTTATTAGGGGGGGATCTCTTAGAAAAGTGATGTAACTTTGTTTTTCATTTACGAGCGATTTTGTGTATTGATACTATTATTACAGATTGTAATTTGTCTATTTACGAGATCACATCCGTATTCTAATATGAGTTGCAGAATTATAAAGTAGAGAATATGTTTATTTTAGCAGCATTTCTTCGTTAATTCAAATTACATTGAACGTAATATGTTTTTCGTGTCTTCTTCTGAATCTATACGTATTGCGGTATTGCTTTTATTATATGAGGCTCAATTGATTTATGTATTATCCATGTATCATTAGTACATTCAGTCCTACTTTTGGCCCTCATCTACTACAAAAGATATGTAAATTTTGTTTTTTACGTCTTTTTTACAAAGTGCCATAATATATAGAGTTGCATAATCATTGTGTTTCAACTGTGTATGTTTGTCATCATGTCTTCGTTAATATAAGTTGCAATGAACATAAGAAAGTTTAGGTTTGGCTATTACTACTATGTGAGATTATGTTTATTGATGTTATTCTTACAGAGTGTAATTTGTCTCTGTTCCAGATCAAAGTGTGTATTCGAACTATATCAGTAAGTTAAAATATGTATACTATGGCAGAATAACTTCATTGATACAACTTAAACTGAATATAATAGTCTTTTTCCGTCTACATATATTCTTGCGTTCGTATTGCCGTATTCCTTTTATTGTATTCGGCTGGAATTGAATTATATACAGTCGAAATTTGAATGTGTCCGTATTGTTTTTGTCCGATTGTTGATGTTATTAGGGGGGGATCTCTTAGAAACGTGATGTAACTTTGTTTTTCATTTACGAGCGATTTTGTGTATTGATACTATTATTACAGATTGTAATTTGTCTATTTACGAGATCACATCCGTATTCTAATATGAGTTGCAGAATTATAAAGTAGAGAATATGTTTATTTTAGCAGCATTTCTTCGTTAATTCAAATTACATTGAACGTAATATGGTTTTCGTGTCTTCTTCTTCTGAATCTATACGTATTGCGGTATTGCTTTTATTATATGAGGCTCAATTGATTTATGTATTATCCATGTATCATTAGTACATTCAGTCCTACTTTTGGCCCTCATCTACTACAAAAGATATGTAAATTTTGTTTTTTACGTCTTTTTTACAAAGTGCCATAATATATAGAGTTGCATAATCATTGTGTTTCAACTGTGTATGTTTGTCATCATGTCTTCGTTAATATAAGTTGCAATGAACATAAGAAAGTTTAGGTTTGGCTATTACTACTATGTGAGATTATGTTTATTGATGTTATTCTTACACAGTGTAATTTGTGTCTGTTCCAGATCAAAGTGTGTATTCGAACTATATCAGTAAGTTAAAATATGTATACTATGGCAGAATAACTTCATTGATACAACTTAAACTGAATATAATAGTCTTTTTCCGTCTACATATATTCTTGCGTCCGTATTGCCGTATTCCTTTTATTGTATTCGGCTGGAATTGAATTATATACAGTTGAAATTTGAATGTGTCCGTATTGTTTTTGTCCGATTGTTGATGTTATTAGGGGGGGGTCTCTTAGAAAAGTGATGTAACTTTGTTTTTCATTTACGAGCAATTTTGTGTATTGATACTATTATTACAGATTGTAATTTGTCTATTTACGAGATCACATCCGTATTCTAATATGAGTTGCAGAATTATAAAGTAGAGAATATGTTTATTTTAGCAGCATTTCTTCGTTAATTCAAATTACATTGAACGTAATATGTTTTTCGTGTCTTCTTCTTCTGAATCTATACGTATTGCGGTATTGCTTTTATTATATGAGGCTCAATTGATTTATGTATTATCCATGTATCATTAGTACATTCAGTCCTACTTTTGGCCATCATCTACTACAAAAGATATGTAAATCTTGTTTTTTACGTCTTTTTTACAAAGTGCCATAATATATAGAGCTGCATAATCATTGTGTTTCAACTGTGTATGTTTGTCATCATGTCTTCGTTAATATAAGTTGCAATGAACATAAGAAAGTTTAGGTATGGCTATTACTACTATGTGAGATTATGTTTATTGATGTTATTCTTACAGAGTGTAATTTGTGTCTGTTCCAGATCAAAGTGTGTATTCGAACTATATTAGTAAGTTAAAATATGTATACTATGGCAGAATAACTTCATTGATAAACTTAAACTGAATATAATAGTCTTTTTCCGTCTACATATATTCTTGCGTTCGTATTGCCGTATTCCTTTTATTGTATTCGGCTGGAATTGAATTATATACAGTCGAAATTTGAATGTGACCGTATTGTTTTTGTCCGATTGTTGATGTTATTAGGGGGGGTCTCTTAGAAAAGTGATGTAACTTTGTTTTTCATTTACGAGCAATTTTGTGTATTGATACTATTATTACAGATTGTAATTTGTCTATTTACGAGATCACATCCGTATTCTAATATGAGTTGCAGAATTATAAAGTAGAGAATATGTTTATTTTAGCAGCATTTCTTCGTTAATTCAAATTACATTGAACGTAATATGTTTTTCGTGTCTTCTTCTTCTGAATCTATACGTATTGCGGTATTGCTTTTATTATATGAGGCTCAATTGATTTATGTATTATCCATGTATCATTAGTACATTCAGTCCTACTTTTGGCCCTCATCTACTACAAAAGATATGTAAATTTTGTTTTTTACGTCTTTTTTACAAAGTGCCATAATATATAGAGTTGCATAATCATTGTGTTTCAACTGTGTATGTTTGTCATCATGTCTTCGTTAATATAAGTTGCAATGAACATAAGAAAGTTTAGGTATGGCTATTACTACTATGTGAGATTATGTTTATTGATGTTATTCTTACAGAGTGTAATTTGTCTCTGTTCCAGATCAAAGTGTGTATTCGAACTATATCAGTAAGTTAAAATATGTATACTATGGCAGAATAACTTCATTGATACAACTTAAACTGAATATAATAGTCTTTTTCCGTCTACATATATTCTTGCGTTCGTATTGCCGTATTCCTTTTATTGTATTCGGCTGGAATTGAATTATATACAGTCGAAATTTGAATGTGTCCGTATTGTTTTTGTCCGATTGTTGATGTTATTAGGGGGGGATCTCTTAGAAAAGTGATGTAACTTTGTTTTTCATTTACGAGCGATTTTGTGTATTGATACTATTATTACAGATTGTAATTTGTCTATTTACGAGATCACATCCGTATTCTAATATAAGTTGCAGAATTATAAACTAGAGAATATGTTTATTTTAGCAGCATTTCTTCGTTAATTCAAATTACATTGAACGTAATATGTTTATCGTGTCTTCATATTTTCTTCTGAATCCATACATATTGCGGTATTGCTTTTATTATATGAGGCTCAATTGATTTATGTATTATCCATGCATCATTAGTACATTCAGTCCTACTTTTGGCCATCATCTACTACAAAAGAGATGTAAATCTTGTTTTTTACGTCTTTTTTACAAAGTGCCATAATATATAGAGCTGCATGATCATTGTGTTTCAACTGTGTATGTTTGTCATCATGTCTTCGTTAATATAAGTTGCAATGAACATAAGAAAGTTTAGGTTTGGCTATTACTACTATGTGAGATTATGTTTATTGATGTTATTCTTACACAGTGTAATTTGTCTCTGTTCCAGATCAAAGTGTGTATTTGGACTATATCAGTAAGTTAAAATATGTATACTATGGCAGAATAACTTCATTGATACAACTTAAACTGAATATAATAGTCTTTTTCCGTCTACATATATTCTTGCGTTCGTATTGCCGTATTCCTTTTATTGTATTCGGCTGGAATTGAATTATATACAGTCGAAATTTGAATGTGTCCGTATTGTTTTTGTCCGATTGTTGATGTTATTAGGGGGGGATCTCTTAGAAAAGTGATGTAACTTTGTTTTTCATTTACGAGCGATTTTGTGTATTGATACTATTATTACAGATTGTAATTTGTCTATTTACGAGATCACATCCGTATTCTAATATGAGTTGCAGAATTATAAAGTAGAGAATATGTTTATTTTAGCAGCATTTCTTCGTTAATTCAAATTACATTGAACGTAATATGTTTTTCGTGTCTTCTTCTTCTGAATCTATACATATTACGGTATTGCTTTTATTATATGAGGCTCAATTGATTGATGTATTATCCATGTATCATTAGTACATTCAGTCCTACTTTTGGCCATCATCTACTACAAAAGATATGTAAATTTTGTTTTTTACGTCTTTTTTACAAAGTGCCATAATATATACAGTTGCATAATCATTGTGTTTCATCTGTGTATGTTTGTCATCATGTCTTCGATAATATAAGTTGCAATGAACATAAGAAAGTTTAGGTATGGCTATTACTACTATGTGAGATTATGTTTATTGATGTTATTCTTACAGAGTGTAATTTTTCTCTGTTCCACATCAAAGTGTGTATTTGGACTATATCAGTAAGTTAAAATATGTATACTATGGCAGAATAACTTCATTGATACAACTTAAACTGAATATAATAGTCTTTTTCCGTCTACATATATTCTTGCGTTCGTATTGCCGTATTCCTTTTATTGTATTCGGCTGGAATTGAATTATATAGAGTCGAAATTTGAATGTGTCCGTATTGTTTTTGTCCGATTTTTGATGTTATTAGGGGGGGATCTCTTAGAAAAGTGATGTAACTTTGTTTTTCATTTACGAGCGATTTTGTGTATTGATACTATTATTACAGATTGTAATTTGTCTATTTACGAGATCACATCCGTATTCTAATATGAGTTGCAGAATTATAAAGTAGAGAATATGTTTATTTTAGCAGCATTTCTTCGTTAATTCAAATTCCATTGAACTTAATATGTTTTTCGTGTCTTCTTCTTCTGAATCTATACATATTGCGGTATTGCTTTTATTATATGAGGCTCAATTGATTTATGTATTATCCATGTATCATTAGTACATTCAGTCCTACTTTTGGCCATTATCTACTACAAAAGAGATGTAAATCTTGTTTTTTACGTCTTTTTTACAAAGTGCCATAATATATAGAGCTGCATAATCATTGTGTTTCAACTGTGTATGTTTGTCATCATGTCTTCGTTAATATAAGTTGCAAAGAACATAAGAAAGTTTAGGTATGGCTATTACTACTATGTGAGATAATGTTTATTGATGTTATTCTTACACAGTGTAATTTGTCTCTGTTCCAGATCAAAGTGTGTATTTGGACTATATCAGTAAGTTAAAATATGTATACTATGGCAGAATAACTTCATTGATACAACTTAAACTGAATATAATAGTCTTTTTCCGTCTACATATATTCTTGCGTTCGTATTGCCGTATTCCTTTTATTGTATTCGGCTGGAATTGAATTATATACAGTCGAAATTTGAATGTGTCCGTATTGTTTTTGTCCGATTGTTGATGTTATTAGGGGGGGGATCTCTTAGAAAAGTGATGTAACTTTGTTTTTCATTTACGAGCGATTTTGTGTATTGATACTATTATTACAGATTGTAATTTGTCTATTTACGAGATCACATCCGTATTCTAATATGAGTTGCAGAATTATAAAGTAGAGAATATGTTTATTTTAGCAGCATTTCTTCGTTAATTCAAATTCCATTGAACGTAATATGTTTTTCGTGTCTTCTTCTTCTGAATCTACACATATTGCGGTATTGCTTTTATTATATGAGGCTCAATTGATTTATGTATTATCCATGTATCATTAGTACATTCAGTCCTACTTTTGGCCATTATCTACTACAAAAGAGATGTAAATCTTGTTTTTTACGTCTTTTTTACAAAGTGCCATAATATATAGAGTTGCATAATCATTGTGTTTCAACTGTGTATGTTTGTCATCATGTCTTCGTTAATATAAGTTGCAATGAACATAAGAAAGTTTAGGTATGGCTATTACTACTATGTGAGATTATGTTTATTGATGTTATTCTTACAGAGTGTAATTTGTCTCTGTTCCAGATCAAAGTGTGTATTTGGACTATATCAGTAAGTTAAAATATGTATACTATGGCAGAATAACTTCATTGATACAACTTAAACTGAATATAATAGTCTTTTTCCGTCTACATATATTCTTGCGTTCGTATTGCCGTATTCCTTTTATTGTATTCGGCTGGAATTGAATTATATACAGTCGAAATTTGAATGTGTCCGTATTGTTTTGTCCGATTGTTGATGTTATTAGGGGGGGGGATCTCTTAGAAAAGTGATGTAACTTTGTTTTTCATTTACGAGCGATTTTGTGTATTGATACTATTATTACAGATTGTAATTTGTCTATTTACGAGATCACATCCGTATTCTAATATGAGTTGCAGAATTATAAAGTAGAGAATATGTTTATTTTAGCAGCATTTCTTCATTAATTCAAATTCCATTGAACGTAATATGTTTTTCGTGTCTTCTTCTTCTGAATCTATACATATTGCGGTATTGCTTTTATTATATGAGGCTCAATTAATTTATGTATTATCCATGTATCATTAGTACATTCAGTCCTACTTTTGGCCATTATCTACTACAAAAGAGATGTAAATCTTGTTTTTTACGTCTTTTTTACAAAGTGCCATAATATATAGAGTTGCATAATCATTGTGTTTCAACTGTGTATGTTTGTCATCATGTCTTCGTTAATATAAGTTGCAATGAACTTAAGAAAGTTTAGGTTTGGCTATTACTACTATGTGAGATTATGTTTATTGATGTTATTCTTACACAGTGTAATTTGTCTCTGGTCCAGATCAAAGTGTGTATTTGGACTATATCAGTAAGTTAAAATATGTATACTATGGCAGAATAACTTCATTGATACAACTTAAACTGAATATAATAGTCTTTTTCCGTCTACATATATTCTTGCGTTCGTATTGCCGTATTCCTTTTATTGTATTCGGCTGGAATTGAATTATATACAGTCGAAGTGTGAATGTGTCCGTATTGTTTTTGTCCGATTGTTGATGTTATTAGGTGGGGATCTCTTAGAAAAGTGATGTAACTTTGTTTTTCATTTACGAGCGATTTTGTGTATTGATACTATTATTACAGATTGTAATTTGTCTATTTACGAGATCAAATCCGTATTCTAATATGAGTTGCAGAATTATAAAGTAGAGAATATGTTTATTTTAGCAGCATTTCATCGTTAATTCAAATTACATTGAACCTAATATGTTTTTCGTGTCTTCTTCTGCTGAATCCATACATATTGCGGTATTGCTTTTATTATATGAGGCTCAATTGATTTATGTATTATCCATGTATCATTAGTACATTCAGTCCTACTTTTGGCCATCATCTACAACAAAAGAGATGTAAATCTTGTTTTTTTACGTCTTTTTTACAAAGTGCCATAATATATAGTGCTGCATAATCATTGTGTTTCAACTGTGTATGTTTGTCATCATGTCTTCGTTAATATAAGTTGCAATGAACATAAGAAAGTTTAGGTATGGCTATGTGAGATTATATTTATTGATGTTATTCTTACAGAGTGTAATTTGTCTCTGTTCCAGATCAAAGGGTGTATTCGAACTATATCAGTAAGTTAAAATATGTATACTATGGCAGAATAACTTCATTGATACAACTTAAACTGAATATAATAGTCTTTTTCCGTCTACATATATTCTTGCGTTCGTATTGCCGTATTCCTTTTATTGTATTCGGCTGGAATTGAATTATATACAGTCGAAATGTGAATGTGTCCGTATTGTTTTTGTCCGATTGTTGATGTTATTAGGTGGGGATCTCTTAGAAAAGTGATGTAACTTTGTTTTTCATTTACGAGCGATTTTGTGTATTGATACTATTATTACAGATTGTAATTTGTCTATTTACGAGATCAAATCCGTATTCTAATATGAGTTGCAGAATTATAAAGTAGAGAATATGTTTATTTTAGCAGCATTTCATCGTTAATTCAAATTACATTGAACCTAATATGTTTTTCGTGTCTTCTTCTGCTGAATCCATACATATTGCGGTATTGCTTTTATTATATGAGGCTCAATTGATTTATGTATTATCCATGTATCATTAGTACATTCAGTCCTACTTTTGGCCATCATCTACTACAAAAGAGATGTAAATCTTGTTTTTTACGTCTTTTTTACAAAGTGCCATAATATATAGAGCTGCATAATCATTGTGTTTCAACTGTGTATGTTTGTCATCATGTCTTCGTTAATATAAGTTGCAATGAACTTAAGAAAGTTTAGGTTTGGCTATTACTACTATGTGAGATTATGTTTATTGATGTTATTCTTACACAGTGTAATTTGTCTCTGTTCCAGATCAAAGTGTGTATTCGAACTATATCATTAAGTTAAAATATGTATACTATGGCAGAATAACTTCATTGATACAACTTAAACTGAATATAATAGTCTTTTTCCGTCTACATATATTCTTGCGTTCGTATTGCCGTATTCCTTTTATTGTATTCGGCTGGAATTGAATTATATACAGTCGAAATTTGAATGTGTCCGTCTTGTTTTTGTCCGATTGTTGATGTTATTAGGGGGGATCTCTTAGAAAAGAGATGTAACTTTGTCTTTCATTTACGAGCGATTTTGTGTATTGATACTATTATTACAGATTGTAATTTGTCTATTTACGAGATCACATCCGTATTCTAATATGAGTTGCAGAATTATAAAGTAGAGAATATGTTTATTTTAGCAGCATTTCTTCGTTAATTCAAATTACATTGAACGTAATATGTTTTTCGTGTCTTCATATTTTCTTCTGAATCCATACATATTGCGGTATTGCTTTTATTATATGAGGCTCAATTGATTGATGTATTATCCATGTATCATTAGTACATTCAGTCCTACTTTTGGCCCTCATCTAATACAAAAGATATGTAAATTTTGTTTTTTACGTCTTTTTTACAAAGTGCCATAATATATAGAGTTGCATAATCATTGTGTTTCAACTGTGTATGTTTGTCATCATGTCTTCGTTAATATAAGTTGCAATGAACATAAGAAAGTTTAGGTATGGCTATTACTACTATGTGAGATTATGTTTATTGATGTTATTCTTACAGAGTGTAATTTGTCTCTGTTCCAGATCAAAGGGTGTATTCGAACTATATCAGTAAGTTAAAATATGTATACTATGGCAGAATAACTTCATTGATACAACTTAAACTGAATATAATAGTCTTTTTCCGTCTACATATATTCTTGCGTTCGTATTGCCGTATTCCTTTTATTGTATTCGGCTGGAATTGAATTATATACAGTCGAAATTTGAATGTGTCCGTATTGTTTTTGTCCGATTGTTGATGTTATTAGGTGGGGATCTCTTAGAAAAGTGATGTAACTTTGTTTTTCATTTACGAGCGATTTTGTGTATTGATACTATTATTACAGATTGTAATTTGTCTATTTACGAGATCACATCCGTATTCTAATATGAGTTGCAGAATTATAAAGTAGAGAATATGTTTATTTTAGCAGCATTTCATCGTTAATTCAAATTACATTGAACCTAATATGTTTTTCGTGTCTTCTTCTGCTGAATCTATACATATTGCGGTATTGCTTTTATTATATGAGGCTCAATTGATTTATGTATTATCCATGTATCATTAGTACATTCAGTCCTACTTTTGGCCATCATCTACTACAAAAGAGATGTAAATCTTGTTTTTTACGTCTTTTTTACAAAGTGCCATAATATATAGAGCTGCATAATCATTGTGTTTCAACTGTGTATGTTTGTCATCATGTCTTCGTTAATATAAGTTGCAATGAATTTAAGAAAGTTTAGGTTTGGCTATTACTACTATGTGAGATTATGTTTATTGATGTTATTCTTACACAGTGTAATTTGTCTCTGTTCCAGATCAAAGTGTGTATTTGGACTATATCAGTAAGTTAAAATATGTATACTATGGCAGAATAACTTCATTGATACAACTTAAACTGAATATAATAGTCTTTTTCCGTCTACATATATTCTTGCGTTCGTATTGCCGTATTCCTTTTATTGTATTCGGCTGGAATTGAATTATATACAGTCGAAATGTGAATGTGTCCGTATTGTTTTTGTCCGATTGTTGATGTTATTAGGTGGGGATCTCTTAGAAAAGTGATGTAACTTTGTTTTTCATTTACGAGCGATTTTGTGTATTGATACTATTATTACAGATTGTAATTTGTCTATTTACGAGATCAAATCCGTATTCTAATATGAGTTGCAGAATTATAAAGTAGAGAATATGTTTATTTTAGCAGCATTTCATCGTTAATTCAAATTACATTGAACCTAATATGTTTTTCGTGTCTTCTTCTGCTGAATCCATACATATTGCGGTATTGCTTTTATTATATGAGGCTCAATTGATTTATGTATTATCCATGTATCATTAGTACATTCAGTCCTACTTTTGGCCATCATCTACAACAAAAGAGATGTAAATCTTGTTTTTTTACGTCTTTTTTACAAAGTGCCATAATATATAGTGCTGCATAATCATTGTGTTTCAACTGTGTATGTTTGTCATCATGTCTTCGTTAATATAAGTTGCAATGAACATAAGAAAGTTTAGGTTTGGCTATTACTACTATGTGAGATTATGTTTATTGATGTTATTCTTACACAGTGTAATTTGTCTCTGTTCCAGATCAAAGTGTGTATTTGGACTATATCAGTAAGTTAAAATATGTATACTATGGCAGAATAACTTCATTGATACAACTTAAACTGAATATAATAGTCTTTTACCGTCTACATATATTCTTGCGTTCGTATTGCCGTATTCCTTTTATTGTATTCGGCTGGAATTAAATTATATACAGTCGAAATTTGAATGTGTCCGTATTGTTTTTGTCCGATTGTTGATGTTATTAGGGGGGGATCTCTTAGAAAAGTGATGTAACTTTGTTTTTCATTTACGAGCGATTTTGTGTATTGATACTATTATTACAGATTGTAATTTGTCTATTTACGAGATCACATCCGTATTCTAATATGAGTTGCAGAATTATAAAGTAGAGAATATGTTTATTTTAGCAGCATTTCATCGTTAATTCAAATTACATTGAACCTAATATGTTTTTCGTGTCTTCTTCTGCTGAATCCATACATATTGCGGTATTGCTTTTATTATATGAGGCTCAATTGATTTATGTATTATCCATGTATCATTAGTACATTCAGTCCTACTTTTGGCCATCATCTACAACAAAAGAGATGTAAATCTTGTTTTTTTACGTCTTTTTTACAAAGTGCCATAATATATAGTGCTGCATAATCATTGTGTTTCAACTGTGTATGTTTGTCATCATGTCTTCGTTAATATAAGTTGCAATGAACATAAGAAAGTTTAGGTTTGGCTATTACTACTATGTGAGATTATGTTTATTGATGTTATTCTTACAGAGTGTAATTTGTCTCTGTTCCAGATCAAAGTGTGTATTCGAACTATATCAGTAAGTTAAAATATGTATACTATGGCAGAATAACTTCATTGATACAACTTAAACTGAATATAATAGTCTTTTTCCGTCTACATATATTCTTGCGTTCGTATTGCCGTATTCCTTTTATTGTATTCGGCTGGAATTGAATTATATACAGTCGAAATTTGAATGTGTCCGTATTGTTTTTGTCCGATTGTTGATGTTATTAGGGGGGGATCTCTTAGAAACGTGATGTAACTTTGTTTTTCATTTACGAGCGATTTTGTGTATTGATACTATTATTACAGATTGTAATTTGTCTATTTACGAGATCACATCCGTATACTAATATGAGTTGCAGAATTATAAAGTAGAGAATATGTTTTTTTTAGCACCATTTCTTCGTTAATTCAAATTCCATTGAACGTAATATGTTTTTCGTGTCTTCTTCTTCTGAATCTATACATATTGCGGTATTGCTTTTATTATATGAGGCTCAATTGATTTATGTATTATCCATGTATCATTAGTACATTCAGTCCTACTTTTGGCCATTATCTACTACAAAAGAGATGTAAATCTTGTTCTTTACGTCTTTTTTACAAAGTGCCATAATATATAGAGCTGCATAATCATTGTGTTTCAACTGTGTATGTTTGTCATCATGTCTTCGTTAATATAAGTTGCAATGAACTTCAGAAAGTTTAGGTTTGGCTATTACTACTATGTGAGATTATGTTTATTGATGTTATTCTTACAGAGTGTAATTTGTCTCTGTTCCAGATCAAAGTGTGTATTCGAACTATATCAGTAAGTTAAAATATGTATACTTATGGCAGAATAACTTCATTGATACAACTGAAACTGAATATAATAGTCTTTTTCCGTCTACATATATTCTTGCGTTCGTATTGCCGTATTCCTTTTATTGTATTCGGCTGGAATTGAATTATATACAGTCGAAATTTGAATGTGTCCGTATTGTTTTTGTCCGATTGTTGATGTTATTAGGGGGGGATCTCTTAGAAACGTGATGTAACTTTGTTTTTCATTTACGAGCGATTTTGTGTATTGATACTATTATTACAGATTGTAATTTGTCTATTTACGAGATCACATCCGTATACTAATATGAGTTGCAGAATTATAAAGTAGAGAATATGTTTTTTTTAGCAGCATTTCTTCGTTAATTCAAATTCCATTGAACGTAATATGTTTTTCGTGTCTTCTTCTTCTGAATCTATACATATTGCGGTATTGCTTTTATTATATGAGGCTCAATTGATTTATGTATTATCCATGTATCATTAGTACATTCAGTCCTACTTTTTGCCATCATCTACTACAAAAGAGATGTAAATCTTGTTTTTTACGTCTTTTTTACAAAGTGCCATAATATATAGAGCTGCATAATCATTGTGTTTCAACTGTGTATGTTTGTCATCATGTCTTCGTTAATATAAGTTGCAATGAACTTAAGAAAGTTTAGGTTTGGCTATTACTACTATGTGAGATTATGTTTATTGATGTTATTCTTACACAGTGTAATTTGTCTCTGTTCCAGATCAAAGTGTGTATTCGAACTATATCATTAAGTTAAAATATGTATACTATGGCAGAATAACTTCATTGATACAACTTAAACTGAATATAATAGTCTTTTTCCGTCTACATATATTCTTGCGTTCGTATTGCCGTATTCCTTTTATTGTATTCGGCTGGAATTGAATTATATACAGTCGAAATTTGAATGTGTCCGTATTGTTTTTGTCCGATTGTTGATGTTATTAGGGGGGGGATCTCTTAGAAAAGTGATGTAACTTTGTTTTTCATTTACGAGCGATTTTGTGTATTGATACTATTATTACAGATTGTAATTTGTCTATTTACGAGATCACATCCGTATTCTAATATGAGTTGCAGAATTATAAAGTAGAGAATATGTTTATTTTAGCAGCATTTCTTCGTTAATTCAAATTACATTGAACGTAATATGTTTTTCGTGTCTTCTTCTGCTGAATCTATACATATTGCGGTTTTGCTTTTATTATATGAGGCTCAATTGATTTATGTATTATCCATGTATCATTAGTACATTCAGTCCTACTTTTTGCCATCATCTACTACAAAAGAGATGTAAATCTTGTTTTTTACGTCTTTTTTACAAAGTGCCATAATATATAGAGCTGCATAATCATTGTGTTTCAACTGTGTATGTTTGTCATCATGTCTTCGTTAATATAAGTTGCAATGAACTTAAGAAAGTTTAGGTTTGGCTATTACTACTATGTGAGATTATGTTTATTGATGTTATTCTTACACAGTGTAATTTGTCTCTGTTCCAGATGAAAGTGTGTATTCGAACTATATCATTAAGTTAAAATATGTATACTATGGCAGAATAACTTCATTGATACAACTTAAACTGAATATTATAGTCTTTTTCCGTCTAAATATATTCTTGCGTTCGTATTGCCGTATTCCTTTTATTGTATTCGGCTGGAATTGAATTATATACAGTCGAAATTTGAATGTGTCCGTATTGTTTTTGTCCGATTGTTGATGTTATTAGGGGGGGGATCTCTTAGAAAAGTGATGTAACTTTGTTTTTCATTTACGAGCGATTTTGTGTATTGATACTATTATTACAGATTGTAATTTGTCTATTTACGAGATCACATCCGTATTCTAATATGAGTTGCAGAATTATAAAGTAGAGAATATGTTTATTTTAGCAGCATTTCTTCGTTAATTCAAATTACATTGAACGTAATATGTTTTTCGTGTCTTCTTCTGCTGAATCTATACATATTGCGGTATTGCTTTTATTATATGAGGCTCAATTGATTTATGTATTATCCATGTATCATTAGTACATTCAGTCCTACTTTTTGCCATCATCTACTACAAAAGAGATGTAAATCTTGTTTTTTACGTCTTTTTTACAAAGTGCCATAATATATAGAGTTGCATAATCATTGTGTTTCAACTGTGTATGTTTGTCATCATGTCTTCGTTAATATAAGTTGCAATGAACATAAGAAAGTTTAGGTATGGCTATGTGAGATTATATTTATTGATGTTATTCTTACAGAGTGTAATTTGTCTCTGTTCCAGATCAAAGTGTGTATTCGAACTATATCAGTAAGTTAAAATATGTATACTATGGCAGAATAACTTCATTGATACAACTTAAACTGAATATAATAGTCTTTTTCCGTCTACATATATTCTTGCGTTCGTATTGCCGTATTCCTTTTATTGTATTCGGCTGGAATTGAATTATATACAGTCGAAATTTGAATGTGTCCGTATTGTTTTTGTCCGATTGTTGATGTTATTAGGGGGGGATCTCTTAGAAAAGTGATGTAACTTTGTTTTTCATTTACGAGCGATTTTGTGTATTGATACTATTATTACAGATTGTAATTTGTCTATTTACGAGATCACATCCGTATTCTAATATGAGTTGCAGAATTATAAAGTAGAGAATATGTTTATTTTAGCAGCATTTCTTCGTTAATTCAAATTACATTGAACGTAATATGTTTTTCGTGTCTTCTTCTTCTGAATCTATACATATTGCGGTATTGCTTTTATTATATGAGGCTCAATTGATTTATGTATTATCCATGTATCATTAGTACATTCAGTCCTACTTTTGGCCATCATCTACTACAAAAGAGATGTAAATCTTGTTTTTTTACGTCTTTTTTACAAAGTGCCATAATATATAGAGCTGCATAATCATTGTGTTTCAACTGTGTATGTTTGTCATCATGTCTTCGTTAATATAAGTTGCAATGAACTTAAGAAAGTTTAGGTTTGGCTATTACTACTATGTGAGATTATGTTTATTGATGTTATTCTTACAGAGTGTAATTTGTCTCTGTTCCAGATCAAAGTGTGTATTCGAACTATATCAGTAAGTTAAAATATGTATACTATGGCAGAATAACTTCATTGATACAACTTAAACTGAATATAATAGTCTTTTTCCGTCTACATATATTCTTGCGTTGGTATTGCCGTATTCCTTTTATTGTATTCGGCTGGAATTGAATTATATACAGTCGAAATTTGAATGTGTCCGTATTGTTTTTGTCCGATTGTTGATGTAATTAGGGGGGGGGGTCTCTTAGAAAAGTGATGTAACTTTGTTTTTCATTTACGAGCAATTTTGTGTATTGATACTATTATTACAGATTGTAATTTGTCTATTTACGAGATCACATCCGTATTCTAATATGAGTTGCAGAATTATAAAGTAGAGAATATGTTTATTTTAGCAGCATTTCTTCGTTAATTCCAATTACATTGAACGTAATATGTTTTTCGTGTCTTCTTCTTCTGAATGTATACGTATTGCGGTATTGCTTTTATTATATGAGGCTCAATTGATTTATGTATTATCCATGTATCATTAGTACATTCAGTCCTACTTTTGGCCATCATCTACTAAAAAAGAGATGTAAATCTTGTTTTTTACGTCTTTTTTACAAAGTGCCATAATATATAGAGCTGCATAATCATTGTGTTTCAACTGTGTATGTTTGTCATCATGTCTTCGTTAATATAAGTTGCAATGAACTTAAGAAAGTTTAGGTTTGGCTATTACTACTATGTGAGATTATGTTTATTGATGTTATTCTTACACAGTGTAATTTGTCTCTGTTCCAGATCAAAGTGTGTATTTGGACTATATCAGTAAGTTAAAATATGTATACTATGGCAGAATAACTTCATTGATACAACTTAAACTGAATATAATAGTCTTTTTCCGTCTACATATATTCTTGCGTTCGTATTGCCGTATTCCTTTTATTGTATTCGGCTGGAATTGAATTATATACAGTCGAAATGTGAATGTGTCCGTATTGTTTTTGTCCGATTGTTGATGTTATTAGGTGGGGATCTCTTAGAAAAGTGATGTAACTTTGTTTTTCATTTACGAGCGATTTTGTGTATTGATACTATTATTACAGATTGTAATTTGTCTATTTACGAGATCAAATCCGTATTCTAATATGAGTTGCAGAATTATAAAGTAGAGAATATGTTTATTTTAGCAGCATTTGTTCGTTAATTCAAATTCCATTGAACGTAATATGTTTTTCGTGTCTTCTTCTTCTGAATCTATACATATTGCGGTATTGCTTTTATTATATGAGGCTCAATTGATTTATGTATTATCCATGTATCATTAGTACATTCAGTCCTACTTTTGGCCATCATCTACTACAAAAGAGATGTAAATCTTGTTTTTTTACGTCTTTTTTACAAAGTGCCATAATATATAGAGCTGCATAATCATTGTGTTTCAACTGTGTATGTTTGTCATCATGTCTTCGTTAATATAAGTTGCAATGAACTTAAGAAAGTTTAGGTTTGGCTATTACTACTATGTGAGATTATGTTTATTGATGTTATTCTTACAGAGTGTAATTTGTCTCTGTTCCAGATCAAAGTGTGTATTCGAACTATATCAGTAAGTTAAAATATGTATACTATGGCAGAATAACTTCATTGATACAACTTAAACTGAATATAATAGTCTTTTTCCGTCTACATATATTCTTGCGTTGGTATTGCCGTATTCCTTTTATTGTATTCGGCTGGAATTGAATTATATACAGTCGAAATTTGAATGTGTCCGTATTGTTTTTGTCCGATTGTTGATGTTATTACGGGGGGGGGTCTCTTGGAAAAGTGATGTAACTTTGTTTTTCATTTACGAGCAATTTTGTGTATTGATACTATTATTACAGATTGTAATTTGTCTATTTACGAGATCACATCCGTATTCTAATATGAGTTGCAGAATTATAAAGTAGAGAATATGTTTATTTTAGCAGCATTTCTTCGTTAATTCCAATTACATTGAACGTAATATGTTTTTCGTGTCTTCTTCTTCTGAATGTATACGTATTGCGGTATTGCTTTTATTATATGAGGCTCAATTGATTTATGTATTATCCATGTATCATTAGTACATTCAGTCCTACTTTTGGCCATCATCTACTACAAAAGAGATGTAAATCTTGTTTTTTACGTCTTTTTTACAAAGTGCCATAATATATAGAGCTGCATAATCATTGTGTTTCAACTGTGTATGTTTGTCATCATGTCTTCGTTAATATAAGTTGCAATGAACTTAAGAAAGTTTAGGTTTGGCTATTACTACTATGTGAGATTATGTTTATTGATGTTATTCTTACACAGTGTAATTTGTCTCTGTTCCAGATCAAAGTGTGTATTTGGACTATATCAGTAAGTTAAAATATGTATACTATGGCAGAATAACTTCATTGATACAACTTAAACTGAATATAATAGTCTTTTTCCGTCTACATATATTCTTGCGTTCGTATTGCCGTATTCCTTTTATTGTATTCGGCTGGAATTGAATTATATACAGTCGAAATTTGAATGTGTCCGTATTGTTTTTGTCCGATTGTTGATGTTATTAGGTGGGGATCTCTTAGAAAAGTGATGTAACTTTGTTTTTCATTTACGAGCGATTTTGTGTATTGATACTATTATTACAGATTGTAATTTGTCTATTTACGAGATCAAATCCGTATTCTAATATGAGTTGCAGAATTATAAAGTAGAGAATATGTTTATTTTAGCAGCATTTCTTCGTTAATTCAAATTCCATTGAACGTAATATGTTTTTCGTGTCTTCTTCTTCTGAATCTATACATATTGCGGTATTGCTTTTATTATATGAGGCTCAATTGATTTATGTATTATCCATGTATCATTAGTACATTCAGTCCTACTTTTGGCCATTATCTACTACAAAAGAGATGTAAATCTTGTTCTTTACGTCTTTTTTACAAAGTGCCATAATATATAGAGCTGCATAATCATTGTGTTTCAACTGTGTATGTTTGTCATCATGTCTTCGTTAATATAAGTTGCAATGAACTTAAGAAAGTTTAGGTTTGGCTATTACTACTATGTGAGATTATGTTTATTGATGTTATTCTTACAGAGTGTAATTTGTCTCTGTTCCAGATCAAAGTGTGTATTCGAACTATATCAGTAAGTTAAAATATGTATACTATGGCAGAATAACTTCATTGATACAACTTAAACTGAATATAATAGTCTTTTTCCGTCTACATATATTCTTGCGTTCGTATTGCCGTATTCCTTTTATTGTATTCGGCTGGAATTGAATTATATACAGTCGAAATTTGAATGTGTCCGTATTGTTTTTGTCCGATTGTTGATGTTATTAGGGGGGGATCTCTTAGAAAAGTGATGTAACTTTGTTTTTCATTTACGAGCGATTTTGTGTATTGATACTATTATTACAGATTGTAATTTGTCTATTTACGAGATCACATCCGTATTCTAATATGAGTTGCAGAATTATAAAGTAGAGAATATGTTTATTTTAGCAGCATTTCATCGTTAATTCAAATTACATTGAACCTAATATGTTTTTCGTGTCTTCTTCTGCTGAATCTATACATATTGCGGTATTGCTTTTATTATATGAGGCTCAATTGATTTATGTATTATCCATGTATCATTAGTACATTCAGTCCTACTTTTGGCCCTCATCTACTACAAAAGATATGTAAATCTTGTTTTTTTACGTCTTTTTTACAAAGTGCCATAATATATAGAGTTGCATAATCATTGTGTTTCAACTGTGTATGTTTGTCATCATGTCTTCGTTAATATAAGTTGCAATGAACATAAGAAAGTTTAGGTATGGCTATGTGAGATTATATTTATTGATGTTATTCTTACAGAGTGTAATTTGTCTCTGTTCCAGATCAAAGGGTGTATTCGAACTATATCAGTAAGTTAAAATATGTATACTATGGCAGAATAACTTCATTGATACAACTTAAACTGAATATAATAGTCTTTTTCCGTCTACATATATTCTTGCGTTCGTATTGCCGTATTCCTTTTATTGTATTCGGCTGGAATTGAATTATATACAGTCGAAATTTGAATGTGTCCGTATTGTTTTTGTCCGATTGTTGATGTTATTAGGGGGGGGATCTCTTAGAAAAGTGATGTAACTTTGTTTTTCATTTACGAGCGATTTTGTGTATTGATACTATTATTACAGATTGTAATTTGTCTATTTACGAGATCACATCCGTATTCTAATATGAGTTGCAGAATTATAAAGTAGAGAATATGTTTATTTTAGCAGCATTTCTTCGTTAATTCAAATTACATTGAACGTAATATGTTTTTCGTGTCTTCTTCTGCTGAATCTATACATATTGCGGTATTGCTTTTATTATATGAGGCTCAATTGATTTATGTATTATCCATGTATCATTAGTACATTCAGTCCTACTTTTTGCCATCATCTACTACAAAAGAGATGTAAATCTTGTTTTTTACGTCTTTTTTACAAGGTGCCATAATATATAGAGCTGCATAATCATTGTGTTTCAACTGTGTATGTTTGTCATCATGTCTTCGTTAATATAAGTTGCAATGAACATAAGAAAGTTTAGGTTTGGCTATTACTACTATGTGAGATTATGTTTATTGATGTTATTCTTACACAATGTAATTTGTCTCTGTTCCAGATCAAAGTGTGTATTTTGACTATATCAGTAAGTTAAAATATGTATACTATGGCAGAATACCTTCATTGATACAACTTAAACTGAATATAATAGTCTTTTTCCGTCTACATATATTCTTGCGTTCGTATTGCCGTATTCCTTTTATTGTATTCGGCTGGAATTGAATTATATACAGTCGAAATTTGAATGTGTCCGTATTGTTTTTGTCCGATTGTTGATGTTATTAGGGGGGGGATCTCTTAGAAAAGTGATGTAACTTTGTTTTTCATTTACGAGCGATTTTGTGTATTGATACTATTATTACAGATTGTAATTTGTCTATTTACGAGATCACATCCGTATTCTAATATGAGTTGCAGAATTATAAAGTAGAGAATATGTTTATTTTAGCAGCATTTCTTCGTTAATTCAAATTACATTGAACGTAATATGTTTTTCGTGTCTTCTTCTGCTGAATCTATACATATTGCGGTATTGCTTTTATTATATGAGGCTCAATTGATTTATGTATTATCCATGTATCATTAGTACATTCAGTCCTACTTTTTGCCATCATCTACTACAAAAGAGATGTAAATCTTGTTTTTTACGTCTTTTTTACAAAGTGCCATAATATATAGAGTTGCATAATCATTGTGTTTCAACTGTGTATGTTTGTCATCATGTCTTCGTTAATATAAGTTGCAATGAACATAAGAAAGTTTAGGTATGGCTATGTGAGATTATATTTATTGATGTTATTCTTACAGAGTGTAATTTGTCTCTGTTCCAGATCAAAGTGTGTATTCGAACTATATCAGTAAGTTAAAATATGTATACTATGGCAGAATAACTTCATTGATACAACTTAAACTGAATATAATAGTCTTTTTCCGTCTACATATATTCTTGCGTTCGTATTGCCGTATTCCTTTTATTGTATTCGGCTGGAATTGAATTATATACAGTCGAAATTTGAATGTGTCCGTATTGTTTTTGTCCGATTGTTGATGTTATTAGGGGGGGATCTCTTAGAAAAGTGATGTAACTTTGTTTTTCATTTACGAGCGATTTTGTTTATTGATACTATTATTACAGATTGTAATTTGTCTATTTACGAGATCACATCCGTATTCTAATATGAGTTGCAGAATTATAAAGTAGAGAATATGTTTATTTTAGCAGCATTTGTTCGTTAATTCAAATTCCATTGAACGTAATATGTTTTTCGTGTCTTCTTCTTCTGAATCTATACATATTGCGGTATTGCTTTTATTATATGAGGCTCAATTGATTTATGTATTATCCATGTATCATTAGTACATTCAGTCCTACTTTTGGCCATCATCTACTACAAAAGAGATGTAAATCTTGTTTTTTTACGTCTTTTTTACAAAGTGCCATAATATATAGAGCTGCATAATCATTGTGTTTCAACTGTGTATGTTTGTCATCATGTCTTCGTTAATATAAGTTGCAATGAACTTAAGAAAGTTTAGGTTTGGCTATTACTACTATGTGAGATTATGTTTATTGATGTTATTCTTACAGAGTGTAATTTGTCTCTGTTCCAGATCAAAGTGTGTATTCGAACTATATCAGTAAGTTAAAATATGTATACTATGGCAGAATAACTTCATTGATACAACTTAAACTGAATATAATAGTCTTTTTCCGTCTACATATATTCTTGCGTTGGTATTGCCGTATTCCTTTTATTGTATTCGGCTGGAATTGAATTATATACAGTCGAAATTTGAATGTGTCCGTATTGTTTTTGTCCGATTGTTGATGTTATTAGGGGGGGGGTCTCTTAGAAAAGTGATGTAACTTTGTTTTTCATTTACGAGCAATTTTGTGTATTGATACTATTATTACAGATTGTAATTTGTCTATTTACGAGATCACATCCGTATTCTAATATGAGTTGCAGAATTATAAAGTAGAGAATATGTTTATTTTAGCAGCATTTCTTCGTTAATTCCAATTACATTGAACGTAATATGTTTTTCGTGTCTTCTTCTTCTGAATGTATACGTATTGCGGTATTGCTTTTATTATATGAGGCTCAATTGATTTATGTATTATCCATGTATCATTAGTACATTCAGTCCTACTTTTGGCCATCATCTACTAAAAAAGAGATGTAAATCTTGTTTTTTACGTCTTTTTTACAAAGTGCCATAATATATAGAGCTGCATAATCATTGTGTTTCAACTGTGTATGTTTGTCATCATGTCTTCGTTAATATAAGTTGCAATGAACTTAAGAAAGTTTAGGTTTGGCTATTACTACTATGTGAGATTATGTTTATTGATGTTATTCTTACACAGTGTAATTTGTCTCTGTTCCAGATCAAAGTGTGTATTTGGACTATATCAGTAAGTTAAAATATGTATACTATGGCAGAATAACTTCATTGATACAACTTAAACTGAATATAATAGTCTTTTTCCGTCTACATATATTCTTGCGTTCGTATTGCCGTATTCCTTTTATTGTATTCGGCTGGAATTGAATTATATACAGTCGAAATTTGAATGTGTCCGTATTGTTTTTGTCCGATTGTTGATGTTATTAGGTGGGGATCTCTTAGAAAAGTGATGTAACTTTGTTTTTCATTTACGAGCGATTTTGTGTATTGATACTATTATTACAGATTGTAATTTGTCTATTTACGAGATCAAATCCGTATTCTAATATGAGTTGCAGAATTATAAAGTAGAGAATATGTTTATTTTAGCAGCATTTCTTCGTTAATTCCAATTCCATTGAACGTAATATATTTTTCGTATCTTCATATTTTCTTCTGAATCCATACATATTGCGGTATTGCTTTTATTATATGAGGCTCAATTGATTTATGTATTATCCATGTATCATTAGTACATTCAGTCCTACTTTTGGCCCTCATCTACTACAAAAGATATGTAAATTTTGTTTTTTACGTCTTTTTTACAAAGTGCCATAATATATAGAGTTGCATAATCATTGTGTTTCAACTGTGTATGTTTGTCATCATGTCTTCGTTAATATAAGTTGCAATGAACATAAGAAAGTTTAGGTTTGGCTATTACTACTATGTGAGATTATGTTTATTGATGTTATTCTTACACAGTGTAATTTGTCTCTGTTCCAGATCAAAGTGTGTATTTTGACTATATCAGTAAGTTAAAATATGTATACTATGGCAGAATACCTTCATTGATACAACTTAAACTGAATATAATAGTCTTTTTCCGTCTACATATATTCTTGCGTTCGTATTGCCGTATTCCTTTTATTGTATTCGGCTGGAATTGAATTATATACAGTCGAAATTTGAATGTGTCCGTATTGTTTTTGTCCGATTGTTGATGTTATTAGGGGGGGGATCTCTTAGAAAAGAGATGTAACTTTGTTTTTCATTTACGAGCGATTTTGTGTATTGATACTATTATTACAGATTGTAATTTGTCTATTTACGAGATCACATCCGTATTCTAATATGAGTTGCAGAATTATAAAGTAGAGAATATGTTTATTTTAGCAGCATTTCTTCGTTAATTCAAATTACATTGAACGTAATATGTTTTTCGTGTCTTCTTCTGCTGAATCTATACATATTGCGGTATTGCTTTTATTATATGAGGCTCAATTGATTTATGTATTATCCATGTATCATTAGTACATTCAGTCCTACTTTTTGCCATCATCTACTACAAAAGAGATGTAAATCTTGTTTTTTACGTCTTTTTTACAAAGTGCCATAATATATAGAGCTGCATAATCATTGTGTTTCAACTGTGTATGTTTGTCATCATGTCTTCGTTAATATAAGTTGCAATGAACTTAAGAAAGTTTAGGTTTGGCTATTACTACTATGTGAGATTATGTTTATTGATGTTATTCTTACACAGTGTAATTTGTCTCTGTTCCAGATCAAAGTGTGTATTCGAACTATATCATTAAGTTAAAATATGTATACTATGGCAGAATAACTTCATTGATACAACTTAAACTGAATATAATAGTCTTTTTCCGTCTACATATATTCTTGCGTTCGTATTGCCGTATTCCTTTTATTGTATTCGGCTGGAATTGAATTATATACAGTCGAAATTTGAATGTGTCCGTATTGTTTTTGTCCGATTGTTGATGTTATTAGGGGGGGGATCTCTTAGAAAAGTGATGTAACTTTGTTTTTCATTTACGAGCGATTTTGTGTATTGATACTATTATTACAGATTGTAATTTGTCTATTTACGAGATCACATCCGTATTCTAATATGAGTTGCAGAATTATAAAGTAGAGAATATGTTTATTTTAGCAGCATTTCTTCGTTAATTCAAATTACATTGAACGTAATATGTTTTTCGTGTCTTCTTCTGCTGAATCTATACATATTGCGGTTTTGCTTTTATTATATGAGGCTCAATTGATTTATGTATTATCCATGTATCATTAGTACATTCAGTCCTACTTTTTGCCATCATCTACTACAAAAGAGATGTAAATCTTGTTTTTTACGTCTTTTTTACAAAGTGCCATAATATATAGAGCTGCATAATCATTGTGTTTCAACTGTGTATGTTTGTCATCATGTCTTCGTTAATATAAGTTGCAATGAACTTAAGAAAGTTTAGGTTTGGCTATTACTACTATGTGAGATTATGTTTATTGATGTTATTCTTACACAGTGTAATTTGTCTCTGTTCCAGATGAAAGTGTGTATTCGAACTATATCATTAAGTTAAAATATGTATACTATGGCAGAATAACTTCATTGATACAACTTAAACTGAATATTATAGTCTTTTTCCGTCTAAATATATTCTTGCGTTCGTATTGCCGTATTCCTTTTATTGTATTCGGCTGGAATTGAATTATATACAGTCGAAATTTGAATGTGTCCGTATTGTTTTTGTCCGATTGTTGATGTTATTAGGGGGGGGATCTCTTAGAAAAGTGATGTAACTTTGTTTTTCATTTACGAGCGATTTTGTGTATTGATACTATTATTACAGATTGTAATTTGTCTATTTACGAGATCACATCCGTATTCTAATATGAGTTGCAGAATTATAAAGTAGAGAATATGTTTATTTTAGCAGCATTTCTTCGTTAATTCAAATTACATTGAACGTAATATGTTTTTCGTGTCTTCTTCTGCTGAATCTATACATATTGCGGTATTGCTTTTATTATATGAGGCTCAATTGATTTATGTATTATCCATGTATCATTAGTACATTCAGTCCTACTTTTTGCCATCATCTACTACAAAAGAGATGTAAATCTTGTTTTTTACGTCTTTTTTACAAAGTGCCATAATATATAGAGTTGCATAATCATTGTGTTTCAACTGTGTATGTTTGTCATCATGTCTTCGTTAATATAAGTTGCAATGAACATAAGAAAGTTTAGGTATGGCTATGTGAGATTATATTTATTGATGTTATTCTTACAGAGTGTAATTTGTCTCTGTTCCAGATCAAAGTGTGTATTCGAACTATATCAGTAAGTTAAAATATGTATACTATGGCAGAATAACTTCATTGATACAACTTAAACTGAATATAATAGTCTTTTTCCGTCTACATATATTCTTGCGTTCGTATTGCCGTATTCCTTTTATTGTATTCGGCTGGAATTGAATTATATACAGTCGAAATTTGAATGTGTCCGTATTGTTTTTGTCCGATTGTTGATGTTAGGATCTCTTAGAAAAGTGATGTAACTTTGTTTTTCATTTACGAGCGATTTTGTGTATTGATACTATTATTACAGATTGTAATTTGTCTATTTACGAGATCACATCCGTATTCTAATATGAGTTGCAGAATTATAAAGTAGAGAATATGTTTATTTTAGCAGCATTTCTTCGTTAATTCAAATTACATTGAACGTAATATGTTTTTCGTGTCTTCTTCTTCTGAATCTATACATATTGCGGTATTGCTTTTATTATATGAGGCTCAATTGATTTATGTATTATCCATGTATCATTAGTACATTCAGTCCTACTTTTGGCCATCATCTACTACAAAAGAGATGTAAATCTTGTTTTTTTACGTCTTTTTTACAAAGTGCCATAATATATAGAGCTGCATAATCATTGTGTTTCAACTGTGTATGTTTGTCATCATGTCTTCGTTAATATAAGTTGCAATGAACTTAAGAAAGTTTAGGTTTGGCTATTACTACTATGTGAGATTATGTTTATTGATGTTATTCTTACAGAGTGTAATTTGTCTCTGTTCCAGATCAAAGTGTGTATTCGAACTATATCAGTAAGTTAAAATATGTATACTATGGCAGAATAACTTCATTGATACAACTTAAACTGAATATAATAGTCTTTTTCCGTCTACATATATTCTTGCGTTGGTATTGCCGTATTCCTTTTATTGTATTCGGCTGGAATTGAATTATATACAGTCGAAATTTGAATGTGTCCGTATTGTTTTTGTCCGATTGTTGATGTTATTAGGGGGGGGGGTCTCTTAGAAAAGTGATGTAACTTTGTTTTTCATTTACGAGCAATTTTGTGTATTGATACTATTATTACAGATTGTAATTTGTCTATTTACGAGATCACATCCGTATTCTAATATGAGTTGCAGAATTATAAAGTAGAGAATATGTTTATTTTAGCAGCATTTCTTCGTTAATTCCAATTACATTGAACGTAATATGTTTTTCGTGTCTTCTTCTTCTGAATGTATACGTATTGCGGTATTGCTTTTATTATATGAGGCTCAATTGATTTATGTATTATCCATGTATCATTAGTACATTCAGTCCTACTTTTGGCCATCATCTACTAAAAAAGAGATGTAAATCTTGTTTTTTACGTCTTTTTTACAAAGTGCCATAATATATAGAGCTGCATAATCATTGTGTTTCAACTGTGTATGTTTGTCATCATGTCTTCGTTAATATAAGTTGCAATGAACTTAAGAAAGTTTAGGTTTGGCTATTACTACTATGTGAGATTATGTTTATTGATGTTATTCTTACACAGTGTAATTTGTCTCTGTTCCAGATCAAAGTGTGTATTTGGACTATATCAGTAAGTTAAAATATGTATACTATGGCAGAATAACTTCATTGATACAACTTAAACTGAATATAATAGTCTTTTTCCGTCTACATATATTCTTGCGTTCGTATTGCCGTATTCCTTTTATTGTATTCGGCTGGAATTGAATTATATACAGTCGAAATTTGAATGTGTCCGTATTGTTTTTGTCCGATTGTTGATGTTATTAGGTGGGGATCTCTTAGAAAAGTGATGTAACTTTGTTTTTCATTTACGAGCGATTTTGTGTATTGATACTATTATTACAGATTGTAATTTGTCTATTTACGAGATCAAATCCGTATTCTAATATGAGTTGCAGAATTATAAAGTAGAGAATATGTTTATTTTAGCAGCATTTCTTCGTTAATTCAAATTCCATTGAACGTAATATGTTTTTCGTGTCTTCTTCTTCTGAATCTATACATATTGCGGTATTGCTTTTATTATATGAGGCTCAATTGATTTATGTATTATCCATGTATCATTAGTACATTCAGTCCTACTTTTGGCCATTATCTACTACAAAAGAGATGTAAATCTTGTTCTTTACGTCTTTTTTACAAAGTGCCATAATATATAGAGCTGCATAATCATTGTGTTTCAACTGTGTATGTTTGTCATCATGTCTTCGTTAATATAAGTTGCAATGAACTTAAGAAAGTTTAGGTTTGGCTATTACTACTATGTGAGATTATGTTTATTGATGTTATTCTTACAGAGTGTAATTTGTCTCTGTTCCAGATCAAAGTGTGTATTCGAACTATATCAGTAAGTTAAAATATGTATACTATGGCAGAATAACTTCATTGATACAACTTAAACTGAATATAATAGTCTTTTTCCGTCTACATATATTCTTGCGTTCGTATTGCCGTATTCCTTTTATTGTATTCGGCTGGAATTGAATTATATACAGTCGAAATTTGAATGTGTCCGTATTGTTTTTGTCCGATTGTTGATGTTATTAGGGGGGGATCTCTTAGAAAAGTGATGTAACTTTGTTTTTCATTTACGAGCGATTTTGTGTATTGATACTATTATTACAGATTGTAATTTGTCTATTTACGAGATCACATCCGTATTCTAATATGAGTTGCAGAATTATAAAGTAGAGAATATGTTTATTTTAGCAGCATTTCATCGTTAATTCAAATTACATTGAACCTAATATGTTTTTCGTGTCTTCTTCTGCTGAATCTATACATATTGCGGTATTGCTTTTATTATATGAGGCTCAATTGATTTATGTATTATCCATGTATCATTAGTACATTCAGTCCTACTTTTGGCCCTCATCTACTACAAAAGATATGTAAATCTTGTTTTTTTACGTCTTTTTTACAAAGTGCCATAATATATAGAGTTGCATAATCATTGTGTTTCAACTGTGTATGTTTGTCATCATGTCTTCGTTAATATAAGTTGCAATGAACATAAGAAAGTTTAGGTATGGCTATGTGAGATTATATTTATTGATGTTATTCTTACAGAGTGTAATTTGTCTCTGTTCCAGATCAAAGGGTGTATTCGAACTATATCAGTAAGTTAAAATATGTATACTATGGCAGAATAACTTCATTGATACAACTTAAACTGAATATAATAGTCTTTTTCCGTCTACATATATTCTTGCGTTCGTATTGCCGTATTCCTTTTATTGTATTCGGCTGGAATTGAATTATATACAGTCGAAATTTGAATGTGTCCGTATTGTTTTTGTCCGATTGTTGATGTTATTAGGGGGGGGATCTCTTAGAAAAGTGATGTAACTTTGTTTTTCATTTACGAGCGATTTTGTGTATTGATACTATTATTACAGATTGTAATTTGTCTATTTACGAGATCACATCCGTATTCTAATATGAGTTGCAGAATTATAAAGTAGAGAATATGTTTATTTTAGCAGCATTTCTTCGTTAATTCAAATTACATTGAACGTAATATGTTTTTCGTGTCTTCTTCTGCTGAATCTATACATATTGCGGTATTGCTTTTATTATATGAGGCTCAATTGATTTATGTATTATCCATGTATCATTAGTACATTCAGTCCTACTTTTTGCCATCATCTACTACAAAAGAGATGTAAATCTTGTTTTTTTACGTCTTTTTTACAAAGTGCCATAATATATAGAGCTGCATAATCATTGTGTTTCAACTGTGTATGTTTGTCATCATGTCTTCGTTAATATAAGTTGCAATGAACTTAAGAAAGTTTAGGTTTGGCTATTACTACTATGTGAGATTATGTTTATTGATGTTATTCTTACAGAGTGTAATTTGTCTCTGTTCCAGATCAAAGTGTGTATTCGAACTATATCAGTAAGTTAAAATATGTATACTATGGCAGAATAACTTCATTGATACAACTTAAACTGAATATAATAGTCTTTTTCCGTCTACATATATTCTTGCGTTGGTATTGCCGTATTCCTTTTATTGTATTCGGCTGGAATTGAATTATATACAGTCGAAATTTGAATGTGTCCGTATTGTTTTTGTCCGATTGTTGATGTTATTAGGGGGGGGGGTCTCTTAGAAAAGTGATGTAACTTTGTTTTTCATTTACGAGCAATTTTGTGTATTGATACTATTATTACAGATTGTAATTTGTCTATTTACGAGATCACATCCGTATTCTAATATGAGTTGCAGAATTATAAAGTAGAGAATATGTTTATTTTAGCAGCATTTCTTCGTTAATTCCAATTACATTGAACGTAATATGTTTTTCGTGTCTTCTTCTTCTGAATGTATACGTATTGCGGTATTGCTTTTATTATATGAGGCTCAATTGATTTATGTATTATCCATGTATCATTAGTACATTCAGTCCTACTTTTGGCCATCATCTACTAAAAAAGAGATGTAAATCTTGTTTTTTACGTCTTTTTTACAAAGTGCCATAATATATAGAGCTGCATAATCATTGTGTTTCAACTGTGTATGTTTGTCATCATGTCTTCGTTAATATAAGTTGCAATGAACTTAAGAAAGTTTAGGTTTGGCTATTACTACTATGTGAGATTATGTTTATTGATGTTATTCTTACACAGTGTAATTTGTCTCTGTTCCAGATCAAAGTGTGTATTTGGACTATATCAGTAAGTTAAAATATGTATACTATGGCAGAATAACTTCATTGATACAACTTAAACTGAATATAATAGTCTTTTTCCGTCTACATATATTCTTGCGTTCGTATTGCCGTATTCCTTTTATTGTATTCGGCTGGAATTGAATTATATACAGTCGAAATTTGAATGTGTCCGTATTGTTTTTGTCCGATTGTTGATGTTATTAGGTGGGGATCTCTTAGAAAAGTGATGTAACTTTGTTTTTCATTTACGAGCGATTTTGTGTATTGATACTATTATTACAGATTGTAATTTGTCTATTTACGAGATCAAATCCGTATTCTAATATGAGTTGCAGAATTATAAAGTAGAGAATATGTTTATTTTAGCAGCATTTCTTCGTTAATTCCAATTCCATTGAACGTAATATATTTTTCGTATCTTCATATTTTCTTCTGAATCCATACATATTGCGGTATTGCTTTTATTATATGAGGCTCAATTGATTTATGTATTATCCATGTATCATTAGTACATTCAGTCCTACTTTTGGCCCTCATCTACTACAAAAGATATGTAAATTTTGTTTTTTACGTCTTTTTTACAAAGTGCCATAATATATAGAGTTGCATAATCATTGTGTTTCAACTGTGTATGTTTGTCATCATGTCTTCGTTAATATAAGTTGCAATGAACATAAGAAAGTTTAGGTTTGGCTATTACTACTATGTGAGATTATGTTTATTGATGTTATTCTTACACAGTGTAATTTGTCTCTGTTCCAGATCAAAGTGTGTATTTTGACTATATCAGTAAGTTAAAATATGTATACTATGGCAGAATACCTTCATTGATACAACTTAAACTGAATATAATAGTCTTTTTCCGTCTACATATATTCTTGCGTTCGTATTGCCGTATTCCTTTTATTGTATTCGGCTGGAATTGAATTATATACAGTCGAAATTTGAATGTGTCCGTATTGTTTTTGTCCGATTGTTGATGTTATTAGGGGGGGGATCTCTTAGAAAAGAGATGTAACTTTGTTTTTCATTTACGAGCGATTTTGTGTATTGATACTATTATTACAGATTGTAATTTGTCTATTTACGAGATCACATCCGTATTCTAATATGAGTTGCAGAATTATAAAGTAGAGAATATGTTTATTTTAGCAGCATTTCTTCGTTAATTCCAATTCCATTGAACGTAATATATTTTTCGTATCTTCATATTTTCTTCTGAATCCATACATATTGCGGTATTGCTTTTATTATATGAGGCTCAATTGATTTATGTATTATCCATGTATCATTAGTACATTCAGTCCTACTTTTGGCCCTCATCTACTACAAAAGATATGTAAATTTTGTTTTTTACGTCTTTTTTACAAAGTGCCATAATATATAGAGTTGCATAATCATTGTGTTTCAACTGTGTATGTTTGTCATCATGTCTTCGTTAATATAAGTTGCAATGAACATAAGAAAGTTTAGGTTTGGCTATTACTACTATGTGAGATTATGTTTATTGATGTTATTCTTACACAGTGTAATTTGTCTCTGTTCCAGATCAAAGTGTGTATTTTGACTATATCAGTAAGTTAAAATATGTATACTATGGCAGAATACCTTCATTGATACAACTTAAACTGAATATAATAGTCTTTTTCCGTCTACATATATTCTTGCGTTCGTATTGCCGTATTCCTTTTATTGTATTCGGCTGGAATTGAATTATATACAGTCGAAATTTGAATGTGTCCGTATTGTTTTTGTCCGATTGTTGATGTTATTAGGGGGGGGATCTCTTAGAAAAGAGATGTAACTTTGTTTTTCATTTACGAGCGATTTTGTGTATTGATACTATTATTACAGATTGTAATTTGTCTATTTACGAGATCACATCCGTATTCTAATATGAGTTGCAGAATTATAAAGTAGAGAATATGTTTATTTTAGCAGCATTTCTTCGTTAATTCAAATTACATTGAACGTAATATGTTTTTCGTGTCTTCTTCTGCTGAATCTATACATATTGCGGTATTGCTTTTATTATATGAGGCTCAATTGATTTATGTATTATCCATGTATCATTAGTACATTCAGTCCTACTTTTTGCCATCATCTACTACAAAAGAGATGTAAATCTTGTTTTTTACGTCTTTTTTACAAGGTGCCATAATATATAGAGCTGCATAATCATTGTGTTTCAACTGTGTATGTTTGTCATCATGTCTTCGTTAATATAAGTTGCAATGAACATAAGAAAGTTTAGGTTTGGCTATTACTACTATGTGAGATTATGTTTATTGATGTTATTCTTACACAGTGTAATTTGTCTCTGTTCCAGATCAAAGTGTGTATTTTGACTATATCAGTAAGTTAAAATATGTATACTATGGCAGAATACCTTCATTGATACAACTTAAACTGAATATAATAGTCTTTTTCCGTCTACATATATTCTTGCGTTCGTATTGCCGTATTCCTTTTATTGTATTCGGCTGGAATTGAATTATATACAGTCGAAATTTGAATGTGTCCGTATTGTTTTTGTCCGATTGTTGATGTTATTAGGGGGGGGATCTCTTAGAAAAGAGATGTAACTTTGTTTTTCATTTACGAGCCATTTTGTGTATTGATACTATTATTACAGATTGTAATTTGTCTATTTACGAGATCACATCCGTATTCTAATATGAGTTGCAGAATTATAAAGTAGAGAATATGTTTATTTTAGCAGCATTTCTTCGTTAATTCAAATTACATTGAACGTAATATGTTTTTCGTGTCTTCTTCTGCTGAATCTATACATATTGCGGTATTGCTTTTATTATATGAGGCTCAATTGATTTATGTATTATCCATGTATCATTAGTACATTCAGTCCTACTTTTTGCCATCATCTACTACAAAAGAGATGTAAATCTTGTTTTTTACGTCTTTTTTACAAGGTGCCATAATATATAGAGCTGCATAATCATTGTGTTTCAACTGTGTATGTTTGTCATCATGTCTTCGTTAATATAAGTTGCAATGAACATAAGAAAGTTTAGGTTTGGCTATTACTACTATGTGAGATTATGTTTATTGATGTTATTCTTACAGAGTGTAATTTGTCTCTGTTCCAGATCAAAGTGTGTATTCGAACTATATCAGTAAGTTAAAATATGTATACTATGGCAGAATAACTTCATTGATACAACTTAAACTGAATATAATAGTCTTTTTCCGTCTACATATATTCTTGCGTTCGTATTGCCGTATTCCTTTTATTGTATTCGGCTGGAATTGAATTATATACAGTCGAAATTTGAATGTGTCCGTATTGTTTTTGTCCGATTGTTGATGTTATTAGGGGGGGATCTCTTAGAAAAGTGATGTAACTTTGTTTTTCATTTACGAGCGATTTTGTGTATTGATACTATTATTACAGATTGTAATTTGTCTATTTACGAGATCACATCCGTATTCTAATATGAGTTGCAGAATTATAAAGTAGAGAATATGTTTATTTTAGCAGCATTTCATCGTTAATTCAAATTACATTGAACCTAATATGTTTTTCGTGTCTTCTTCTGCTGAATCTATACATATTGCGGTATTGCTTTTATTATATGAGGCTCAATTGATTTATGTATTATCCATGTATCATTAGTACATTCAGTCCTACTTTTGGCCCTCATCTACTACAAAAGATATGTAAATTTTGTTTTTTACGTCTTTTTTACAAAGTGCCATAATATATAGAGTTGCATAATCATTGTGTTTCAACTGTGTATGTTTGTCATCATGTCTTCGTTAATATAAGTTGCAATGAACATAAGAAAGTTTAGGTATGGCTATGTGAGATTATATTTATTGATGTTATTCTTACAGAGTGTAATTTGTCTCTGTTCCAGATCAAAGGGTGTATTCGAACTATATCAGTAAGTTAAAATATGTATACTATGGCAGAATAACTTCATTGATACAAATTAAACTGAATATAATAGTCTTTTTCCGTCTACATATATTCTTGCGTTCGTATTGCCGTATTCCTTTTATTGTATTCGGCTGGAATTGAATTATATACAGTCGAAATTTGAATGTGTCCGTATTGTTTTTGTCCGATTGTTGATGTTATTAGGGGGGGGATCTCTTAGAAAAGTGATGTAACTTTGTTTTTCATTTACGAGCGATTTTGTGTATTGATACTATTATTACAGATTGTAATTTGTCTATTTACGAGATCACATCCGTATTCTAATATGAGTTGCAGAATTATAAAGTAGAGAATATGTTTATTTTAGCAGCATTTCTTCGTTAATTCCAATTACATTGAACGTAATATATTTTTCGTATCTTCATATTTTCTTCTGAATCCATACATATTGCGGTATTGCTTTTATTATATGAGGCTCAATTGATTTATGTATTATCCATGTATCATTAGTACATTCAGTCCTACTTTTGGCCATCATCTACAACAAAAGAGATGTAAATCTTGTTTTTTTACGTCTTTTTTACAAAGTGCCATAATATATAGTGCTGCATAATCATTGTGTTTCAACTGTGTATGTTTGTCATCATGTCTTCGTTAATATAAGTTGCAATGAACATAAGAAAGTTTAGGTTTGGCTATTATTACTATGTGAGATTATGTTTATTGATGTTATTCTTACAGAGTGTAATTTGTCTCTGTTCCAGATCAAAGGGTGTATTCGAACTATATCAGTAAGTTAAAATATGTATACTATGGCAGAATAACTTCATTGATACAACTTAAACTGAATATAATAGTCTTTTTCCGTCTACATGTATTCTTGCATTCGTATTGCCGTATTCCTTTTATTGTATTCGGCTGGAATTGAATTATATACAGTCGAAATTTGAATGTGTCCGTATTGTTTTTGTCCGATTGTTGATGTTATTAGGGGGGGATCTCTTAGAAAAGTGATGTAACTTTGTTTTTCATTTACGAGCGATTTTGTGTATTGATACTATTATTACAGATTGTAATTTGTCTATTTACGAGATCACATCCGTATTCTAATATGAGTTGCAGAATTATAAAGTAGAGAATATGTTTATTTTAGCAGCATTTCTTCGTTAATTCCAATTACATTGAACGTAATATGTTTTTCGTGTCTTCATATTTTCTTCTGAATCCATACATATTGCGGTATTGCTTTTATTATATGAGGCTCAATTGATTTATGTATTATCCATGCATCATTAGTACATTCAGTCCTACTTTTGGCCATCATCTACTACAAAATAGATGTAAATCTTGTTTTTTACGTCTTTTTTACTAAGTGCCATAATATATAGAGCTGCATAATCATTGTGTTTCAACTGTGTATGTTTGTCATCATGTCTTCGTTAATATAAGTTGCAATGAACATAAGAAAGTTTAGGTTTGGCTATTACTACTATGTGAGATTATGTTTATTGATGTTATTCTTACACAGTGTAATTTGTCTCTGTTCCAGATCAAAGTGTGTATTTGGACTATATCAGTAAGTTAAAATATGTATACTATGGCAGAATAACTTCATTGATACAACTTAAACTGAATATAATAGTCTTTTTCCGTCTACATGTATTCTTGCATTCGTATTGCCGTATTCCTTTTATTGTATTCGGCTGGAATTGAATTATATACAGTCGAAATTTGAATGTGTCCGTATTGTTTTTGTCCGATTGTTGATGTTATTAGGGGGGGATCTCTTAGAAACGTGATGTAACTTTGTTTTTCATTTACGAGCGATTTTGTGTATTGATACTATTATTACAGATTGTAATTTGTCTATTTACGAGATCACATCCGTATTCTAATATGAGTTGCAGAATTATAAAGTAGAGAATATGTTTATTTTAGCAGCATTTCTTCGTTAATTCAAATTACATTGAACGTAATATGTTTTTCGTGTCTTCTTCTGAATCTATACGTATTGCGGTATTGCTTTTATTATATGAGGCTCAATTGATTTATGTATTATCCATGTATCATTAGTACATTCAGTCCTACTTTTGGCCCTCATCTACTACAAAAGATATGTAAATTTTGTTTTTTACGTCTTTTTTTACAAAGTGCCATAATATATAGAGTTGCATAATCATTGTGTTTCAACTGTGTATGTTTGTCATCATGTCTTCGTTAATATAAGTTGCAATGAACATAAGAAAGTTTAGGTTTGGCTATTACTACTATGTGAGATTATGTTTATTGATGTTATTCTTATACAGTGTAATTTGTCTCTGTTCCAGATCAAAGTGTGTATTTGGACTATATCAGTAAGTTAAAATATGTATACTATGGCAGAATAACTTCATTGATACAACTTAAACTGAATATAATAGTCTTTTTCCGTCTACATGTATTCTTGCATTCGTATTGCCGTATTCCTTTTATTGTATTCGGCTGGAATTGAATTATATACAGTCGAAATTTGAATGTGTCCGTATTGTTTTTGTCCGATTGTTGATGTTATTAGGGGGGGATCTCTTAGAAACGTGATGTAACTTTGTTTTTCATTTACGAGCGATTTTGTGTATTGATGCTATTATTACAGATTGTAATTTGTCTATTTACGAGATCACATCCGTATTCTAATATGAGTTGCAGAATTATAAAGTAGAGAATATGTTTATTTTAGCAGCATTTCTTCGTTAATTCAAATTACATTGAACGTAATATGTTTTTCGTGTCTTCTTCTTCTGAATCTATACGTATTGCGGTATTGCTTTTATTATATGAGGCTCAATTGATTTATGTATTATCCATGTATCATTAGTACATTCAGTCCTACTTTTGGCCATCATCTACTACAAAAGATATGTAAATTTTGTTCTTTACGTCTTTTTTACAAAGTGCCATAATATATAGAGTTGCATAATCATTGTGTTTCAACTGTGTATGTTTGTCATCATGTCTTCGTTAATATAAGTTGCAATGAACATAAGAAAGTTTAGGTATGGCTATTACTACTATGTGAGATTATGTTTATTGATGTTATTCTTACACAGTGTAATTTGTCTCTGTTCCAGATCAAAGTGTGTATTCGAACTATATCAGTAAGTTAAAATATGTATACTATGGCAGAATAACTTCATTGATACAACTTAAACTGAATATAATAGTCTTTTTCCGTCTACATATATTCTTGCGTTCGTATTGCCGTATTCCTTTTATTGTATTCGGCTGGAATTGAATTATATACAGTCAAAATTTGAATATGTCCGTATTGTTTTTGTCCGATTGTTGATGTTATTAGGGGGGGATCTCTTAGAAAAGTGATGTAACTTTGTTTTTCATTTACGAGCGATTTTGTGTATTGATACTATTATTACAGATTGTAATTTGTCTATTTACGAGATCACATCCGTATTCTAATATGAGTTGCAGAATTATAAAGTAGAGAATATGTTTATTTTAGCAGCATTTCTTCGTTAATTCAAATTACATTGAACGTAATATGTTTTTCGTGTCTTCTTCTTCTGAATCTATACGTATTGCGGTATTGCTTTTATTATATGAGGCTCAATTGATTGATGTATTATCCATGTATCATTAGTACATTCAGTCCTACTTTTGGCCCTCATCTACTACAAAAGATATGTAAATTTTGTTTTTTACGTCTTTTTTTACAAAGTGCCATAATATATAGAGTTGCATAATCATTGTGTTTCAACTGTGTATGTTTGTCATCATGTCTTCGTTAATATAAGTTGCAATGAACATAAGAAAGTTTAGGTTTGGCTATTACTACTATGTGAGATTATGTTTATTGATGTTATTCTTACACAGTGTAATTTGTCTCTGTTCCAGATCAAAGTGTGTATTTGGACTATATCAGTAAGTTAAAATATGTATACTATGGCAGAATAACTTCATTGATACAACTTAAACTGAATATAATAGTCTTTTTCCGTCTACATGTATTCTTGCATTCGTATTGCCGTATTCCTTTTATTGTATTCGGCTGGAATTGAATTATATACAGTCGAAATTTGAATGTGTCCGTATTGTTTTTGTCCGATTGTTGATGTTATTAGTGGGGGATCTCTTAGAAACGTGATGTAACTTTGTTTTTCATTTAAGAGCGATTTTGTGTATTGATGCTATTATTACAGATTGTAATTTGTCTATTTACGAGATCACATCCGTATTCTAATATGAGTTGCAGAATTATAAAGTAGAGAATATGTTTATTTTAGCAGCATTTCTTCGTTAATTCAAATTACATTGAACGTAATATGTTTTTCGTGTCTTCTTCTTCTGAATCTATACGTATTGCGGTATTGCTTTTATTATATGAGGCTCAATTGATTTATGTATTATCCATGTATCATTAGTACATTCAGTCCTACTTTTGGCCATCATCTACTACAAAAGATATGTAAATTTTGTTTTTTACGTCTTTTTTACAAAGTGCCATAATATATAGAGTTGCATAATCATTGTGTTTCAACTGTGTATGTTTGTCATCATGTCTTCGTTAATATAAGTTGCAATGAACATAAGAAAGTTTAGGTATGGCTATTACTACTATGTGAGATTATGTTTATTGATGTTATTCTTACAGAGTGTAATTTGTCTCTGTTCCAGATCAAAGTGTGTATTTGGACTATATCAGTAAGTTAAAATATGTATACTATGGCAGAATAACTTCATTGATACAACTTAAACTGAATATAATAGTCTTTTTCCGTCTACATATATTCTTGCGTTCATATTGCCGTATTCCTTTTATTGTATTCGGCTGGAATTGAATTATATACAGTCGAAATTTGAATGTGTCCGTATTGTTTTTGTCCGATTGTTGATGTTATTAGGGGGGGATCTCTTAGAAACGTGATGTAACTTTGTTTTTCATTTACGAGCGATTTTGTGTATTGATGCTATTATTACAGATTGTAATTTGTCTATTTACGAGATCACATCCGTATTCTAATATGAGTTGCAGAATTATAAAGTAGAGAATATGTTTATTTTAGCAGCATTTCTTCGTTAATTCAAATTACATTGAACGTAATATGTTTTTCGTGTCTTCTTCTTCTGAATCTATACGTATTGCGGTATTGCTTTTATTATATGAGGCTCAATTGATTTATGTATTATCCATGTATCATTAGTACATTCAGTCCTACTTTTGGCCATCATCTACTACAAAAGATATGTAAATTTTGTTTTTTACGTCTTTTTTACAAAGTGCCATAATATATAGAGTTGCATAATCATTGTGTTTCAACTGTGTATGTTTGTCATCATGTCTTCGTTAATATAAGTTGCAATGAACATAAGAAAGTTTAGGTATGGATATTACTACTATGTGAGATTATGTTTATTGATGTTATTCTTACAGAGTGTAATTTGTCTCTGTTCCAGATCAAAGTGTGTATTTGGACTATATCAGTAAGTTAAAATATGTATACTATGGCAGAATAACTTCATTGATACAACTTAAACTGAATATAATAGTCTTTTTCCGTCTACATATATTCTTGCGTTCATATTGCCGTATTCCTTTTATTGTATTCGGCTGGAATTGAATTATATACAGTCGAAATTTGAATGTGTCCGTATTGTTTTTGTCCGATTGTTGATGTTATTAGGGGGGGATCTCTTAGAAAAGTGATGTAACTTTGTTTTTCATTTACGAGCGATTTTGTGTATTGATACTATTATTACAGATTGTAATTTGTCTATTTACGAGATCACATCCGTATTCTAATATGAGTTGCAGAATTATAAAGTAGAGAATATGTTTATTTTAGCAGCATTTCTTCGTTAATTCAAATTCCATTGAACGTAATATGTTTTTCGTGTCTTCATATTTTCTTCTGAATCCATACATATTGCGGTATTGCTTTTATTATATGAGGCTCAATTGATTTATGTATTATCCATGCATCATTAGTACATTCAGTCCTACTTTTGGCCATCATCTACTACAAAAGAGATGTAAATCTTGTTTTTTAGGTCTTTTTTACAAAGTGCCATAATATATAGAGCTGCATAATCATTGTGTTTCAACTGTGTATGTTTGTCATCATGTCTTCGTTAATATAAGTTGCAATGAACATAAGAAAGTTTAGGTTTGGCTATTACTACTATGTGAGATTATGTTTATTGATGTTATTCTTACACAGTGTAATTTGTCTCTGTTCCAGATCAAAGTGTGTATTTGGACTATATCAGTAAGTTAAAATATGTATACTATGGCAGAATAACTTCATTGATACAACTTAAACTGAATATAATAGTCTTTTTCCGTCTACATGTATTCTTGCATTCGTATTGCCGTATTCCTTTTATTGTATTCGGCTGGAATTGAATTATATACAGTCGAAATTTGAATGTGTCCGTATTGTTTTTGTCCGATTGTTGATGTTATTAGTGGGGGATCTCTTGGAAACGTGATGTAACTTTGTTTTTCATTTAAGAGCGATTTTGTGTATTGATGCTATTATTACAGATTGTAATTTGTCTATTTACGAGATCACATCCGTATTCTAATATGAGTTGCAGAATTATAAAGTAGAGAATATGTTTATTTTAGCAGCATTTCTTCGTTAATTCAAATTACATTGAACGTAATATGTTTTTCGTGTCTTCTTCTTCTGAATCTATACGTATTGCGGTATTGCTTTTATTATATGAGGCTCAATTGATTTATGTATTATCCATGTATCATTAGTACATTCAGTCCTACTTTTGGCCATCATCTACTACAAAAGATATGTAAATTTTGTTTTTTACGTCTTTTTTACAAAGTGCCATAATATATAGAGTTGCATAATCATTGTGTTTCAACTGTGTATGTTTGTCATCATGTCTTCGTTAATATAAGTTGCAATGAACATAAGAAAGTTTAGGTATGGCTATTACTACTATGTGAGATTATGTTTATTGATGTTATTCTTACAGAGTGTAATTTGTCTCTGTTCCAGATCAAAGTGTGTATTTGGACTATATCAGTAAGTTAAAATATGTATACTATGGCAGAATAACTTCATTGATACAACTTAAACTGAATATAATAGTCTTTTTCCGTCTACATATATTCTTGCGTTCATATTGCCGTATTCCTTTTATTGTATTCGGCTGGAATTGAATTATATACAGTCGAAATTTGAATGTGTCCGTATTGTTTTTGTCCGATTGTTGATGTTATTAGGGGGGGATCTCTTAGAAACGTGATGTAACTTTGTTTTTCATTTACGAGCGATTTTGTGTATTGATGCTATTATTACAGATTGTAATTTGTCTATTTACGAGATCACATCCGTATTCTAATATGAGTTGCAGAATTATAAAGTAGAGAATATGTTTATTTTAGCAGCATTTCTTCGTTAATTCAAATTACATTGAACGTAATATGTTTTTCGTGTCTTCTTCTTCTGAATCTATACGTATTGCGGTATTGCTTTTATTATATGAGGCTCAATTGATTTATGTATTATCCATGTATCATTAGTACATTCAGTCCTACTTTTGGCCATCATCTACTACAAAAGATATGTAAATTTTGTTTTTTACGTCTTTTTTACAAAGTGCCATAATATATAGAGTTGCATAATCATTGTGTTTCAACTGTGTATGTTTGTCATCATGTCTTCGTTAATATAAGTTGCAATGAACATAAGAAAGTTTAGGTATGGATATTACTACTATGTGAGATTATGTTTATTGATGTTATTCTTACAGAGTGTAATTTGTCTCTGTTCCAGATCAAAGTGTGTATTTGGACTATATCAGTAAGTTAAAATATGTATACTATGGCAGAATAACTTCATTGATACAACTTAAACTGAATATAATAGTCTTTTTCCGTCTACATATATTCTTGCGTTCATATTGCCGTATTCCTTTTATTGTATTCGGCTGGAATTGAATTATATACAGTCGAAATTTGAATGTGTCCGTATTGTTTTTGTCCGATTGTTGATGTTATTAGTGGGGGATCTCTTGGAAACGTGATGTAACTTTGTTTTTCATTTAAGAGCGATTTTGTGTATTGATGCTATTATTACAGATTGTAATTTGTCTATTTACGAGATCACATCCGTATTCTAATATGAGTTGCAGAATTATAAAGTAGAGAATATGTTTATTTTAGCAGCATTTCTTCGTTAATTCAAATTACATTGAACGTAATATGTTTTTCGTGTCTTCTTCTTCTGAATCTATACGTATTGCGGTATTGCTTTTATTATATGAGGCTCAATTGATTTATGTATTATCCATGTATCATTAGTACATTCAGTCCTACTTTTGGCCATCATCTACTACAAAAGATATGTAAATTTTGTTTTTTACGTCTTTTTTACAAAGTGCCATAATATATAGAGTTGCATAATCATTGTGTTTCAACTGTGTATGTTTGTCATCATGTCTTCGTTAATATAAGTTGCAATGAACATAAGAAAGTTTAGGTATGGCTATTACTACTATGTGAGATTATGTTTATTGATGTTATTCTTACAGAGTGTAATTTGTCTCTGTTCCAGATCAAAGTGTGTATTTGGACTATATCAGTAAGTTAAAATATGTATACTATGGCAGAATAACTTCATTGATACAACTTAAACTGAATATAATAGTCTTTTTCCGTCTACATATATTCTTGCGTTCATATTGCCGTATTCCTTTTATTGTATTCGGCTGGAATTGAATTATATACAGTCGAAATTTGAATGTGTCCGTATTGTTTTTGTCCGATTGTTGATGTTATTAGGGGGGGATCTCTTAGAAACGTGATGTAACTTTGTTTTTCATTTACGAGCGATTTTGTGTATTGATGCTATTATTACAGATTGTAATTTGTCTATTTACGAGATCACATCCGTATTCTAATATGAGTTGCAGAATTATAAAGTAGAGAATATGTTTATTTTAGCAGCATTTCTTCGTTAATTCAAATTACATTGAACGTAATATGTTTTTCGTGTCTTCTTCTTCTGAATCTATACGTATTGCGGTATTGCTTTTATTATATGAGGCTCAATTGATTTATGTATTATCCATGTATCATTAGTACATTCAGTCCTACTTTTGGCCATCATCTACTACAAAAGATATGTAAATTTTGTTTTTTACGTCTTTTTTACAAAGTGCCATAATATATAGAGTTGCATAATCATTGTGTTTCAACTGTGTATGTTTGTCATCATGTCTTCGTTAATATAAGTTGCAATGAACATAAGAAAGTTTAGGTTTGGCTATTACTACTATGTGAGATTATGTTTATTGATGTTATTCTTATACAGTGTAATTTGTCTCTGTTCCAGATCAAAGTGTGTATTTGGACTATATCAGTAAGTTAAAATATGTATACTATGGCAGAATAACTTCATTGATACAACTTAAACTGAATATAATAGTCTTTTTCCGTCTACATGTATTCTTGCATTCGTATTGCCGTATTCCTTTTATTGTATTCGGCTGGAATTGAATTATATACAGTCAAAATTTGAATGTGTCCGTATTGTTTTTGTCCGATTGTTGATGTTATTAGGGGGGGATCTCTTAGAAAAGTGATGTAACTTTGTTTTTCATTTACGAGCGATTTTGTGTATTGATACTATTATTACAGATTGTAATTTGTCTATTTACGAGATCACATCCGTATTCTAATATGAGTTGCAGAATTATAAAGTAGAGAATATGTTTATTTTAGCAGCATTTCTTCGTTAATTCAAATTACATTGAACGTAATATGTTTTTCGTGTCTTCTTCTTCTGAATCTATACGTATTGCGGTATTGCTTTTATTATATGAGGCTCAATTGATTTATGTATTATCCATGTATCATTAGTACATTCAGTCCTACTTTTGGCCCTCATCTACTACAAAAGATATGTAAATTTTGTTTTTTACGTCTTTTTTTACAAAGTGCCATAATATATAGAGTTGCATAATCATTGTGTTTCAACTGTGTATGTTTGTCATCATGTCTTCGTTAATATAAGTTGCAATGAACATAAGAAAGTTTAGGTTTGGCTATTACTACTATGTGAGATTATGTTTATTGATGTTATTCTTACACAGTGTAATTTGTCTCTGTTCCAGATCAAAGTGTGTATTTGGACTATATCAGTAAGTTAAAATATGTATACTATGGCAGAATAACTTCATTGATACAACTTAAACTGAATATAATAGTCTTTTTCCGTCTACATGTATTCTTGCATTCGTATTGCCGTATTCCTTTTATTGTATTCGGCTGGAATTGAATTATATACAGTCGAAATTTGAATGTGTCCGTATTGTTTTTGTCCGATTGTTGATGTTATTAGTGGGGGATCTCTTAGAAACGTGATGTAACTTTGTTTTTCATTTAAGAGCGATTTTGTGTATTGATGCTATTATTACAGATTGTAATTTGTCTATTTACGAGATCACATCCGTATTCTAATATGAGTTGCAGAATTATAAAGTAGAGAATATGTTTATTTTAGCAGCATTTCTTCGTTAATTCAAATTACATTGAACGTAATATGTTTTTCATTGATACAACTTAAACTGAATATAATAGTCTTTTTCCGTCTACATATATTCTTGCGTTCATATTGCCGTATTCCTTTTATTGTATTCGGCTGGAATTGAATTATATACAGTCGAAATTTGAATGTGTCCGTATTGTTTTTGTCCGATTGTTGATGTTATTAGGGGGGGATCTCTTAGAAACGTGATGTAACTTTGTTTTTCATTTACGAGCGATTTTGTGTATTGATACTATTATTACAGATTGTAATTTGTCTATTTACGAGATCACATCCGTATTCTAATATGAGTTGCAGAATTATAAAGTAGAGAATATGTTTATTTTAGCAGCATTTCTTCGTTAATTCAAATTCCATTGAACGTAATATGTTTTTCGTGTCTTCATATTTTCTTCTGAATCCATACATATTGCGGTATTGCTTTTATTATATGAGGCTCAATTGATTTATGTATTATCCATGCATCATTAGTACATTCAGTCCTACTTTTGGCCATCATCTACTACAAAAGAGATGTAAATCTTGTTTTTTAGGTCTTTTTTACAAAGTGCCATAATATATAGAGCTGCATAATCATTGTGTTTCAACTGTGTATGTTTGTCATCATGTCTTCGTTAATATAAGTTGCAATGAACATAAGAAAGTTTAGGTTTGGCTATTACTACTATGTGAGATTATGTTTATTGATGTTATTCTTACACAGTGTAATTTGTCTCTGTTCCAGATCAAAGTGTGTATTTGGACTATATCAGTAAGTTAAAATATGTATACTATGGCAGAATAACTTCATTGATACAACTTAAACTGAATATAATAGTCTTTTTCCGTCTACATGTATTCTTGCATTCGTATTGCCGTATTGCTTTTATTGTATTCGGCTGGAATTGAATTATATACAGTCGAAATTTGAATGTGTCCGTATTGTTTTTGTCCGATTGTTGATGTTATTAGGGGGGGATCTCTTAGAAACGTGATGTAACTTTGTTTTTCATTTACGAGCGATTTTGTGTATTGATACTATTATTACAGATTGTAATTTGTCTATTTACGAGATCACATCCGTATTCTAATATGAGTTGCAGAATTATAAAGTAGAGAATATGTTTATTTTAGCATCATTTCTTCGTTAATTCAAATTACATTGAACGTAATATGTTTTTCGTGTCTTCTTCTTCTGAATCTATACGTATTGCGGTATTGCTTTTATTATATGAGGCTCAATTGATTTATGTATTATCCATGTATCATTAGTACATTCAGTCCTACTTTTGGCCATCATCTACTACAAAAGATATGTAAATTTTGTTTTTTACGTCTTTTTTACAAAGTGCCATAATATATAGAGTTGCATAATCATTGTGTTTCAACTGTGTATGTTTGTCATCATGTCTTCGTTAATATAAGTTGCAATGAACATAAGAAAGTTTAGGTTTGGCTATTACTACTATGTGAGATTATGTTTATTGATGTTATTCTTACACAGTGTAATTTGTCTCTGTTCCAGATCAAAGTGTGTATTTGGACTATATCAGTAAGTTAAAATATGTATACTATGGCAGAATAACTTCATTGATACAACTTAAACTGAATATAATAGTCTTTTTCCGTCTACATGTATTCTTGCATTCGTATTGCCGTATTCCTTTTATTGTATTCGGCTGGAATTGAATTATATACAGTCGAAATTTGAATGTGTCCGTATTGTTTTTGTCCGATTGTTGATGTTATTAGGGGGGGATCTCTTAGAAACGTGATGTAACTTTGTTTTTCATTTACGAGCGATTTTGTGTATTGATGCTATTATTACAGATTGTAATTTGTCTATTTACGAGATCACATCCGTATTCTAATATGAGTTGCAGAATTATAAAGTAGAGAATATGTTTATTTTAGCAGCATTTCTTCGTTAATTCAAACTACATTGAACGTAATATGTTTTTCGTGTCTTCTTCTTCTGAATCTATACGTATTGCGGTATTGCTTTTATTATATGAGGCTCAATTGATTTATGTATTATCCATGTATCATTAGTACATTCAGTCCTACTTTTGGCCATCATCTACTACAAAAGATATGTAAATTTTGTTTTTTACGTCTTTTTTACAAAGTGCCATAATATATAGAGTTGCATAATCATTGTGTTTCAACTGTGTATGTTTGTCATCATGTCTTCGTTAATATAAGTTGCAATGAACATAAGAAAGTTTAGGTATGGATATTACTACTATGTGAGATTATGTTTATTGATGTTATTCTTACAGAGTGTAATTTGTCTCTGTTCCAGATCAAAGTGTGTATTTGGACTATATCAGTAAGTTAAAATATGTATACTATGGCAGAATAACTTCATTGATACAACTTAAACTGAATATAATAGTCTTTTTCCGTCTACATATATTCTTGCGTTCATATTGCCGTATTCCTTTTATTGTATTCGGCTGGAATTGAATTATATGCAGTCGAAATTTGAATGTGTCCGTATTGTTTTTGTCCGATTGTTGATGTTATTAGGGGGGGATCTCTTAGAAAAGTGATGTAACTTTGTTTTTCATTTACGAGCGATTTTGTGTATTGATACTATTATTACAGATTGTAATTTTCTATTTACGAGATCACATCCGTATTCTAATATGAGTTGCAGAATTATAAAGTAGAGAATATGTTTATTTTAGCAGCATTTCTTCGTTAATTCAAATTACATTGAACGTAATATGTTTTTCGTGTCTTCATATTTTCTTCTGAATCCATACGTATTGCGGTATTGCTTTTATTATATGAGGCTCAATTGATTTATGTATTATCCATGTATCATTAGTACATTCAGTCCTACTTTTGGCCATCATCTACTACAAAAGAGATGTAAATCTTGTTTTTTACGTCTTTTTTACAAAGTGCCATAATATATAGAGCTGCATAATCATTGTGTTTCAACTGTGTATGTTTGTCATCATGTCTTCGTTAATATAAGTTGCAATGAACATAAGAAAGTTTAGGTTTGGCTATTACTACTATGTGAGATTATGTTTAATGATGTTATTCTTACAGAGTGTAATTTGTCTCTGTTCCAGATCAAAGTGTGTATTTGGACTATATCAGTAAGTTAAAATATGTATACTATGGCAGAATAACTTCATTGATACAACTTAAACTGAATATAATAGTCTTTTTCCGTCTACATATATTCTTGCGTTCGTATTGCCGTATTCCTTTTATTGTATTCGGCTGGAATTGAATTATATACAGTCGAAATTTGAATGTGTCCGTATTGTTTTTGTCCGATTGTTGATGTTATTAGGGGGGGATCTCTTAGAAAAGTGATGTAACTTTGTTTTTCATTTACGAGCGATTTTGTGTATTGATACTATTATTACAGATTGTAATTTGTCTATTTACGAGATCACATCCGTATTCTAATATGAGTTGCAGAATTATAAAGTAGAGAATATGTTTATTTTAGCAGCATTTCTTCGTTAATTCCAATTCCATTGAACGTAATATGTTTTTCGTGTCTTCTTCTTCTGAATCTATACATATTGCGGTATTGCTTTTATTATATGAGGCTCAATTGATTTATGTATTATCCATGTATCATTAGTACATTCAGTCCTACTTTTGGCCATCATCTACTACAAAAGAGATGTAAATCTTGTTTTTTACGTCTTTTTTACAAAGTGCCATAATATATAGAGCTGCATAATCATTGTGTTTCAACTGTGTATGTTTGTCATCATGTCTTCGTTAATATAAGTTGCAATGAACATAAGAAAGTTTAGGTTTGGCTATTACTACTATGTGAGATTATGTTTAATGATGTTATTATTACAGATTGTAATTTGTCTATTTACGAGATCACATCCGTATTCTAATATGAGTTGCAGAATTATAAAGTAGAGAATATGTTTATTTTAGCAGCATTTCTTCGTTAATTCAAATTCCATTGAACGTAATATGTTTTTCGTGTCTTCTTCTTCTGAATCTATACATATTGCGGTATTGCTTTTATTATATGAGGCTCAATTGATTTATGTATTATCCATGTATCATTAGTACATTCAGTCCTACTTTTGGCCATCATCTACTACAAAGGAGATGTAAATCTTGTTTTTTACGTCTTTTTTACAAAGTGCCATAATATATAGAGCTGCATAATCATTGTGTTTCAACTGTGTATGTTTGTCATCATGTCTTCGTTAATATAAGTTGCAATGAACATAAGAAAGTTTAGGTTTGGCTATTACTACTATGTGAGATTATGTTTAATGATGTTATTCTTACAGAGTGTAATTTGTCTCTGTTCCAGATCAAAGTGTGTATTTGGACTATATCAGTAAGTTAAAATATGTATACTATGGCAGAATAACTTCATTGATACAACTTAAACTGAATATAATAGTCTTTTTCCGTCTACATATATTCTTGCGTTCGTATTGCCGTATTCCTTTTATTGTATTCGGCTGGAATTGAATTATATACAGTCGAAATTTGAATGTGTCCGTATTGTTTTTGTCCGATTGTTGATGTTATTAGGGGGGGATCTCTTAGAAAAGTGATGTAACTTTGTTTTTCATTTACGAGCGATTTTGTGTATTGATACTATTATTACAGATTGTAATTTGTCTATTTACGAGATCACATCCGTATTCTAATATGAGTTGCAGAATTATAAAGTAGAGAATATGTTTATTTTAGCAGCATTTCTTCGTTAATTCAAATTCCATTGAACGTAATATGTTTTTCGTGTCTTCTTCTTCTGAATCTATACATATTGCGGTATTGCTTTTATTATATGAGGCTCAATTGATTGATGTATTATCCATGTATCATTAGTACATTCAGTCCTACTTTTGGCCATCATCTACTACAAAAGAGATGTAAATCTTGTTTTTTACGTCTTTTTTACAAAGTGCCATAATATATCGAGCTGCATAATCATTGTGTTTCAACTGTGTATGTTTGTCATCATGTCTTCGTTAATATAAGTTGCAATGAACATAAGAAAGTTTAGGTTTGGCTATTACTACTATGTGAGATTATGTTTAATGATGTTATTATTACAGATTGTAATTTGTCTATTTACGAGATCACATCCGTATTCTAATATGAGTTGCAGAATTATAAAGTAGAGAATATGTTTATTTTAGCAGCATTTCTTCGTTAATTCAAATTACATTGAACGTAATATGTTTTTCGTGTCTTCTTCTTCTTAATCTATACATATTGCGGTATTGCTTTTATTATATGAGGCTCAATTGATTTATGTATTATCCATGTATCATTAGTACATTCAGTCCTACTTTTGGCCATCATCTACTACAAAGGAGATGTAAATCTTGTTTTTTACGTCTTTTTTACAAAGTGCCACAATATATAGAGCTGCATAATCATTGTGTTTCAACTGTGTATGTTTGTCATCATGTCTTCGTTAATATAAGTTGCAATGAACATAAGAAAGTTTAGGTTTGGCTATTACTACTATGTGAGATTATGTTTAATGATGTTATTCTTACAGAGTGTAATTTGTCTCTGTTCCAGATCAAAGTGTGTATTTGGACTATATCAGTAAGTTAAAATATGTATACTATGGCAGAATAACTTCATTGATACAACTTAAACTGAATATAATAGTCTTTTTCCGTCTACATATATTCATGCGTTCGTATTGCCGTATTCCTTTTATTGTATTCGGCTGGAATTGAATTATATACAGTCGAAATTTGAATGTGTCCGTTTTGTTTTTGTCCGATTGTTGATGTTATTAGGGGGGGATCTCTTAGAAAAGTGATGTAACTTTGTTTTTCATTTACGAGCGATTTTGTGTATTGATACTATTATTACAGATTGTAATTTGTCTATTTACGAGATCACATCCGTATTCTAATATGAGTTGCAGAATTATAAAGTAGAGAATATGTTTATTTTAGCAGCATTTCTCCGTTAATTCCAATTACATTGAACGTAATATGTTTTTCGTGTCTTCATATTTTCTTCTGAATCCATACATATTGCGGTATTGCTTTTATTATATGAGGCTCAATTGATTGATGTATTATCCATGTATCATTAGTACATTCAGTCCTACTTTTGGCCATCATCTACTACAAAAGAGATGTAAATCTTGTTTTTTACGTCTTTTTTACAAAGTGCCATAATATATAGAGCTGCATAATCATTGTGTTTCAACTGTGTATGTTTGTCATCATGTCTTCGTTAATATAAGTTGCAATGAACATAAGAAAGTTTAGGTTTGGCTATTACTACTATGTGAGATTATGTTTAATGATGTTATTCTTACAGAGTGTAATTTGTCTCTGTTCCAGATCAAAGTGTGTATTTGGACTATATCAGTAAGTTAAAATATGTATACTATGGCAGAATAACTTCATTGATACAACTTAAACTGGATATAATAGTCTTTTTCCGTCTACATATATTCTTGCGTTCGTATTGCCGTATTCCTTTTATTGTATTCGGCTGGAATTGAATTATATACAGTCGAAATTTGAATGTGTCCGTATTGTTTTTGTCCGATTGTTGATGTTATTAGGGGGGGATCTCTTAGAAAAGTGATGTAACTTTGTTTTTCATTTACGAGCGATTTTGTGTATTGATACTATTATTACAGATTGTAATTTGTCTATTTACGAGATCACATCCGTATTCTAATATGAGTTGCAGAATTATAAAGTAGAGAATATGTTTATTTTAGCAGCATTTCTTCGTTAATTCAAATTCCATTGAACGTAATATGTTTTTCGTGTCTTCTTCTTCTGAATCTATACATATTGCGGTATTGCTTTTATTATATGAGGCTCAATTGATTGATGTATTATCCATGTATCATTAGTACATTCAGTCCTACTTTTGGCCATCATCTACTACAAAAGAGATGTAAATCTTGTTTTTTACGTCTTTTTTACAAAGTGCCATAATATATCGAGCTGCATAATCATTGTGTTTCAACTGTGTATGTTTGTCATCATGTCTTCGTTAATATAAGTTGCAATGAACATAAGAAAGTTTAGGTTTGGCTATTACTACTATGTGAGATTATGTTTAATGATGTTATTATTACAGATTGTAATTTGTCTATTTACGAGATCACATCCGTATTCTAATATGAGTTGCAGAATTATAAAGTAGAGAATATGTTTATTTTAGCAGCATTTCTTCGTTAATTCAAATTACATTGAAAGTAATATGTTTTTCGTGTCTTCTTCTTCTTAATCTATACATATTGCGGTATTGCTTTTATTATATGAGGCTCAATTGATTTATGTATTATCCATGTATCATTAGTACATTCAGTCCTACTTTTGGCCATCATCTACTACAAAGGAGATGTAAATCTTGTTTTTTACGTCTTTTTTACAAAGTGCCACAATATATAGAGCTGCATAATCATTGTGTTTCAACTGTGTATGTTTGTCATCATGTCTTCGTTAATATAAGTTGCAATGAACATAAGAAAGTTTAGGTTTGGCTATTACTACTATGTGAGATTATGTTTAATGATGTTATTCTTACAGAGTGTAATTTGTCTCTGTTCCAGATCAAAGTGTGTATTTGGACTATATCAGTAAGTTAAAATATGTATACTATGGCAGAATAACTTCATTGATACAACTTAAACTGAATATAATAGTCTTTTTCCGTCTACATATATTCATGCGTTCGTATTGCCGTATTCCTTTTATTGTATTCGGCTGGAATTGAATTATATACAGTCGAAATTTGAATGTGTCCGTTTTGTTTTTGTCCGATTGTTGATGTTATTAGGGGGGGATCTCTTAGAAAAGTGATGTAACTTTGTTTTTCATTTACGAGCGATTTTGTGTATTGATACTATTATTACAGATTGTAATTTGTCTATTTACGAGATCACATCCGTATTCTAATATGAGTTGCAGAATTATAAAGTAGAGAATCTGTTTATTTTAGCAGCATTTCTCCGTTAATTCCAATTACATTGAACGTAATATGTTTTTCGTGTCTTCATATTTTCTTCTGAATCCATACATATTGCGGTATTGCTTTTATTATATGAGGCTCAATTGATTGATGTATTATCCATGTATCATTAGTACATTCAGTCCTACTTTTGGCCATCATCTACTACAAAAGAGATGTAAATCTTGTTTTTTACGTCTTTTTTACAAAGTGCCATAATATATAGAGCTGCATAATCATTGTGTTTCAACTGTGTATGTTTGTCATCATGTCTTCGTTAATATAAGTTGCAATGAACATAAGAAAGTTTAGGTTTGGCTATTACTACTATGTGAGATTATGTTTAATGATGTTATTATTACAGATTGTAATTTGTCTCTGTTCCAGATCAAAGTGTGTATTTGGACTATATCAGTAAGTTAAAATATGTATACTATGGCAGAATAACTTCATTGATACAACTTAAACTGAATATAATAGTCTTTTTCCGTCTACATATATTCATGCGTTCGTATTGCCGTATTCCTTTTATTGTATTCGGCTGGAATTGAATTATATACAGTCGAAATTTGAATGTGTCCGTTTTGTTTTTGTCCGATTGTTGATGTTATTAGGGGGGGATCTCTTAGAAAAGTGATGTAACTTTGTTTTTCATTTACGAGCGATTTTGTGTATTGATACTATTATTACAGATTGTAATTTGTCTATTTACGAGATCACATCCGTATTCTAATATGAGTTGCAGAATTATAAAGTAGAGAATATGTTTATTTTAGCAGCATTTCTCCGTTAATTCCAATTACATTGAACGTAATATGTTTTTCGTGTCTTCATATTTTCTTCTGAATCCATACATATTGCGGTATTGCTTTTATTATATGAGGCTCAATTGATTGATGTATTATCCATGTATCATTAGTACATTCAGTCCTACTTTTGGCCATCATCTACTACAAAAGAGATGTAAATCTTGTTTTTTACGTCTTTTTTACAAAGTGCCATAATATATAGAGCTGCATAATCATTGTGTTTCAACTGTGTATGTTTGTCATCATGTCTTCGTTAATATAAGTTGCAATGAACATAAGAAAGTTTAGGTTTGGCTATTACTACTATGTGAGATTATGTTTAATGATGTTATTATTACAGATTGTAATTTGTCTATTTACGAGATCACATCCGTATTCTAATATGAGTTGCAGAATTATAAAGTAGAGAATATGTTTATTTTAGCAGCATTTCTTCGTTAATTCAAATTACATTGAACGTAATATGTTTTTCGTGTCTTCTTCTTCTTAATCTATGCATATTGCGGTATTGCTTTTATTATATGAGGCTCAATTGATTTATGTATTATCCATGTATCATTAGTACATTCAGTCCTACTTTTGGCCATCATCTACTACAAAGGAGATGTAAATCTTGTTTTTTACGTCTTTTTTACAAAGTGCCACAATATATAGAGCTGCATAATCATTGTGTTTCAACTGTGTATGTTTGTCATCATGTCTTCGTTAATATAAGTTGCAATGAACATAAGAAAGTTTAGGTTTGGCTATTACTACTATGTGAGATTATGTTTAATGATGTTATTCTTACAGAGTGTAATTTGTCTCTGTTCCAGATCAAAGTGTGTATTTGGACTATATCAGTAAGTTAAAATATGTATACTATGGCAGAATAACTTCATTGATACAACTTAAACTGAATATAATAGTCTTTTTCCGTCTACATATATTCTTGCGTTCGTATTGCCGTATTCCTTTTATTGTATTCGGCTGGAATTGAATTATATACAGTCGAAATTTGAATGTGTCCGTTTTGTTTTTGTCCGATTGTTGATGTTATTAGGGGGGGATCTCTTAGAAAAGTGATGTAACTTTGTTTTTCATTTACGAGCGATTTTGTGTATTGATACTATTATTACAGATTGTAATTTGTCTATTTACGAGATCACATCCGTATTCTAATATGAGTTGCAGAATTATAAAGTAGAGAATATGTTTATTTTAGCAGCATTTCTCCGTTAATTCCAATTACATTGAACGTAATATGTTTTTCGTGTCTTCATATTTTCTTCTGAATCCATACATATTGCGGTATTGCTTTTATTATATGAGGCTCAATTGATTGATGTATTATCCATGTATCATTAGTACATTCAGTCCTACTTTTGGCCATCATCTACTACAAAAGAGATGTAAATCTTGTTTTTTACGTCTTTTTTACAAAGTGCCATAATATATAGAGCTGCATAATCATTGTGTTTCAACTGTGTATGTTTGTCATCATGTCTTCGTTAATATAAGTTGCAATGAACATAAGAAAGTTTAGGTTTGGCTATTACTACTATGTGAGATTATGTTTAATGATGTTATTATTACAGATTGTAATTTGTCTCTGTTCCAGATCAAAGTGTGTATTTGGACTATATCAGTAAGTTAAAATATGTATACTATGGCAGAATAACTTCATTGATACAACTTAAACTGAATATAATAGTCTTTTTCCGTCTACATATATTCATGCGTTCGTATTGCCGTATTCCTTTTATTGTATTCGGCTGGAATTGAATTATATACAGTCGAAATTTGAATGTGTCCGTTTTGTTTTTGTCCGATTGTTGATGTTATTAGGGGGGGATCTCTTAGAAAAGTGATGTAACTTTGTTTTTCATTTACGAGCGATTTTGTGTATTGATACTATTATTACAGATTGTAATTTGTCTATTTACGAGATCACATCCGTATTCTAATATGAGTTGCAGAATTATAAAGTAGAGAATATGTTTATTTTAGCAGCATTTCTCCGTTAATTCCAATTACATTGAACGTAATATGTTTTTCGTGTCTTCATATTTTCTTCTGAATCCATACATATTGCGGTATTGCTTTTATTATATGAGGCTCAATTGATTGATGTATTATCCATGTATCATTAGTACATTCAGTCCTACTTTTGGCCATCATCTACTACAAAAGAGATGTAAATCTTGTTTTTTACGTCTTTTTTACAAAGTGCCATAATATATAGAGCTGCATAATCATTGTGTTTCAACTGTGTATGTTTGTCATCATGTCTTCGTTAATATAAGTTGCAATGAACATAAGAAAGTTTAGGTTTGGCTATTACTACTATGTGAGATTATGTTTAATGATGTTATTATTACAGATTGTAATTTGTCTATTTACGAGATCACATCCGTATTCTAATATGAGTTGCAGAATTATAAAGTAGAGAATATGTTTATTTTAGCAGCATTTCTTCGTTAATTCAAATTACATTGAACGTAATATGTTTTTCGTGTCTTCTTCTTCTTAATCTATGCATATTGCGGTATTGCTTTTATTATATGAGGCTCAATTGATTGATGTATTATCCATGTATCATTAGTACATTCAGTCCTACTTTTGGCCATCATCTACTACAAAAGAGATGTAAATCTTGTTTTTTAGGTCTTTTTTACAAAGTGCCATAATATATAGAGCTGCATAATCATTGTGTTTCAACTGTGTATGTTTGTCATCATGTCTTCGTTAATATAAGTTGCAATGAACATAAGAAAGTTTAGGTTTGGCTATTACTACTATGTGAGATTATGTTTAATGATGTTATTCTTACAGAGTGTAATTTGTCTCTGTTCCAGATCAAAGTGTGTATTTGGACTATATCAGTAAGTTAAAATATGTATACTATGGCAGAATAACTTCATTGATACAACTTAAACTGAATATAATAGTCTTTTTCCGTCTACATATATTCTTGCGTTCGTATTGCCGTATTCCTTTTATTGTATTCGGCTGGAATTGAATTATATACAGTCGAAATTTGAATGTGTCCGTTTTGTTTTTGTCCGATTGTTGATGTTATTAGGGGGGGATCTCTTAGAAAAGTGATGTAACTTTGTTTTTCATTTACGAGCGATTTTGTGTATTGATACTATTATTACAGATTGTAATTTGTCTATTTACGAGATCACATCCGTATTCTAATATGAGTTGCAGAATTATAAAGTAGAGAATATGTTTATTTTAGCAGCATTTCTCCGTTAATTCCAATTACATTGAACGTAATATGTTTTTCGTGTCTTCATATTTTCTTCTGAATCCATACATATTGCGGTATTGCTTTTATTATATGAGGCTCAATTGATTGATGTATTATCCATGTATCATTAGTACATTCAGTCCTACTTTTGGCCATCATCTACTACAAAAGAGATGTAAATCTTGTTTTTTACGTCTTTTTTACAAAGTGCCATAATATATAGAGCTGCATAATCATTGTGTTTCAACTGTGTATGTTTGTCATCATGTCTTCGTTAATATAAGTTGCAATGAACATAAGAAAGTTTAGGTTTGGCTATTACTACTATGTGAGATTATGTTTAATGATGTTATTATTACAGATTGTAATTTGTCTCTGTTCCAGATCAAAGTGTGTATTTGGACTATATCAGTAAGTTAAAATATGTATACTATGGCAGAATAACTTCATTGATACAACTTAAACTGAATATAATAGTCTTTTTCCGTCTACATATATTCATGCGTTCGTATTGCCGTATTCCTTTTATTGTATTCGGCTGGAATTGAATTATATACAGTCGAAATTTGAATGTGTCCGTTTTGTTTTTGTCCGATTGTTGATGTTATTAGGGGGGGATCTCTTAGAAAAGTGATGTAACTTTGTTTTTCATTTACGAGCGATTTTGTGTATTGATACTATTATTACAGATTGTAATTTGTCTATTTACGAGATCACATCCGTATTCTAATATGAGTTGCAGAATTATAAAGTAGAGAATATGTTTATTTTAGCAGCATTTCTCCGTTAATTCCAATTACATTGAACGTAATATGTTTTTCGTGTCTTCATATTTTCTTCTGAATCCATACATATTGCGGTATTGCTTTTATTATATGAGGCTCAATTGATTGATGTATTATCCATGTATCATTAGTACATTCAGTCCTACTTTTGGCCATCATCTACTACAAAAGAGATGTAAATCTTGTTTTTTACGTCTTTTTTACAAAGTGCCATAATATATAGAGCTGCATAATCATTGTGTTTCAACTGTGTATGTTTGTCATCATGTCTTCGTTAATATAAGTTGCAATGAACATAAGAAAGTTTAGGTTTGGCTATTACTACTATGTGAGATTATGTTTAATGATGTTATTATTACAGATTGTAATTTGTCTATTTACGAGATCACATCCGTATTCTAATATGAGTTGCAGAATTATAAAGTAGAGAATATGTTTATTTTAGCAGCATTTCTTCGTTAATTCAAATTACATTGAACGTAATATGTTTTTCGTGTCTTCTTCTTCTTAATCTATGCATATTGCGGTATTGCTTTTATTATATGAGGCTCAATTGATTGATGTATTATCCATGTATCATTAGTACATTCAGTCCTACTTTTGGCCATCATCTACTACAAAAGAGATGTAAATCTTGTTTTTTAGGTCTTTTTTACAAAGTGCCATAATATATAGAGCTGCATAATCATTGTGTTTCAACTGTGTATGTTTGTCATCATGTCTTCGTTAATATAAGTTGCAATGAACATAAGAAAGTTTAGGTTTGGCTATTACTACTATGTGAGATTATGTTTAATGATGTTATTCTTACAGAGTGTAATTTGTCTCTGTTCCAGATCAAAGTGTGTATTTGGACTATATCAGTAAGTTAAAATATGTATACTATGGCAGAATAACTTCATTGATACAACTTAAACTGAATATAATAGTCTTTTTCCGTCTACATATATTCTTGCGTTCGTATTGCCGTATTCCTTTTATTGTATTCGGCTGGAATTGAATTATATACAGTCGAAATTTGAATGTGTCCGTATTGTTTTTGTCCGATTGTTGATGTTATTAGGGGGGGATCTCTTAGAAAAGTGATGTAACTTTGTTTTTCATTTACGAGCGATTTTGTGTATTGATACTATTATTACAGATTGTAATTTGTCTATTTACGAGATCACATCCGTATTCTAATATGAGTTGCAGAATTATAAAGTAGAGAATATGTTTATTTTAGCAGCATTTCTTCGTTAATTCAAATTCCATTGAACGTAATATGTTTTTCGTGTCTTCTTCTTCTGAATCTATACATATTGCGGTATTGCTTTTATTATATAAGGCTCAATTGATTTATGTATTATCCATGTATCATTAGTACATTCAGTCCTACTTTTGGCCATCATCTACTACAAATGAGATGTAAATCTTGTTTTTTACGTCTTTTTTACAAAGTGCCATAATATATAGAGCTGCATAATCATTGTGTTTCAACTGTGTATGTTTGTCATCATGTCTTCGTTAATATAAGTTGCAATGAACATAAGAAAGTTTAGGTTTGGCTATTACTACTATGTGAGATTATGTTTATTGATGTTATTCTTACAGAGTGTAATTTGTCTCTGTTCCAGATCAAAGTGTGTATTCGAACTATATCAGTAAGTTAAAATATGTATACTATGGCAGAATAACTTCATTGATACAACTTAAACTGAATATAATAGTCTTTTTCCGTCTACATATATTCTTGCGTTCGTATTGCCGTATTCCTTTTATTGTATTCGGCTGGAATTGAATTATATACAGTCGAAATTTGAATGTGTCCGTATTGTTTTTGTCCGATTGTTGATGTTATTAGGGGGGGATCTCTTAGAAAAGTGATGTAACTTTGTTTTTCATTTACGAGCGATTTTGTGTATTGATACTATTATTACAGATTGTAATTTGTCTATTTACGAGATCACATCCGTATTCTAATATGAGTTGCAGAATTATAAAGTAGAGAATATGTTTATTTTAGCAGCATTTCTTCGTTAATTCCAATTACATTGAACGTAATATTTTTTTCGTGTCTTCTTCTTCTGAATCTATACATATTGCGGTATTGCTTTTATTATAATTGATTTATGTATTATCCATGTATCATTAGTACATTCAGTCCTACTTTTGGCCATCATCTACTACAAAAGAGATGTAAATCTTGTTTTTTACGTCTTTTTTACAAAGTGCCATAATATATAGAGCTGCATAATCATTGTGTTTCAACTGTGTATGTTTGTCATCATGTCTTCGTTAATATAAGTTGCAATGAACATAACAAAGTTTAGGTTTGGCTATTACTACTATGTGAGATTATGTTTATTGATGTTATTCTTACACAGTGTAATTTGTCTCTGTTCCAGATCAAAGTGTGTATTTGGACTATATCAGTAAGTTAAAATATGTATACTATGGCAGAATAACTTCATTGATACAACTTAAACTGAATATAATAGTCTTTTTCCGTCTACATATATTCTTGCGTTTGTATTGCCGTATTCCTTTTATTGTATTCGGCTGGAATTGAATTATATACAGTCGAAATTTGAATGTGTCCGTATTGTTTTTGTCCGATTGTTGATGTTATTAGGGGGGGATCTCTTAGAAAAGTGATGTAACTTTGTTTTTCATTTACGAGCGATTTTGTGTATTGATACTATTATTACAGATTGTAATTTGTCTATTTACGAGATCACATCCGTATTCTAATATGAGTTGCAGAATTATAAAGTAGAGAATATGTTTATTTTAGCAGCATTTCTTCGTTAATTCAAATTCCATTGAACGTAATATGTTTTTCGTGTCTTCTTCTTCTGAATCTATACATATTGCGGTATTGCTTTTATTATATGAGGCTCAATTGATTTATGTATTATCCATGTATCATTAGTACATTCAGTCCTACTTTTGGCCATCATCTACTACAAAAGAGATGTAAATCTTGTTTTTTACGTCTTTTTTACAAAGTGCCATAATATATAGAGCTGCATAATCATTGTGTTTCAACTGTGTATGTTTGTCATCATGTCTTCGTTAATATAAGTTGCAATGAACTTAAGAAAGTTTAGGTTTGGCTATTACTACTATGTGAGATTATGTTTATTGATGTTATTCTTACACAGTGTAATTTGTCTCTGTTCCAGATCAAAGTGTGTATTCGAACTATATCAGTAAGTTAAAATATGTATACTATGGCAGAATAACTTCATTGATACAACTTAAACTGAATATAATAGTCTTTTTCCGTCTACATATATTCTTGCGTTCGTATTGCCGTATTCCTTTTATTGTATTCGGCTGGAATTGAATTATATACAGTCGAAATTTGAATGTGTCCGTATTGTTTTTGTCCGATTGTTGATGTTATTAGGGGGGGATCTCTTAGAAACGTGATGTAACTTTGTTTTTCATTTACGAGCGATTTTGTGTATTGATACTATTATTACAGATTGTAATTTGTCTATTTACGAGATCACATCCGTATTCTAATATGAGTTGCAGAATTATAAAGTAGAGAATATGTTTATTTTAGCAGCATTTCTTCGTTAATTCAAATTCCATTGAACGTAATATGTTTTTCGTGTCTTCTTCTGCTGAATCTATACATATTGCGGTATTGCTTTTATTATATGAGGCTCAATTGATTTATGTATTATCCATGTATCATAAGTACATTCAGTCCTATTTTGGCCATCATCTACTACAAAAGAGATGTAAATCTTGTTTTTTACGTCATTTTTACAAAGTGCCATAATATATAGAGCTGCATAATCATTGTGTTTCAACTGTGTATGTTTGTCATCATGTCTTCGTTAATATAAGTTGCAATGAACTTAAGAAAGTTTAGGTTTGGCTATTACTACTATGTGAGATTATGTTTATTGATGTTATTCTTACAGAGTGTAATTTGTCTCTGTTCCAGATCAAAGTGTGTATTCGAACTATATCAGTAAGTTAAAATATGTATACTATGGCAGAATAACTTCATTGATACAACTTAAACTGAATATAATAGTCTTTTTCCGTCTACATATATTCTTGCGTTCGTATTGCCGTATTCCTTTTATTGTATTCGTCTGGAATTGAATTATATACAGTCGAAATTTGAATGTGTCCGTATTGTTTTTGTCCGATTGTTGATGTTATTAGGGGGGGATCTCTTAGAAACGTGATGTAACTTTGTTTTTCATTTACGAGCGATTTTGTGTATTGATACTATTATTACAGATTGTAATTTGTCTATTTACGAGATCACATCCGTATTCTAATATGAGTTGCAGAATTATAAAATAGAGAATATTAAACATATTCTCTATTTTATAATTCTGCAACTCATATTAGAATACGGATGTGATCTCGTAAATAGACAAATTACAATCTGTAATTTTAGCAGCATTTCTTCGTTAATTCCAATTACATTGAACGTAATATGTTTTTCGTGTCTTCTTCTTCTGAATCTATACATATTGCGGTATTGCTTTTATTATATGAGGCTCAATTGATTTATGTATTATCCATGTATCATTAGTACATTCAGTCCTACTTTTGGCCATCATCTACTACAAAAGAGATGTAAATCTTGTTTTTTACGTCTTTTTTACAAAGTGCCATAATATATCGAGCTGCATAATCATTGTGTTTCAACTGTGTATGTTTGTCATCATGTCTTCGTTAATATAAGTTGCAATGAACTTAAGAAAGTTTAGGTTTGGCTATTACTACTATGTGAGATTATGTTTATTGATGTTATTCTTACACAGTGTAATTTGTCTCTGTTCCAGATCAAAGTGTGTATTCGAACTATATCAGTAAGTTAAAATATGTATACTATGGCAGAATAACTTCATTGATACAACTTAAACTGAATATAATAGTCTTTTTCCGTCTACATATATTCTTGCGTTCGTATTGCCGTATTCCTTTTATTTTATTCGGCTGGAATTGAATTATATACAGTCGAAATTTGAATGTGTCCGTATTGTTTTTGTCCGATTGTTGATGTTATTAGGGGGGGATCTCTTAGAAACGTGATGTAACTTTGTTTTTAGTTTACGAGCGATTTTGTGTATTGATACTATTATTACAGATTGTAATTTGTCTATTTACGAGATCACATCCGTATTCTAATATGAGTTGCAGAATTATAAAGTAGAGAATATGTTTATTTTAGCAGCATTTCTTCGTTAATTCCAATTACATTGAACGTAATATGTTTTTCGTGTCTTCATATTTTCTTCTGAATCTATAGCGTGTTTTGGGGGAATTAGTTATTTTCCCGAACACTATAGATTTTATGGCACAAGAAATGAATTGCGAAACTATTCTTTGGTAACACAACAACGAAAGTTCTTTATTTGCAACTTTGTGGAGGTTTGTTCTTGGCGCTGCAAAACTCGTGGTATTTAGGTTTGTTGGTTTTGGAGACGAAATGGCTTAGCGGGATGTTGGAAATGGCAGCGTGTCGTTGGACGTGTGAGGGAAGTATTCAAGGCCACCGTGTAGCTTCGTGTGTCTGGTATTTGTGAAGAGTAGGCGTTATCTCCATTAATGTGACCAGAGGTGAAATGGGAACTTGTCGAGAGCGGAGTGGCGCTCGAATCGACATAGTAAATTTCTGTGGTGCTTGTGGAAGGCATGTTGAACGTATCTAATTCATATTCAACTGGGATTCCTTTGTCTAAAATATTAGACGCAAAGAATCCATAAATTAGAAGGTTCCCTCTTTGAATGTCCATGTTGCTGCTGCTAGGGTTAAAGCCACGGTGATATGTCCACACCGGGTGGCTTGTTTAGCTATAAGGCATCGCTAAGCAGGGGCGACCAGAGACACGTCCGTTCTAGTCGCCGCCTCCAGCCGAAGAGAGTGTGTTTGGCCGCTCACCCGTTTTGCCAGCCGGAAATGAAGGTCCGGGCTGAATGGGATAAGTCATCCTGATAGGGTGAAATTCAGTGTTGAATTAAATAGCGCGCCGAAACAAAAATGAGATTTTCCTCTTCTCTACAAATCCATACATATTGCGGTATTGCTTTTATTATATGAGGCTCAATTGATTTATGTATTATCCATGTATCATTAGTACATTCAGTCCTACTTTTGGCCATCATCTACTACAAAAGAGATGTAAATCTTGTTTTTTACGTCTTTTTTACAAAGTGCCATAATATATAGAGCTGCATAATCATTGTGTTTCAACTGTGTATGTTTGTCATCATGTCTTCGTTAATATAAGTTGCAATGAACATAAGAAAGTTTAGGTTTGGCTATTACTACTATGTGAGATTATGTTTATTGATGTTATTCTTACACAGTGTAATTTGTCTCTGTTCCAGAACAAAGTGTGTATTCGAACTATATCAGTAAGTTAAAATATGTATACTATGGCAGAATAACTTCATTGATACAACTTAAACTGAATATAATAGTCTTTTTCCGTCTACATATATTCTTGCGTTTGTATTGCCGTATTCCTTTTATTGTATTCGGCTGGAATTGAATTATATACAGTCGAAATTTGAATGTGTCCGTATTGTTTTTGTCCGATTGTTGATGTTATTAGGGGGGATCTCTTAGAAAAGTGATGTAACTTTGTTTTTCATTTACGAGCGATTTTGTGTATTGATACTATTATTACAGATTGTAATTTGTCTATTTACGAGATCACATCCGTATTCTAATATGAGTTGCAGAATTATAAAGTAGAGAATATGTTTATTTTAGCAGCATTTCTTCGTTAATTCAAATTCCATTGAACGTAATATGTTTTTCGTGTCTTCTTCTTCTGAATCTATACATATTGCGGTATTGCTTTTATTATATGAGGCTCAATTGATTTATGTATTATCCATGTATCATTAGTACATTCAGTCCTACTTTTGGCCATCATCTACTACAAAAGAGATGTAAATCTTGTTTTTTACGTCTTTTTTACAAAGTGCCATAATATATAGAGCTGCATAATCATTGTGTTTCAACTGTGTATGTTTGTCATCATGTCTTCGTTAATATAAGTTGCAATGAACATAAGAAAGTTTAGGTTTGGCTATTACTACTATGTGAGATTATGTTTATTGATGTTATTCTTACACAGTGTAATTTGTCTCTGTTCCAGATCAAAGTGTGTATTCGAACTATATCAGTAAGTTAAAATATGTATACTATGGCAGAATAACTTCATTGATACAACTTAAACTGAATATAATAGTCTTTTTCCGTCTACATATATTCTTGCGTTCGTATTGCCGTATTCCTTTTATTTTATTCGGCTGGAATTGAATTATATACAGTCGAAATTTGAATGTGTCCGTATTGTTTTTGTCCGATTGTTGATGTTATTAGGGGGGGATCTCTTAGAAACGTGATGTAACTTTGTTTTTAGTTTACGAGCGATTTTGTGTATTGATACTATTATTACAGATTGTAATTTGTCTATTTACGAGATCACATCCGTATTCTAATATGAGTTGCAGAATTATAAAGTAGAGAATATGTTTATTTTAGCAGCATTTCTTCGTTAATTCCAATTACATTGAACGTAATATGTTTTTCGTGTCTTCATATTTTCTTCTGAATCTATAGCGTGTTTTGGGGGAATTAGTTATTTTCCCGAACACTATAGATTTTATGGCACAAGAAATGAATTGCGAAACTATTCTTTGGTAACACAACAACGAAAGTTCTTTATTTGCAACTTTGTGGAGGTTTGTTCTTGGCGCTGCAAAACTCGTGGTATTTAGGTTTGTTGGTTTTGGAGACGAAATGGCTTAGCGGGATGTTGGAAATGGCAGCGTGTCGTTGGACGTGTGAGGGAAGTATTCAAGGCCACCGTGTAGCTTCGTGTGTCTGGTATTTGTGAAGAGTAGGCGTTATCTCCATTAATGTGACCAGAGGTGAAATGGGAACTTGTCGAGAGCGGAGTGGCGCTCGAATCGACATAGTAAATTTCTGTGGTGCTTGTGGAAGGCATGTTGAACGTATCTAATTCATATTCAACTGGGATTCCTTTGTCTAAAATATTAGACGCAAAGAATCCATAAATTAGAAGGTTCCCTCTTTGAATGTCCATGTTGCTGCTGCTAGGGTTAAAGCCACGGTGATATGTCCACACCGGGTGGCTTGTTTAGCTATAAGGCATCGCTAAGCAGGGGCGACCAGAGACACGTCCGTTCTAGTCGCCGCCTCCAGCCGAAGAGAGTGTGTTTGGCCGCTCACCCGTTTTGCCAGCCGGAAATGAAGGTCCGGGCTGAATGGGATAAGTCATCCTGATAGGGTGAAATTCAGTGTTGAATTAAATAGCGCGCCGAAACAAAAATGAGATTTTCCTCTTCTCTACAAATCCATACATATTGCGGTATTGCTTTTATTATATGAGGCTCAATTGATTGATGTATTATCCATGTATCATTAGTACATTCAGTCCTACTTTTGGCCATCATCTACTACAAAAGAGATGTAAATCTTGTTTTTTACGTCTTTTTTACAAAGTGCCATAATATATAGAGCTGCATAATCATTGTGTTTCAACTGTGTATGTTTGTCATCATGTCTTCGTTAATATAAGTTGCAATGAACATAAGAAAGTTTAGGTTTGGCTATTACTACTATGTGAGATTATGTTTATTGATGTTATTCTTACACAGTGTAATTTGTCTCTGTTCCAGAACAAAGTGTGTATTCGAACTATATCAGTAAGTTAAAATATGTATACTATGGCAGAATAACTTCATTGATACAACTTAAACTGAATATAATAGTCTTTTTCCGTCTACATATATTCTTGCGTTTGTATTGCCGTATTCCTTTTATTGTATTCGGCTGGAATTGAATTATATACAGTCGAAATTTGAATGTGTCCGTATTGTTTTTGTCCGATTGTTGATGTTATTAGGGGGGATCTCTTAGAAAAGTGATGTAACTTTGTTTTTCATTTACGAGCGATTTTGTGTATTGATACTATTATTACAGATTGTAATTTGTCTATTTACGAGATCACATCCGTATTCTAATATGAGTTGCAGAATTATAAAGTAGAGAATATGTTTATTTTAGCAGCATTTCTTCGTTAATTCAAATTCCATTGAACGTAATATGTTTTTCGTGTCTTCTTCTTCTGAATCTATACATATTGCGGTATTGCTTTTATTATATGAGGCTCAATTGATTTATGTATTATCCATGTATCATTAGTACATTCAGTCCTACTTTTGGCCATCATCTACTACAAAAGAGATGTAAATCTTGTTTTTTACGTCTTTTTTACAAAGTGCCATAATATATAGAGCTGCATAATCATTGTGTTTCAACTGTGTATGTTTGTCATCATGTCTTCGTTAATATAAGTTGCAATGAACTTAAGAAAGTTTAGGTTTGGCTATTACTACTATGTGAGATTATGTTTATTGATGTTATTCTTACACAGTGTGATTTGTCTCTGTTCCAGATCAAAGTGTGTATTCGAACTATATCAGTAAGTTAAAATATGTATACTATGGCAGAATAACTTCATTGATACAACTTAAACTGAATATAATAGTCTTTTTCCGTCTACATATATTCTTGCGTTCGTATTGCCGTATTCCTTTTATTTTATTCAGCTGGAATTGAATTATATACAGTCGAAATTTGAATGTGTCCGTATTGTTTTTGTCCGATTGTTGATGTTATTAGGGGGGGATCTCTTAGAAACGTGATGTAACTTTGTTTTTAGTTTACGAGCGATTTTGTGTATTGATACTATTATTACAGATTGTAATTTGTCTATTTACGAGATCACATCCGTATTCTAATATGAGTTGCAGAATTATAAAGTAGAGAATATGTTTATTTTAGCAGCATTTCTTCGTTAATTCCAATTACATTGAACGTAATATGTTTTTCGTGTCTTCTTCTTCTGAATCTATACATATTGCGGTATTGCTTTTATTATATGAGGCTCAATTGATTTATGTATTATCCATGTATCATTAGTACGTTCAGTCCTACTTTTGGCCATCATCTACTACAAAAGAGATGTAAATCTTGTTTTTTACGTCTTTTTTACAAAGTGCCATAATATATAGAGCTGCATAATCATTGTGTTTCAACTGTGTATGTTTGTCATCATGTCTTCGTTAATATAAGTTGCAATGAACTTAAGAAAGTTTAGGTTTGGCTATTACTACTATGTGAGATTATGTTTATTGATGTTATTCTTACACAGTGTAATTTGTCTCTGTTCCAGATCAAAGTGTGTATTCGAACTATATCAGTAAGTTAAAATATGTATACTATGGCAGAATAACTTCATTGATACAACTTAAACTGAATATAATAGTCTTTTTCCGTCTACATATATTCTTGCGTTTGTATTGCCGTATTCCTTTTATTGTATTCGGCTGGAATTGAATTATATACAGTCGAAATTTGAATGTGTCCGTATTGTTTTTGTCCGATTGTTGATGTTATTAGGGGGGATCTCTTAGAAACGTGATGTAACTTTGTTTTTAGTTTACGAGCGATTTTGTGTATTGATACTATTATTACAGATTGTAATTTGTCTATTTACGAGATCACATCCGTATTCTAATATGAGTTGCAGAATTATAAAGTAGAGAATATGTTTATTTTAGCAGCATTTGTTCGTTAATTCAAATTCCATTGAACGTAATATGTTTTTCGTGTCTTCTTCTGCTGAATCTATACATATTGCGGTATTGCTTTTATTATATGAGGCTCAATTGATTTATGTATTATCCATGTATCATTAGTACATTCAGTCCTACTTTTGGCCATCATCTACTACAAAAGAGATGTAAATCTTGTTTTTTACGTCTTTTTTACAAAGTGCCATAATATATAGAGCTGCATAATCATTGTGTTTCAACTGTGTATGTTTGTCATCATGTCTTCGTTAATATAAGTTGCAATGAACTTAAGAAAGTTTAGGTTTGGCTATTACTACTATGTGAGATTATGTTTATTGATGTTATTCTTACACAGTGTGATTTGTCTCTGTTCCAGATCAAAGTGTGTATTCGAACTATATCAGTAAGTTAAAATATGTATACTATGGCAGAATAACTTCATTGATACAACTTAAACTGAATATAATAGTCTTTTTCCGTCTACATATATTCTTGCGTTCGTATTGCCGTATTCCTTTTATTTTATTCGGCTGGAATTGAATTATATACAGTCGAAATTTGAATGTGTCCGTATTGTTTTTGTCCGATTGTTGATGTTATTAGGGGGGGATCTCTTAGAAACGTGATGTAACTTTGTTTTTAGTTTACGAGCGATTTTGTGTATTGATACTATTATTACAGATTGTAATTTGTCTATTTACGAGATCACATCCGTATTCTAATATGAGTTGCAGAATTATAAAGTAGAGAATATGTTTATTTTAGCAGCATTTCTTCGTTAATTCCAATTACATTGAACGTATTATGTTTTTCGTGTCTTCTTCTTCTGAATCTATACATATTGCGGTATTGCTTTTATTATATGAGGCTCAATTGATTTATGTATTATCCATGTATCATTAGTACATTCAGTCCTACTTTTGGCCATCATCTACTACAAAAGAGATGTAAATCTTGTTTTTTACGTCTTTTTTACAAAGTGCCATAATATATAGAGCTGCATAATCATTGTGTTTCAACTGTGTATGTTTGTCATCATGTCTTCGTTAATATAATTTGCAATGAACATAAGAAAGTTTAGGTTTGGCTATTACTACTATGTGAGATTATGTTTATTGATGTTATTCTTACACAGTGTAATTTGTCTCTGTTCCAGATCAAAGTGTGTATTTGGACTATATCAGTAAGTTAAAATATGTATACTATGGCAGAATAACTTCATTGATACAACTTAAACTGAATATAATAGTCTTTTTCCGTCTACATATATTCTTGCGTTTGTATTGCCGTATTCCTTTTATTGTATTCGGCTGGAATTGAATTATATACAGTCGAAATTTGAATGTGTCCGTATTGTTTTTGTCCGATTGTTGATGTTATTAGGGGGGATCTCTTAGAAAAGTGATGTAACTTTGTTTTTCATTTACGAGCGATTTTGTGTATTGATACTATTATTACAGATTGTAATTTGTCTATTTACGAGATCACATCCGTATTCTAATATGAGTTGCAGAATTATAAAGTAGAGAATATGTTTATTTTAGCAGCATTTCTTCGTTAATTCCAATTACATTGAACGTAATATGTTTTTCGTGTCTTCTTCTTCTGAATCTATACATATTGCGGTATTGCTTTTATTATATGAGGCTCAATTGATTTATGTATTATCCATGTATCATTAGTACATTCAGTCCTACTTTTGGCCATCATCTACTACAAAAGAGATGTAAATCTTGTTTTTTACGTCTTTTTTACAAAGTGCCATCATATATAGAGCTGCATAATCATTGTGTTTCAACTGTGTATGTTTGTCATCATGTCTTCGTTAATATAAGTTGCAATGAACTTAAGAAAGTTTAGGTTTGGCTATTACTACTATGTGAGATTATGTTTATTGATGTTATTCTTACACAGTGTAATTTGTCTCTGTTCCAGATCAAAGTGTGTATTTGGACTATATCAGTAAGTTAAAATATGTATACTATGGCAGAATAACTTCATTGATACAACTTAAACTGAATATAATAGTCTTTTTCCGTCTACATATATTCTTGCGTTTGTATTGCCGTATTCCTTTTATTGTATTCGGCTGGAATTGAATTATATACAGTCGAAATTTGAATGTGTCCGTATTGTTTTTGTCTGATTGTTGATGTTATTAGGGGGGGATCTCTTAGAAAAGTGATGTAACTTTGTTTTTCATTTACGAGCGATTTTGTGTATTGATACTATTATTACAGATTGTAATTTGTCTATTTACGAGATCACATCCGTATTCTAATATGAGTTGCAGAATTATAAAGTAGAGAATATGTTTATTTTAGCAGCATTTCTTCGTTAATTCAAATTCCATTGAACGTAATATGTTTTTCGTGTCTTCTTCTTCTGAATCTATACATATTGCGGTATTGCTTTTATTATATGAGGCTCAATTGATTTATGTATTATCCATGTATCATTAGTACATTCAGTCCTACTTTTGGCCATCATCTACTACAAAAGAGATGTAAATCTTGTTTTTTACGTCTTTTTTACAAAGTGCCATAATATATAGAGCTGCATAATCATTGTGTTTCAACTGTGTATGTTTGTCATCATGTCTTCGTTAATATAAGTTGCAATGAACTTAAGAAAGTTTAGGTTTGGCTATTACTACTATGTGAGATTATGTTTATTGATGTTATTCTTACACAGTGTAATTTGTCTCTGTTCCAGATCAAAATGTGTATTCGAACTATATCAGTAAGTTAAAATATGTATACTATGGCAGAATAACTTCATTGATACAACTTAAACTGAATATAATAGTCTTTTTCCGTCTACATATATTCTTGCGTTCGTATTGCCGTATTCCTTTTATTGTATTCGGCTGGAATTGAATTATATACAGTCGAAATTTGAATGTGTCCGTATTGTTTTTGTCCGATTGTTGATGTTATTAGGGGGGATCTCTTAGAAAAGTGATGTAACTTTGTTTTTCATTTACGAGCGATTTTGTGTATTGATACTATTATTACAGATTGTAATTTGTCTATTTACGAGATCACATCCGTATTCTAATATGAGTTGCAGAATTATAAAGTAGAGAATATGTTTATTTTAGCAGCATTTCTTCGTTAATTCCAATTACATTGAACGTAATATGTTTTTCGTGTCTTCATATTTTCTTCTGAATCCATACATATTGCGGTATTGCTTTTATTATATGAGGCTCAATTGATTTATGTATTATCCATGTATCATTAGTACATTCAGTCCTACTTTTGGCCATCATCTACTACAAAAGAGATGTAAATCTTGTTTTTTACGTCTTTTTTACAAAGTGCCATAATATATAGAGCTGCATAATCATTGTGTTTCAACTGTGTATGTTTGTCATCATGTCTTCGTTAATATAAGTTGCAATGAACATAAGAAAGTTTAGGTTTGGCTATTACTACTATGTGAGATTATGTTTATTGATGTTATTCTTACACAGTGTAATTTGTCTCTGTTCCAGATCAAAGTGTGTATTTGGACTATATCAGTAAGTTAAAATATGTATACTATGGCAGAATAACTTCATTGATACAACTTAAACTGAATATAATAGTCTTTTTCCGTCTACATATATTCTTGCGTTTGTATTGCCGTATTCCTTTTATTGTATTCGGCTGGAATTGAATTATATACAGTCGAAATTTGAATGTGTCCGTATTGTTTTTGTCCGATTGTTGATGTTATTAGGGGGGGATCTCTTAGAAAAGTGATGTAACTTTGTTTTTCATTTACGAGCGATTTTGTGTATTGATACTATTATTACAGATTGTAATTTGTCTATTTACGAGATCACATCCGTATTCTAATATGAGTTGCAGAATTATAAAGTAGAGAATATGTTTATTTTAGCAGCATTTCTTCGTTAATTCCAATTACATTGAACGTAATATGTTTTTCGTGTCTTCTTCTTCTGAATCTATACATATTGCGGTATTGCTTTTATTATATGAGGCTCAATTGATTTATGTATTATCCATGTATCATTAGTACATTCAGTCCTACTTTTGGCCATCATCTACTACAAAAGAGATGTAAATCTTGTTTTTTACGTCTTTTTTACAAAGTGCCATAATATATAGAGCTGCATAATCATTGTGTTTCAACTGTGTATGTTTGTCATCATGTCTTCGTTAATATAAGTTGCAATGAACATAAGAAAGTTTAGGTTTGGCTATTACTACTATGTGAGATTATGTTTATTGATGTTATTCTTACACAGTGTAATTTGTCTCTGTTCCAGATCAAAGTGTGTATTTGGACTATATCAGTAAGTTAAAATATGTATACTATGGCAGAATAACTTCATTGATACAACTTAAACTGAATATAATAGTCTTTTTCCGTCTACATATATTCTTGCGTTTGTATTGCCGTATTCCTTTTATTGTATTCGGCTGGAATTGAATTATATACAGTCGAAATTTGAATGTGTCCGTATTGTTTTTGTCCGATTGTTGATGTTATTAGGGGGGGATCTCTTAGAAAAGTGATGTAACTTTGTTTTTCATTTACGAGCGATTTTGTGTATTGATACTATTATTACAGATTGTAATTTGTCTATTTACGAGATCACATCCGTATTCTAATATGAGTTGCAGAATTATAAAGTAGAGAATATGTTTATTTTAGCAGCATTTCTTCGTTAATTCAAATTCCATTGAACGTAATATGTTTTTCGTGTCTTCTTCTTCTGAATCTATACATATTGCGGTATTGCTTTTATTATATGAGGCTCAATTGATTTATGTATTATCCATGTATCATTAGTACATTCAGTCCTACTTTTGGCCATCATCTACTACAAAAGAGATGTAAATCTTGTTTTTTACGTCTTTTTTACAAAGATTATGTTTATTGATGTTATTCTTACACAGTGTAATTTGTCTCTGTTCCAGATCAAAATGTGTATTCGAACTATATCAGTAAGTTAAAATATGTATACTATGGCAGAATAACTTCATTGATACAACTTAAACTGAATATAATAGTCTTTTTCCGTCTACATATATTCTTGCGTTCGTATTGCCGTATTCCTTTTATTGTATTCGGCTGGAATTGAATTATATACAGTCGAAATTTGAATGTGTCCGTATTGTTTTTGTCCGATTGTTGATGTTATTAGGGGGGATCTCTTAGAAAAGTGATGTAACTTTGTTTTTAGTTTATGAGCGATTTTGTGTATTGATACTATTATTACAGATTGTAATTTGTCTATTTACGAGATCACATCCGTATTCTAATATGAGTTGCAGAATTATAAAGTAGAGAATATGTTTATTTTAGCAGCATTTCTTCGTTAATTCCAATTACATTGAACGTAATATGTTTTTCGTGTCTTCTTCTTCTGAATCTATACATATTGCGGTATTGCTTTTATTATATGAGGCTCAATTGATTTATGTATTATCCATGTATCATTAGTACATTCAGTCCTACTTTTGGCCATCATCTACTACAAAAGAGATGTAAATCTTGTTTTTTACGTCTTTTTTACAAAGTGCCATAATATATAGAGCTGCATAATCATTGTGTTTCAACTGTGTATGTTTGTCATCATGTCTTCGTTAATATAAGTTGCAATGAACTTAAGAAAGTTTAGGTTTGGCTATTACTACTATGTGAGATTATGTTTATTGATGTTATTCTTACACAGTGTAATTTGTCTCTGTTCAAGATCAAAGTGTGTATTCGAACTATATCAGTAAGTTAAAATATGTATACTATGGCAGAATAACTTCATTGATACAACTTAAACTGAATATAATAGTCTTTTTCCGTCTACATATATTCTTGCGTTCGTATTGCCGTATTCCTTTTATTTTATTCGGCTGGAATTGAATTATATACAGTCGAAATTTGAATGTGTCCGTATTGTTTTTGTCCGATTGTTGATGTTATTAGGGGGGGATCTCTTAGAAACGTATGTAACTTTGTTTTTAGTTTACGAGCGATTTTGTGTATTGATACTATTATTACAGATTGTAATTTGTCTATTTACGAGATCACATCCGTATTCTAATATGAGTTGCAGAATTATAAAGTAGAGAATATGTTTATTTTAGCAGCATTTCTACGTTAATTCCAATTACATTGAACGTAATATGTTTTTCGTGTCTTCTTCTTCTGAATCTATACATATTGCGGTATTGCTTTTATTATATGAGGCTCAATTGATTTATGTATTATCCATGTATCATTAGTACATTCAGTCCTACTTTTGGCCATTATCTACTACAAAAGAGATGTAAATCTTGTTTTTTACGTCTTTTTTACAAAGTGCCATAATATATAGAGCTGCATAATCATTGTGTTTCAACTGTGTATGTTTGTCATCATGTCTTCGTTAATATAAGTTGCAATGAACTTAAGAAAGTTTAGGTTTGGCTATTACTACTATGTGAGATTATGTTTATTGATGTTATTCTTACACAGTGTAATTTGTCTCTGTTCCAGATCAAAGTGTGTATTTGGACTATATCAGTAAGTTAAAATATGTATACTATGGCAGAATAACTTCATTGATACAACTTAAACTGAATATAATAGTCTTTTTCCGTCTACATATATTCTTGCGTTTGTATTGCCGTATTCCTTTTATTGTATTCGGCTGGAATTGAATTATATACAGTCGAAATTTGAATGTGTCCGTATTGTTTTTGTCCGATTGTTGATGTTATTAGGGGGGGATCTCTTAGAAAAGTGATGTAACTTTGTTTTTCATTTACGAGCGATTTTGTGTATTGATACTATTATTACAGATTGTAATTTGTCTATTTACGAGATCACATCCGTATTCTAATATGAGTTGCAGAATTATAAAGTAGAGAATATGTTTATTTTAGCAGCATTTCTTCGTTAATTCAAATTCCATTGAACGTAATATGTTTTTCGTGTCTTCTTCTTCTTAATCTATACATATTGCGGTATTGCTTTTATTATATGAGGCTCAATTGATTTATGTATTATCCATGTATCATTAGTACATTCAGTCCTACTTTTGGCCATCATCTACTACAAAAGAGATGTAAATCTTGTTTTTTACGTCTTTTTTACAAAGTGCCATCATATATAGAGCTGCATAATCATTGTGTTTCAACTGTGTATGTTTGTCATCATGTCTTCGTTAATATAAGTTGCAATGAACATAAGAAAGTTTAGGTTTGGCTATTACTACTATGTGAGATTATGTTTATTGATGTTATTCTTACACAGTGTAATTTGTCTCTGTTCCAGATCAAAGTGTGTATTTGGACTATATCAGTAAGTTAAAATATGTATACTATGGCAGAATAACTTCATTGATACAACTTAAACTGAATATAATAGTCTTTTTCCGTCTACATATATTCTTGCGTTTGTATTGCCGTATTCCTTTTATTGTATTCGGCTGGAATTGAATTATATACAGTCGAAATTTGAATGTGTCCGTATTGTTTTTGTCCGATTGTTGATGTTATTAGGGGGGGATCTCTTAGAAAAGTGATGTAACTTTGTTTTTCATTTACGAGCGATTTTGTGTATTGATACTATTATTACAGATTGTAATTTGTCTATTTACGAGATCACATCCGTATTCTAATATGAGTTGCAGAATTATAAAGTAGAGAATATGTTTATTTTAGCAGCATTTCTTCGTTAATTCAAATTCCATTGAACGTAATATGTTTTTCGTGTCTTCTTCTTCTGAATCTATACATATTGCGGTATTGCTTTTATTATATGAGGCTCAATTGATTTATGTATTATCCATGTATCATTAGTACATTCAGTCCTACTTTTGGCCATCATCTACTACAAAAGAGATGTAAATCTTGTTTTTTACGTCTTTTTTACAAAGTGCCATAATATATAGAGCTGCATAAACATTGTGTTTCAACTGTGTATGTTTGTCATCATGTCTTCGTTAATATAAGTTGCAATGAACTTAAGAAAGTTTAGGTTTGGCTATTACTACTATGTGAGATTATGTTTATTGATGTTATTCTTACACAGTGTAATTTGTCTCTGTTCCAGATCAAAGTGTGTATTCGAACTATATCAGTAAGTTAAAATATGTATACTATGGCAGAATAACTTCATTGATACAACTTAAACTGAATATAATAGTCTTTTTCCGTCTACATATATTCTTGCGTTCGTATTGCCGTATTCCTTTTATTGTATTCGGCTGGAATTGAATTATATACAGTCGAAATTTGAATGTGTCCGTATTGTTTTTGTCCGATTGTTGATGTTATTAGGGGGGATCTCTTAGAAAAGTGATGTAACTTTGTTTTTCATTTACGAGTGATTGTGTGTATTGATACTATTATTACAGATTGTAATTTGTCTATTTACGAGATCACATCCGTATTCTAATATGAGTTGCAGAATTATAAAGTAGTGAATATGTTTATTTTAGCAGCATTTCTTCGTTAATTCAAATTTCATTGAACGTAATATGTTTTTCGTGTCTTCTTCTGAATCTATACATATTGCGGTATTGCTTTTATTATATGAGGCTCAATTGATTTATGTATTATCCATGTATCATTAGTACATTCAGTCCTACTTTTGGCCATTATCTACTACAAAAGAGATGTAAATCTTGTTTTTTACGTCTTTTTTACAAAGTGCCATAATATATAGAGCTGCATAATCATTGTGTTTCAACTGTGTATGTTTGTCATCATGTCTTCGTTAATATAAGTTGCAATGAACTTAAGAAAGTTTAGGTTTGGCTATTACTACTATGTGAGATTATGATTATTGATGTTATTCTTACACAGTGTAATTTGTCTCTGTTCCAGATCAAAATGTGTATTCGAACTATATCAGTAAGTTAAAATATGTATACTATGGCAGAATAACTTCATTGATACAACTTAAACTGAATATAATAGTCTTTTTCCGTCTACATATATTCTTGCGTTCGTATTGCCGTATTCTTTTTATTGTATTCGGCTGGAATTGAATTATATACAGTCGAAATTTGAATGTGTCCGTATTGTTTTTGTCCGATTGTTGATGTTATTAGGGGGGATCTCTTAGACAAGTGATGTAACTTTGTTTTTAGTTTATGAGCGATTTTGTGTATTGATACTATTATTACAGATTGTAATTTGTCTATTTACGAGATCACATCCGTATTCTAATATGAGTTGCAGAATTATAAAATAGAGAATATGTTTATTTTAGCAGCATTTCTTCGTTAATTCCAATTCCATTGAACGTAATATGTTTTTCGTGTCTTCTTCTTCTGAATCTATACATATTGCGGTATTGCTTTTATTATATGAGGCTCAATTGATTTATGTATTATCCATGTATCATTAGTACATTCAGTCCTACTTTTGGCCATCATCTACTACAAAAGAGATGTAAATCTTGTTTTTTACGTCTTTTTTACAAAGTGCCATAATATATAGAGCTGCATAAACATTGTGTTTCAACTGTGTATGTTTGTCATCATGTCTTCGTTAATATAAGTTGCAATGAACTTAAGAAAGTTTAGGTTTGGCTATTACTACTATGTGAGATTATGTTTATTGATGTTATTCTTACACAGTGTAATTTGTCTCTGTTCCAGATCAAAATGTGTATTCGAACTATATCAGTAAGTTAAAATATGTATACTATGGCAGAATAACTTCATTGATACAACTTAAACTGAATATAATAGTCTTTTTCCGTCTACATATATTCTTGCGTTCGTATTGCCGTATTCCTTTTATTGTATTCGGCTGGAATTGAATTATATACAGTCGAAATTTGAATGTGTCCGTATTGTTTTTGTCCGATTGTTGATGTTATTAGGGGGGATCTCTTAGAAAAGTGATGTAACTTTGTTTTTAGTTTATGAGCGATTTTGTGTATTGATACTATTATTACAGATTGTAATTTGTCTATTTACGAGATCACATCCGTATTCTAATATGAGTTGCAGAATTATAAAGTAGAGAATATGTTTATTTTAGCAGCATTTCTTCGTTAATTCCAATTACATTGAACGTAATATGTTTTTCGTGTCTTCTTCTTCTGAATCTATACATATTGCGGTATTGCTTTTATTATATGAGGCTCAATTGATTTATGTATTATCCATGTATCATTAGTACATTCAGTCCTACTTTTGGCCATCATCTACTACAAAAGAGATGTAAATCTTGTTTTTTACGTCTTTTTTACAAAGTGCCATAATATATAGAGCTGCATAATCATTGTGTTTCAACTGTGTATGTTTGTCATCATGTCTTCGTTAATATAAGTTGCAATGAACTTAAGAAAGTTTAGGTTTGGCTATTACTACTATGTGAGATTATGTTTATTGATGTTATTCTTACACAGTGTAATTTGTCTCTGTTCCAGATCAAAGTGTGTATTCGAACTATATCAGTAAGTTAAAATATGTATACTATGGCAGAATAACTTCATTGATACAACTTAAACTGAATATAATAGTCTTTTTCCGTCTACATATATTCTTGCGTTCGTATTGCCGTATTCCTTTTATTTTATTCGGCTGGAATTGAATTATATACAGTCGAAATTTGAATGTGTCCGTATTGTTTTTGTCCGATTGTTGATGTTATTAGGGGGGGATCTCTTAGAAACGTATGTAACTTTGTTTTTAGTTTACGAGCGATTTTGTGTATTGATACTATTATTACAGATTGTAATTTGTCTATTTACGAGATCACATCCGTATTCTAATATGAGTTGCAGAATTATAAAGTAGAGAATATGTTTATTTTAGCAGCATTTCTTCGTTAATTCCAATTACATTGAACGTAATATGTTTTTCGTGTCTTCTTCTTCTGAATCTATACATATTGCGGTATTGCTTTTATTATATGAGGCTCAATTGATTTATGTATTATCCATGTATCATTAGTACATTCAGTCCTACTTTTGGCCATTATCTACTACAAAAGAGATGTAAATCTTGTTTTTTACGTCTTTTTTACAAAGTGCCATAATATATAGAGCTGCATAATCATTGTGTTTCAACTGTGTATGTTTGTCATCATGTCTTCGTTAATATAAGTTGCAATGAACTTAAGAAAGTTTAGGTTTGGCTATTACTACTATGTGAGATTATGTTTATTGATGTTATTCTTACACAGTGTAATTTGTCTCTGTTCCAGATCAAAGTGTGTATTCGAACTATATCAGTAAGTTAAAATATGTATACTATGGCAGAATAACTTCATTGATACAACTTAAACTGAATATAATAGTCTTTTTCCGTCTACATATATTCTTGCGTTTGTATTGCCGTATTCCTTTTATTGTATTCGGCTGGAATTGAATTATATACAGTCGAAATTTGAATGTGTCCGTATTGTTTTTGTCCGATTGTTGATGTTATTAGGGGGGATCTCTTAGAAAAGTGATATAACTTTGTTTTTCATTTACGAGCGATTTTGTGTATTGATACTATTATTACAGATTGTAATTTGTCTATTTACGAGATCACATCCGTATTCTAATATGAGTTGCAGAATTATAAAGTAGAGAATATGTTTATTTTAGCAGCATTTCTTCGTTAATTCCAATTACATTGAACGTATTATGTTTTTCGTGTCTTCTTCTTCTGAATCTATACATATTGCGGTATTGCTTTTATTATATGAGGCTCAATTGATTTATGTATTATCCATGTATCATTAGTACATTCAGTCCTACTTTTGGCCATCATCTACTACAAAAGAGATGTAAATCTTGTTTTTTACGTCTTTTTTACAAAGTGCCATAATATATAGAGCTGCATAATCATTGTGTTTCAACTGTGTATGTTTGTCATCATGTCTTCGTTAATATAAGTTGCAATGAACTTAAGAAAGTTTAGGTTTGGCTATTACTACTATGTGAGATTATGTTTATTGATGTTATTCTTACACAGTGTAATTTGTCTCTGTTCCAGATCAAAGTGTGTATTCGAACTATATCAGTAAGTTAAAATATGTATACTATGGCAGAATAACTTCATTGATACAACTTAAACTGAATATAATAGTCTTTTTCCGTCTACATATATTCTTGCGTTCGTATTGCCGTATTCCTTTTATTTTATTCGGCTGGAATTGAATTATATACAGTCGAAATTTGAATGTGTCCGTATTGTTTTTGTCCGATTGTTGATGTTATTAGGGGGGGATCTCTTAGAAACGTGATGTAACTTTGTTTTTAGTTTACGAGCGATTTTGTGTATTGATACTATTATTACAGATTGTAATTTGTCTATTTACGAGATCACATCCGTATTCTAATATGAGTTGCAGAATTATAAAGTAGAGAATATGTTTATTTTAGCAGCATTTCTACGTTAATTCCAATTACATTGAACGTAATATGTTTTTCGTGTCTTCTTCTTCTGAATCTATACATATTGCGGTATTGCTTTTATTATATGAGGCTCAATTGATTTATGTATTATCCATGTATCATTAGTACATTCAGTCCTACTTTTGGCCATCATCTACTACAAAAGAGATGTAAATCTTGTTTTTTACGTCTTTTTTACAAAGTGCCATAATATATAGAGCTGCATAATCATTGTGTTTCAACTGTGTATGTTTGTCATCATGTCTTCGTTAATATAATTTGCAATGAACATAAGAAAGTTTAGGTTTGGCTATTACTACTATGTGAGATTATGTTTATTGATGTTATTCTTACACAGTGTAATTTGTCTCTGTTCCAGATCAAAGTGTGTATTTGGACTATATCAGTAAGTTAAAATATGTATACTATGGCAGAATAACTTCATTGATACAACTTAAACTGAATATAATAGTCTTTTTCCGTCTACATATATTCTTGCGTTTGTATTGCCGTATTCCTTTTATTGTATTCGGCTGGAATTGAATTATATACAGTCGAAATTTGAATGTGTCCGTATTGTTTTTGTCCGATTGTTGATGTTATTAGGGGGGATCTCTTAGAAAAGTGATGTAACTTTGTTTTTCATTTACGAGCGATTTTGTGTATTGATACTATTATTACAGATTGTAATTTGTCTATTTACGAGATCACATCCGTATTCTAATATGAGTTGCAGAATTATAAAGTAGAGAATATGTTTATTTTAGCAGCATTTCTTCGTTAATTCCAATTACATTGAACGTAATATGTTTTTCGTGTCTTCTTCTTCTGAATCTATACATATTGCGGTATTGCTTTTATTATATGAGGCTCAATTGATTTATGTATTATCCATGTATCATTAGTACATTCAGTCCTACTTTTGGCCATCATCTACTACAAAAGAGATGTAAATCTTGTTTTTTACGTCTTTTTTACAAAGTGCCATCATATATAGAGCTGCATAATCATTGTGTTTCAACTGTGTATGTTTGTCATCATGTCTTCGTTAATATAAGTTGCAATGAACTTAAGAAAGTTTAGGTTTGGCTATTACTACTATGTGAGATTATGTTTATTGATGTTATTCTTACACAGTGTAATTTGTCTCTGTTCCAGATCAAAGTGTGTATTTGGACTATATCAGTAAGTTAAAATATGTATACTATGGCAGAATAACTTCATTGATACAACTTAAACTGAATATAATAGTCTTTTTCCGTCTACATATATTCTTGCGTTTGTATTGCCGTATTCCTTTTATTGTATTCGGCTGGAATTGAATTATATACAGTCGAAATTTGAATGTGTCCGTATTGTTTTTGTCTGATTGTTGATGTTATTAGGGGGGGATCTCTTAGAAAAGTGATGTAACTTTGTTTTTCATTTACGAGCGATTTTGTGTATTGATACTATTATTACAGATTGTAATTTGTCTATTTACGAGATCACATCCGTATTCTAATATGAGTTGCAGAATTATAAAGTAGAGAATATGTTTATTTTAGCAGCATTTCTTCGTTAATTCAAATTCCATTGAACGTAATATGTTTTTCGTGTCTTCTTCTTCTGAATCTATACATATTGCGGTATTGCTTTTATTATATGAGGCTCAATTGATTTATGTATTATCCATGTATCATTAGTACATTCAGTCCTACTTTTGGCCATCATCTACTACAAAAGAGATGTAAATCTTGTTTTTTACGTCTTTTTTACAAAGTGCCATAATATATAGAGCTGCATAATCATTGTGTTTCAACTGTGTATGTTTGTCATCATGTCTTCGTTAATATAAGTTGCAATGAACTTAAGAAAGTTTAGGTTTGGCTATTACTACTATGTGAGATTATGTTTATTGATGTTATTCTTACACAGTGTAATTTGTCTCTGTTCCAGATCAAAATGTGTATTCGAACTATATCAGTAAGTTAAAATATGTATACTATGGCAGAATAACTTCATTGATACAACTTAAACTGAATATAATAGTCTTTTTCCGTCTACATATATTCTTGCGTTCGTATTGCCGTATTCCTTTTATTGTATTCGGCTGGAATTGAATTATATACAGTCGAAATTTGAATGTGTCCGTATTGTTTTTGTCCGATTGTTGATGTTATTAGGGGGGATCTCTTAGAAAAGTGATGTAACTTTGTTTTTCATTTACGAGCGATTTTGTGTATTGATACTATTATTACAGATTGTAATTTGTCTATTTACGAGATCACATCCGTATTCTAATATGAGTTGCAGAATTATAAAGTAGAGAATATGTTTATTTTAGCAGCATTTCTTCGTTAATTCCAATTACATTGAACGTAATATGTTTTTCGTGTCTTCATATTTTCTTCTGAATCCATACATATTGCGGTATTGCTTTTATTATATGAGGCTCAATTGATTTATGTATTATCCATGTATCATTAGTACATTCAGTCCTACTTTTGGCCATCATCTACTACAAAAGAGATGTAAATCTTGTTTTTTACGTCTTTTTTACAAAGTGCCATAATATATAGAGCTGCATAATCATTGTGTTTCAACTGTGTATGTTTGTCATCATGTCTTCGTTAATATAAGTTGCAATGAACATAAGAAAGTTTAGGTTTGGCTATTACTACTATGTGAGATTATGTTTATTGATGTTATTCTTACACAGTGTAATTTGTCTCTGTTCCAGATCAAAGTGTGTATTTGGACTATATCAGTAAGTTAAAATATGTATACTATGGCAGAATAACTTCATTGATACAACTTAAACTGAATATAATAGTCTTTTTCCGTCTACATATATTCTTGCGTTTGTATTGCCGTATTCCTTTTATTGTATTCGGCTGGAATTGAATTATATACAGTCGAAATTTGAATGTGTCCGTATTGTTTTTGTCTGATTGTTGATGTTATTAGGGGGGGATCTCTTAGAAAAGTGATGTAACTTTGTTTTTCATTTACGAGCGATTTTGTGTATTGATACTATTATTACAGATTGTAATTTGTCTATTTACGAGATCACATCCGTATTCTAATATGAGTTGCAGAATTATAAAGTAGAGAATATGTTTATTTTAGCAGCATTTCTTCGTTAATTCAAATTCCATTGAACGTAATATGTTTTTCGTGTCTTCTTCTTCTGAATCTATACATATTGCGGTATTGCTTTTATTATATGAGGCTCAATTGATTTATGTATTATCCATGTATCATTAGTACATTCAGTCCTACTTTTGGCCATCATCTACTACAAAAGAGATGTAAATCTTGTTTTTTACGTCTTTTTTACAAAGTGCCATAATATATAGAGCTGCATAATCATTGTGTTTCAACTGTGTATGTTTGTCATCATGTCTTCGTTAATATAAGTTGCAATGAACTTAAGAAAGTTTAGGTTTGGCTATTACTACTATGTGAGATTATGTTTATTGATGTTATTCTTACACAGTGTAATTTGTCTCTGTTCCAGATCAAAATGTGTATTCGAACTATATCAGTAAGTTAAAATATGTATACTATGGCAGAATAACTTCATTGATACAACTTAAACTGAATATAATAGTCTTTTTCCGTCTACATATATTCTTGCGTTCGTATTGCCGTATTCCTTTTATTGTATTCGGCTGGAATTGAATTATATACAGTCGAAATTTGAATGTGTCCGTATTGTTTTTGTCCGATTGTTGATGTTATTAGGGGGGATCTCTTAGAAAAGTGATGTAACTTTGTTTTTCATTTACGAGCGATTTTGTGTATTGATACTATTATTACAGATTGTAATTTGTCTATTTACGAGATCACATCCGTATTCTAATATGAGTTGCAGAATTATAAAGTAGAGAATATGTTTATTTTAGCAGCATTTCTTCGTTAATTCCAATTACATTGAACGTAATATGTTTTTCGTGTCTTCATATTTTCTTCTGAATCCATACATATTGCGGTATTGCTTTTATTATATGAGGCTCAATTGATTTATGTATTATCCATGTATCATTAGTACATTCAGTCCTACTTTTGGCCATCATCTACTACAAAAGAGATGTAAATCTTGTTTTTTACGTCTTTTTTACAAAGTGCCATAATATATAGAGCTGCATAATCATTGTGTTTCAACTGTGTATGTTTGTCATCATGTCTTCGTTAATATAAGTTGCAATGAACATAAGAAAGTTTAGGTTTGGCTATTACTACTATGTGAGATTATGTTTATTGATGTTATTCTTACACAGTGTAATTTGTCTCTGTTCCAGATCAAAGTGTGTATTTGGACTATATCAGTAAGTTAAAATATGTATACTATGGCAGAATAACTTCATTGATACAACTTAAACTGAATATAATAGTCTTTTTCCGTCTACATATATTCTTGCGTTTGTATTGCCGTATTCCTTTTATTGTATTCGGCTGGAATTGAATTATATACAGTCGAAATTTGAATGTGTCCGTATTGTTTTTGTCCGATTGTTGATGTTATTAGGGGGGGATCTCTTAGAAAAGTGATGTAACTTTGTTTTTCATTTACGAGCGATTTTGTGTATTGATACTATTATTACAGATTGTAATTTGTCTATTTACGAGATCACATCCGTATTCTAATATGAGTTGCAGAATTATAAAGTAGAGAATATGTTTATTTTAGCAGCATTTCTTCGTTAATTCCAATTACATTGAACGTAATATGTTTTTCGTGTCTTCTTCTTCTGAATCTATACATATTGCGGTATTGCTTTTATTATATGAGGCTCAATTGATTTATGTATTATCCATGTATCATTAGTACATTCAGTCCTACTTTTGGCCATCATCTACTACAAAAGAGATGTAAATCTTGTTTTTTACGTCTTTTTTACAAAGTGCCATAATATATAGAGCTGCATAATCATTGTGTTTCAACTGTGTATGTTTGTCATCATGTCTTCGTTAATATAAGTTGCAATGAACATAAGAAAGTTTAGGTTTGGCTATTACTACTATGTGAGATTATGTTTATTGATGTTATTCTTACACAGTGTAATTTGTCTCTGTTCCAGATCAAAGTGTGTATTTGGACTATATCAGTAAGTTAAAATATGTATACTATGGCAGAATAACTTCATTGATACAACTTAAACTGAATATAATAGTCTTTTTCCGTCTACATATATTCTTGCGTTTGTATTGCCGTATTCCTTTTATTGTATTCGGCTGGAATTGAATTATATACAGTCGAAATTTGAATGTGTCCGTATTGTTTTTGTCCGATTGTTGATGTTATTAGGGGGGGATCTCTTAGAAAAGTGATGTAACTTTGTTTTTCATTTACGAGCGATTTTGTGTATTGATACTATTATTACAGATTGTAATTTGTCTATTTACGAGATCACATCCGTATTCTAATATGAGTTGCAGAATTATAAAGTAGAGAATATGTTTATTTTAGCAGCATTTCTTCGTTAATTCAAATTCCATTGAACGTAATATGTTTTTCGTGTCTTCTTCTTCTGAATCTATACATATTGCGGTATTGCTTTTATTATATGAGGCTCAATTGATTTATGTATTATCCATGTATCATTAGTACATTCAGTCCTACTTTTGGCCATCATCTACTACAAAAGAGATGTAAATCTTGTTTTTTACGTCTTTTTTACAAAGTGCCATCATATATAGAGCTGCATAATCATTGTGTTTCAACTGTGTATGTTTGTCATCATGTCTTCGTTAATATAAGTTGCAATGAACATAAGAAAGTTTAGGTTTGGCTATTACTACTATGTGAGATTATGTTTATTGATGTTATTCTTACACAGTGTAATTTGTCTCTGTTCCAGATCAAAGTGTGTATTTGGACTATATCAGTAAGTTAAAATATGTATACTATGGCAGAATAACTTCATTGATACAACTTAAACTGAATATAATAGTCTTTTTCCGTCTACATATATTCTTGCGTTTGTATTGCCGTATTCCTTTTATTGTATTCGGCTGGAATTGAATTATATACAGTCGAAATTTGAATGTGTCCGTATTGTTTTTGTCCGATTGTTGATGTTATTAGGGGGGGATCTCTTAGAAAAGTGATGTAACTTTGTTTTTCATTTACGAGCGATTTTGTGTATTGATACTATTATTACAGATTGTAATTTGTCTATTTACGAGATCACATCCGTATTCTAATATGAGTTGCAGAATTATAAAGTAGAGAATATGTTTATTTTAGCAGCATTTCTTCGTTAATTCAAATTCCATTGAACGTAATATGTTTTTCGTGTCTTCTTCTTCTGAATCTATACATATTGCGGTATTGCTTTTATTATATGAGGCTCAATTGATTTATGTATTATCCATGTATCATTAGTACATTCAGTCCTACTTTTGGCCATCATCTACTACAAAAGAGATGTAAATCTTGTTTTTTACGTCTTTTTTACAAAGTGCCATAATATATAGAGCTGCATAAACATTGTGTTTCAACTGTGTATGTTTGTCATCATGTCTTCGTTAATATAAGTTGCAATGAACTTAAGAAAGTTTAGGTTTGGCTATTACTACTATGTGAGATTATGTTTATTGATGTTATTCTTACACAGTGTAATTTGTCTCTGTTCCAGATCAAAATGTGTATTCGAACTATATCAGTAAGTTAAAATATGTATACTATGGCAGAATAACTTCATTGATACAACTTAAACTGAATATAATAGTCTTTTTCCGTCTACATATATTCTTGCGTTCGTATTGCCGTATTCCTTTTATTGTATTCGGCTGGAATTGAATTATATACAGTCGAAATTTGAATGTGTCCGTATTGTTTTTGTCCGATTGTTGATGTTATTAGGGGGGATCTCTTAGAAAAGTGATGTAACTTTGTTTTTAGTTTATGAGCGATTTTGTGTATTGATACTATTATTACAGATTGTAATTTGTCTATTTACGAGATCACATCCGTATTCTAATATGAGTTGCAGAATTATAAAGTAGAGAATATGTTTATTTTAGCAGCATTTCTTCGTTAATTCCAATTACATTGAACGTAATATGTTTTTCGTGTCTTCTTCTTCTGAATCTATACATATTGCGGTATTGCTTTTATTATATGAGGCTCAATTGATTTATGTATTATCCATGTATCATTAGTACATTCAGTCCTACTTTTGGCCATCATCTACTACAAAAGAGATGTAAATCTTGTTTTTTACGTCTTTTTTACAAAGTGCCATAATATATAGAGCTGCATAATCATTGTGTTTCAACTGTGTATGTTTGTCATCATGTCTTCGTTAATATAAGTTGCAATGAACATAAGAAAGTTTAGGTTTGGCTATTACTACTATGTGAGATTATGTTTATTGATGTTATTCTTACACAGTGTAATTTGTCTCTGTTCCAGATCAAAGTGTGTATTCGAACTATATCAGTAAGTTAAAATATGTATACTATGGCAGAATAGTCTTTTTCCGTCTACATATATTCTTGCGTTCGTATTGCCGTATTCCTTTTATTGTATTCGGCTGGAAGTGGATTATATACAGTCGAAATTTGAATGTGCCATCATTGTTTTTGTCTGATTGTTGACGTTATTAGGAGAGGATCTCTTAGAACAGTGATGTAACTTTTGTTTTTCATCTACGAGTGATTGTGTGTATTGATACTATTAATACAGATTGTACTTTGTCTATTTACGAGATCACATCCGTATTCTAATATGAGTTGCAGAATTATAAAGTAGAGAATATGTTTATTTTAGCAGCATTTCTTCGTTAATTCAAATTCCATTGAACGTAATATGTTTTTCGTGTCTTCATATTTTCTTCTGAATCCATACATATTGCGGTATTGCTTTTATTATATGAGGCTCAATTGATTTATGTATTATCCATGTATCATTAGTACATTCAGTCCTACTTTTGGCCATCATCTACTACAAAAGAGATGTAAATCTTGTTTTTTACGTCTTTTTTACAAAGTGCCATAATATATAGAGCTGCATAATCATTGTGTTTCAACTGTGTATGTTTGTCATCATGTCTTCGTTAATATAAGTTGCAATGAACTTAAGAAAGTTTAGGTTTGGCTATTACAACTATGTGAGATTATGTTTATTGATGTTATTCTTACAGAGTGTAATTTGTCTCTGTTCCAGATCAAAGTGTGTATTTGGACTATATCAGTAAGTTAAAATATGTATACTATGGCAGAATAACTTCATTGATACAACTTAAACTGAACATAATAGTGTTTTTAGGTCTACATATATTCTTGCGTTCGTATTGCCGTATTCCATTTATTGTATTCGGCTGGAATTGGATTATATACAGTCAAAATTTGAATGTGCCCTCATTGTTTTTGTCTGATTGTTGATGTTATTAGGAGAGGATCTCTTAGAACAGTGATGTAACTTTTGTTTTTCATCTACGAGTGATTGTGTGTACTGATACTTTTAATACAGATTGTACTATGTCTATTTACGAGATCACATCCGTATTCTAATATGAGTTTCAGAATTATAAAGTAGAGAATATGTTTATTTTAGAAGCATTTCTTCGTTGATTCAAATTCCATTGAACGTAATATGTTTTTAATGTCTTCATATTTTCTTTTGAATCCATACATATTGCGGTATTGCTTTTATTATATGAGGCTCAATTGATTTATGTATTATCCATGTATCATTAGTACATTCAGTCCTACTTTTGGCCCTCATCTACTACAAAAGAGATGTAAATTTTGTTTTTTACGTCTTTTTTTACAAAGTGCCATAATATATAGAGCTGCATAATCATTGTGTTTCAACTGTGTATGTTTGTCATCATGTCTTCTAATATGTGAGATTACGTTTATTCATATTATTGCGGTATTGCTTTTATTATATGCGGCTTTATGTATTATCCATGTTCATCCAAATTATTATCCAAATTCAAGGAACACGAATCCACAAGGCGAGGAACACGAATCCACATGGCGCGCTGGTGCGAAGAACGTAATTCTCCTGCCGGAGTATATAAATCGATTGATGGGCCTATGAGTCAGGTTTACCCCCACAGTATTCACAAGCCCATTGCTAACCATCAGCGTCCTGGAGACATTTTTTGCAAGCCAAGAATTTAGTGGCCCAAGGGTAATCAGATAGCTACCTGGACTAATTTAGACCAGGAGCTTTCTTTTTACTCACCACCCATCTTGAGGGCCCATTAATCAACAAATAAAATCTTTTAGCGGAATTATATATAACGTTTGTCTCGAGTGCTTTTGGGCAGTAACGCATAAATGAAAGAAAACGAATCGAAAAGATAACGGATATAGAAAGGATTTCAACACGAATGTTATACACGTGTAACCACCATTCTCGTGTAATTACGCAAAATCAAGAAACGGTTGCTATGACATCTAACGGCCGTAAGTAAACGCTTTTTAAATCACAAACTGCACCAAAATGAAGATGAACGAACTTCTAATGTAATGTCCGCTTTTAGTTGATCTTATGTATACATAGATTTTTTTTTTTTAAATACCCTAGCCGGTGGCAAAAGCTGCTCGGTAGCGCCAGGTGTGGCAGTACCGCCTTGAGCTACCAAAACTGTGTTATCACCCTGGATGGCGGCTGATAAGGCACGTGCTTCCACGCGTTGTATGATGAAAAAAAAAAAAATGTATTATCCATGTATCAGTAGTACATTCAGTCCTACTACAAAAAGAGATGTAAATTTTGTTTTTTACGTATTTTTTACGTATTTTTTTTTATAGAGCTGCATAATCATTGTGTTTCAACAGTGTATGTTTGTCATCATGTCTTCGTTAATATAAGTTGCAATGAACATAAGAAAGTTTAGGTTTGGCTATTACTACTATGTGAGATTACGTTTATTGATGTTATTCTTACAGAGTGTAATTTTTCTCTGTTCCAGATCAAAGTGTGTATTCGAACTATATCAGTAAGTTAAAATATGTATACTATGGCAGAATAACTTCATTAATACAACTTTAACAGAACATAATAGACTTTTTCCGTCTACATATATTCTTGCGTTCGTATTGCCGTATTCCTTTTCTTGTATTCGGCTGGAATAGAATTATATACTGTCGAAATTTGAATGTGTCCGTATTGTTTTTGTCCAAATGTTGATGTTATTAGGGGAGGATCTCTTAGAAAAGTGATGTAACTTTTGTATTTCATCTACGAGTGATTGTGTGTATTGATACTATTATAGCGGTTATTGGGAATTAGTTATTTTCCCGAACACTATATATTTTAGGCACTAGAAATGAATTACGAGACTTTTCTTTAACAACACACAACAGCGAAAGTTTTTATTTGCAGCTTTGAGGAGGTTTGTTCTTGGTGCTGCAAGACTCGTGGTGTTTAGGCTTGCTGGATGTTTGAGACGAAATGGCTTAGTGGGATGCTGGAAATGGCAGCGTGTCGTTGGACGTGTGAGGGAAGTATTCAAAGTCACAGTGTAGTTTTGTGTCGAGAGCGTAGTGGCGTTCGGATCGACATAGTAAATTTTTGTGGTGCTTGTGGAAGGTATGCTGAACGTATCTAATTCATATTCAACTGGGATTCCTTGGTCTAAAATATATTAGATGCAAAGAATCCATAAATTAGAATGTGTCCGTATTGTTTTTGTCCGAGTGTTGATGTTATTAGTGGAGGATCAATTAGAAAAGGGATGTAACTTTTGTTTTTCATCTACGAATGATTGTGTGTATTGATACTATTATTACAAGTTGTAATTTGTTTCTTTACGAGATCACATCCGTATTCTAATATGAGTTGCAGAATTATAAAGTAGAGAATATGTTTATTTTGGCAGCATTTCTTCGTTAATTCAAATTTCATTGAACGTAATATGTTTTTCGTGTCTTCATATTTTCTTCTGAATCCATACATATTGCGGTATTGCTTTTATTATATGAGGCTCAATTGATTTATGTATTATCCATGTATCATTAGTACATTCAGTCCTACTTTTTGCCATCATCTACTAAAAAAGAGATGTAAATTTTGGTTTTTACGTCTTTTATACAAAGTGCCATTATATATAGAGCTGCATAATCATTGTATTTCAACTGTGTATGTTTGTCATCATGTCTTCGTTAATATAAGTTGCAATGAACATATGAAAGTTTAGGTTTGGCTATGTGAGATTATGTTTATCGATTTTATTCTTACTGAGTGTAATTTGTCTCTTACAAGATCAAAGTGTGTATTCGAACTATATCACTAAGTTTAAATATGTATACTATGGCAGAATTGCTTCATTAACCCAACTTAAACTGAACATAATAGACTTTTCCCGTCTACATATATTCTTTCGTTCGTATTGCCGTATTCCTTTTTTTGTATTCGGCTGGAATTGAATTATATACTGTCGAAATTTGAATGTGTCCGTATTGTTTTTGTCCGATTGTTGATGTTATTAGGGGAGGATCTGTTAGAAATGTGATGTAACTTTTGTTTTTCAACTACGAGTGATTGTGTGTATTGATACTATTATTACAGATTGTAATTTGTCTCTTTACGAGACCACATCTGTATTCTAATATGAACTGCAGAATTATAAAGTAGAGAATATGTTTATTTTGGTAGAGTTTCTTCGTTAATTCAAATTCCATTAAAAGTAATTAATATTTTTTGTCTTCATATTTTCTTCTGGATCCATACATATTGCGGTATTGCTTTTTTGTATTTGGCTGGAATTGATTTACGTATTATCCATGTATGATTAGTACATTCAGTCCTACAAAAGAGATGTAAATTTTGTTTTTTACGTCTTTATTTCTGTTATGGTGAGATATGCAATCACCACCGTACAGGGACCATGTCACCGGTCACCGGACGGAGAGACACCCTGGGCAGAACACGTAAATGTTACAATAAACTTCTTCTTTATTTATTCAAACGTGAAGAACTACACACACTCTCTCTCAGTAAATAAACTTCTTTATTTGTTCAAACCTATAGTACATATTATTTCCTTTATTTCCTTTCACGGAATACTATCTCTTGATTATCCTTATATTATTGCCACCTCAGGATATATCAATTGACGACGAAAACGAAATACGAACTCAGTAAATTCATTTACTAAAAGAAAAAAACAAAAAAAAAAAATAACTGTGGGAACTGTTTTTTCTTACATAAATAATTTTATGTGTATTTGAAAAAGACGAAAAGGATCACTTGAAATTGGTAAAGTATTGATATTTTTTACGGTGAGTTTTCTGAACATTCCTCAGTGCTGACAATTTTTTTCGTAACGAAAGCGTTGAAGGTGGACATCTTCTCTTTGGAACAATATTTTGTGTATATGTTGACTTGTGCATTAAAAAAATATATATATGGGTTCGAAACAAATAGCAGCATAGATTAAAACGTTAATCGCTCAGCAAAAATCGCTCAGCAAATAGCAGCATAGATTAAAACGTTAATCGCTCAGCAAAAAGCTCAAATTGACTTTTAAAAACAGATGTTGGTTTAGCAAGAGCGTTTTGAGTCATACAGCAAACTACAGATAACCGACTATTTTGTAAAACTATTTTGTCACAAAAAACTAATGATAGTGCGTCCAGATTTTTTTCGGCAGATTTTTTTACGACGCAGATTTTTTTACGACGCAGTTTTTTTTCGGCCTTTCCCGACTATTATCGTTCGAGACGATTTTCACAAAAAGATGTGAGAAATGGTCTACCGAAGAAAAAAATCACACTCCTACTTTTTCATACAAGATATAAATGTTTAAACACGCAAAAAGAAGAAACTAATGATATTGTCACATATGCGGGTAAAGTCAACGCCCTGTGTGAACTATTTAAATTGAAAGATCTATCAGTTGACATGTTTAAGTGTTACATATTTGTTCAGGGACTGACAGCACCGAGGGACAAGGATTTGAGGTCAAGAATTTTATCAATTATGGAGCAAGATCCAGAAATAAACTTGCAAAAAGTGACAGAAGAATGTCAGAAGTTGATAAATGTGAAAAGGGACACCACTAGGATAGAGGGAAAAGTTACATCCTAGGTTCAAGTAGTGAAACAAAAAAATTTTCTCAAGAACAAAGAAAAAAGTTTTTGATGTTGGAGCTGTGCGGGTTCGCACTTAAGAAAAAATTGCCCTTTTAAAGAACAACCTTGCGCTAAATGTGGTTTAGTTGGACACCGAGCCTCCCAGTGCCGAACTAAGCAAAATAAACAAAGACAAAAATTTAAGTCTAAATGTAGTGTTGTCAAAAGGAGAAGTGAGACAAGGGGGTGAACGAAAATTTGTCAATACCAAAATAAATGGTCACATTTTGGATACAGGTAGCGATATTTCGATTATCGACGAAGTGACTTGGAAGAGGATTGGGTGTCTAAAACTGGAAAAAACGTCTAAAACATCCAAAGGAGTATCCGGAAAGAGATTAAAATTCAAGGGTGAGTTTAATTGCAGTGTATCCCTTGGATCGAAAACATTTTCTTCAAAAGTGTCAGTTGTTCCAGGTATAAATTCTTGCCTCTTCGGAATTGATTGGATCGTTTTGTTTGATTTATGGGAGCTACCCATACATTCATTTTGTAACCGTGTTAGTGTATCTGAAACGAAAAATTCTAAACAAAATGAGGATTTTCTTACTGTCTTAAAAAGTGAATCCCCCAGGGTTTTTTCTGAGGGGTTAGGTGTGTGCACTAAGACCGAAGTGAATTTTGAGCTAAAACAAAATGTGAAACCTGTTTTTAAACCAAAAAGAAACGTGCCTTTTTCTTCAAAAGAAGATATTGAAATTGAACTGCAAAGACTGCAGGAAAATGGTGTAGTCGAAAAAGTTGACTATTCTGAGTGGGCAAGCCCCACTGTGTATGTTAAAAAGAAAAATAAGAAGATTCGGGTATGCGCCGATTTTTCTACAGGCCTTAATGACTGTCTGATGGATCATAGTTATCCACTCCCATCCCCTGAAGACATTTTTACAAAGCTGAATGGAGGTAAAATTTTCTCCAAAATTGATTTATCTGAGGCTTACCTCCAGGTAAAAGTCAGTGAAGAATGTTCAAAGTATTTGTGTATTAATACCCATTTAGGACTCTTCAGACTCAAAAGGCTCCCTTTTGATTTGAAAGTAGCTCCCGCGTTATTTCAGCAAATAATGGACACAATGCTTGCCGATTTAGGTTTTGCAATCGCATATTTGGATGACATTCTTGTACAGGAACATAAGGAACACACCAGAACAGTTTTCCAAAGAATTGGGGAATTCGGCTTCAAATTGAGTGAAAAAATGTGAATTTTTCTTAAAACAAATAAAATATCTTGGTCAAATCATTGACAGCCAAGGCAGAAGACCGGATCCTCAGAGAACAGAAGCCATTGAGAAGATGCCAGCACCTAATAATGTTGCCCAGTTACAATCTTTTTGGGGTTTAGCACAATATTATGCTATTTATATCCCAAAAATACATAAGTTGAGAGCACCTTTGAACGAATTGTTAAAAAAGAGACAAAAGTGGATTTGGTCAAAAGAGTGCCAAAGTGCATTTGAAGAAATTAAGAAATGCCTGCTATCAGATTTAGCACTGGCACACTTTGATCCACAGAAGGAATTGATTGTGGCATCAGATGCAAGTGATTACGGATTAGGAGCAGTACTTCTCCATAGACTTGAAGATGGATCAACGAAGCCAATTGCTCATGCATCCAGATCACTTTTGCCAGCAGAAAGAAACTATTCTCAAATTGAAAAAGAAAGTTTGGCAATCATTTAGGCAATTAAAAAATTACATAGATTCATTCATGGCAGGATTTTTACATTGCAAACCCTTGTTGACCCGAAAAAATTTGGCTCTAAAAAAGGCATACCCACTCACACTGCAAACAGACTTCAACGATGGATCATAATTCTGTTGAATTATAATTTTAAAATGGAGTACATTTCATCCAAAAATATTGGACATGCGGACTGATTCGAAAGTGTGCAGAACCTTTAGAGGACACAGTGATAGCTGCATTGAGAGAGGAAAAAGAACTCTCCGGACTGCTGTGCAATACGACCCGAGAGTTACCAGTGACTCTAGATGACATCAACAAAGCAGCAGAAACAGATGACTTCATTGTAAAAATGAAAAAAAACAAAAAAACAGGTGCAGTTAAATGAACAGTCGAAGAAAGACTTGAAAATTTCGCCATTTTCTATTTGTTCGCAGACTTTAATGTATGCGGACAGAGTCGTCATACCGACCACACTACAGAGGAGGATTCTAAAAGAATTCCATAGCGGTCATCCAGGCATGTCCAGAATGAAGGCCTTAATGTGCGGATATACGTATTGGCCTAGGATGGGCCGGGACATCGAAAAAATTGTAAGAGAGTGTCAAGGGTGTCAGCTAGCAGCAAAGGCACCACCTGTACAAATACAACCGTGGCCGAAGACGGATACACCGTGGACTCGGTTACACATTGACTATGCAGTCCTTTGAATGGTCATTATTTCTTAGTAGTCGTCGACAGTTTCACAAAATGGCTGGAAGTGTTTAAGTGTAAACATCCGACATCAACGAGTACTATAGATGCACTAAGACTTCTCTTCAGTCGTTTTGGAGTGCCTACAACTGTTGTCAGCGACAACGGCACTCAATTTACCAGCAAAGAGTTTGAAGAATTCTGCAAGGCCCTATCCATTGAACATTTAACAACTGCAATATACCATCCAAGGTCAAACGGTCTCGCAGAGAGATTTTTGGACACGTTCAAAAGAGCTTTGAAGAAAAACCAAGGCATGGACACTGATGAGAAGATTCTTGAAAATTTTCTATCACTTCTAACCCGAACACTAATGCCGGTTTGTCACCAGCTGAACTAATGTTCGCACGAAAAATCAGATCCGTATTTGACAGGATTTTACCAAATACAACAAAGACAACAGCAACAAGAGAAAATCTTTCGACAAGGTTTTTCAAACCTGGTGACAAAATACTCTTCTTGAACTATAGGACTGGGAAAAGCTTTTGGGAAGAGGGGATTATTATGAAAAGAATTGGACACGTGCTATATTCTGTAAGAAGTAGTAAATTTGACTGTCGCAGGCATATAAATCAGCTAAGACCTCGACACACTGATGACTACAAACAGGCAGAAGATAATGAACTGCCCTTGGAAGTATTATATGACTCTTTTAATGTTCCTCTACCCATAACACAACCTACTCCGAGAGTGGTATCTTCGACTCCAGGTCCGAGAGTACCAGTTTCATCACCAATTCCACCCCCTCAAACGATGTTGAGGAGAAAAAGTACAAGGGTAAAAAGAAAAGTCAACCGGCTGAGCCCCAGACCTAAAACAAACGGTATTAAGCCAAATTCTCCGGGAGAAAATTGGCTTAGGGGGAGGTGTTATGGTGAGATATGTAATCACTACCGTACAGTTTAAATAAGGGACCATGTCACCGGTCACCGGACGGAGAGACACCCTGGACAGAACACGTGAAGAACTACACACTCTCTCTCTCTCTGTAAATATTACAATAAACTTCTTCTTTATTTATTCAAACCTATAGTACATATTATTTCCTTTATTTCCTTTCACGGAATACTATCTCTTTATTATCCTTATATTATTGCCACCTCAGGATATATCAATTTCAAAGTGCCATTATACATAGAGCTGCATGATCATTGAGTTTAAAATATGCATGTTTGACATCATATCTACGTTAATATAAGTTGCAATGAACATAAGAAAGTTTGGGTTTGGCTATTACTACTATGCGAGATTACGTGTATTGATGTTATTCTTACAGAGTGTAATTTGTCTCTCCACAATATCAGTAAGTTAAAATATGTATACTTTGGCAGCATTGCCTCATTAATACAACTTAAACTGGACATAATAGACTTTTTCTGTCTACATATTTTTTTGCGTTCGTATTGCCGTATTCCTTTTCTTGTATTCGGCTGGAATTGAATTATGTATTGTCTGTAGTTGAATGTATCCGTAATTCTTTTTGTCCGATTGTGGATATTATTAGGGGAGGATCTATTAGAAAAGTGATGTAACTTTTGTTTTTGCATATTACATCTATGAGTGATTGTGTGTACTGATACTATTATTACAGATTGTAATTTGTCTCTTTACGAGATCACATCTGTATACTAATATGAGCTGCAGAATTATAAAGTAGAGAATGTGTTTATTTTGGCAGCATTTCTTCGTTAATTCAAATTCCATTGAACGTTGTAGGTTTTTGATTTATATATCATTAGTACTTTCTGTCCTACTTTGGGCCATCATCTATTACAAAAGTGATGTAATTTTTTTTTTTTGCGTTTTTATTTAAAAGTGCCGTTATTTCAAAGAACTGCATGATCATTGAGTTTTAAATATGTATATTTGGCATCATATCTTCGTTAATATAAGTTGCATTGAACATAAGAAAGTTTGGGTTTGGCTATTACTACATTGCGAGATTAAGTGTATTGATTATCCCTAATTCTTTTTGTCTGTTTGCGGATATTATCAGGGGAGGATCTATTACAAAAGTGAAGTAACGAGATTAAGTGTATTGATGTTATTCGTACTAAGTGTAATTTGTCTCTCCACGAGATCAAAGTGTGTATTCTAAGTTAAAAATATGTATATTTTGCTAGCATTGCCTCGTTAATACAAATTAAACTGAACATAACAGATCATTTCTGTCTATTCTGCGGGATTATGGAGTTTAAAATGTGTATATTTGGCATCGTATCTTCGTTAATATAAGTTGCATTAAACATAAGAAAGTTTGGGTTTACCTATTACTACTATGGGAGTATTAAGTAAGGCAGAAGGTACTAGGGATACATACAAATTTGGATAATACATAAATAAATTCAAGCCGAATTCAATAAAATCAATAGAGCAATATGAACGGACATTGTTAGAATACACACTTTGACCTCGTGGAGAGATAAATTACACTCTGTAAGAATAACATCAATACACTTAATCTCGCATAGTAGTAATAGGCAAACCCAAACTTACTTATGTTAAATGCAACTTATATTAACGAAGATATGATGCCAAATATACATATTTTAAACTCCATAATCCTGCAGCTCTATGTATAACAGCACTTTGAAATAAAGACCTGAAAAACTAAATTTTCATCACTTTTGTAATAGATGATGGCCCAAAGTAGGACAAAAGTACTAGGGATACATACAACTATGGACAATACATAAATCAATTCAAGCCGAATACAATAAAAGCAATACAGCAATATAAACGGAACCAGAAGAAAATAAGAAGACAGAAAACTTCTATTACTTTCAATGGAATTTGTATTAAGGAAGAAATTCTGCCAAAATATACATATTCTATATTTTATAATTCTGCAGCTCATATTGGAATACAGATGTGATCTCGTAAAGAGACAAATTACAATCTCTAATAACAGTATCAATACACACAATCACTCATAATATGCAAAAACAAAAGTTACATCCCTTTTGTAATATTGTGGATATTATCAGGGGAGTTCCTCCCCTGATAATATCCACAATCGGACAAAAAGAATTAGGGATACATACAACTATAGACAACACATAAATCAATTCCAGCCCAAAGTAGGACAGAAAGTACTAGTGATACATACAACTATGGACAATACATAAATAATTTCCTGCCGAATACAATAAAACGAATACGGCAATATGAAAGGAAGAAAATATGTAAACAGAAAATGTCTATTATGTTGAGTTTAATTTGTATTAACGAGGCAATGCTGATAAAATACACATATTTTTAAATTCAAAGATATAACAGGATTTTAGAATATAGACGTGATCTCGTGAAGAGACAAATTACACTTAATCTTGTATAGTAGTCATAGGCAAACCCAAACCTGAATGATGGCCGAAAGTCGCGCAGAAAGTGCTACGGATACAATGGACATACATAAATTAATTCCTGCCGAATACAATAAAACAAATACGGCAATACGAACGGATCCAGATGCAAATATGTAGACAGAAAAATTTTATTACGTTCAATGCAATTTGTATTAACGAAGATATGCTGCCAACATATACATATTCTAAACTCCATAAACCTGCAGCACATAAATATAACAGCACTTTGGAATACAGATGTGATCTCAAGGAGAGACAAATTACACTCAATCCTTTATAGAAATAATATGCAAAAACAATAGTTACATCATTTTATAATAGATGATGAATCAAATCAGGCGGTTAGTACTAGGGATACATACAACTATTCCCGACGATTACAATAAAAGCTTTACGGCAATACCAACAGATCCAGAAAAAAATATGTAGGTAGAAACTATCTTTTATGTTCAATGCAATCATTATTAACGAAGAAATGCGGCCAAAATATACATATTTTAAACTCTATAATCCTGCTGCACATATATACATCACTTTTATAATGATGATGAACCAAAGTCAGGCAAAAGAACTTTGGGATACATACAATTATAAATCTATTCCCAACGAATACAATTAAAGATATATGGCAATATCCAGAAGAAAATATGTAGAAAGAAATTCTGCTCATATTTATAAATGCACTTTGGAATACACACGTGATCTCATAAAGGAACAACTTACACTCAATGCTGACAAAATACACATATTTTTAAATTCATGATATAACAGGATTTTAGAATATAGACGTGATCTCGTGGAGAGACAACTTACACTTAATCTTGCATAGTAGTAAACGTCAAACCCAAACATTGATGAGGAATTGTTTCTTATGTTCAATGCAACTTATATTAACGAAGATATGATGCCAAATATACATATTTTAAACTCCATAATCATGCAGCTCTATGTATAACAGTACTTTAAATATATATATATATATTGATGTATTTCTTTGTTAATACAAATTGCATTGGTCATAATAGACACTTTTTTCTTCTTGCTTTTTTCTGGACGCGTTCGATTTTCTGTATTGCTTTATTGTATGTATCCCTATTACTTTCTGTTGTATGTATCCCAATAACTTTTTGTCCGACTTTGGACAATCATTAGCGGAGTATCTATTACAAAAGTGATGTAACTTTTGTTTTTTCATGTTACTTCTATGCAAGATTGAGTGTATTGATGTTATTCTAAGACTGTCATTTGTCTCTTTACGACATCACGTCTACGTTCCAAAGTGCTGTTATACTTATGAGCAGCAGTATAATTGAGTTTGAAATATGAACATTTTGGCAGTATTTTTTAATTATATCAAATTGTATTGAACGTAATAGACATTTTCTCTGTACAAATTTTCTTCTGGATCCGTTCGTATTGCCGTATTGCTCTTTTTATATTCGGCGGGAATTGGTATATGTATTGTCTATCCGAATTACATTTTTCCGACTTTGGGCCATCATCAGGGGAGGATCTCTTAAAAAAGTAATGTAACTTTTGTTTTTACATATTACTACTATGCAAGATTGAATGTATTCATACCGAGTGTCATTTGTCTTTTCACAAGATCGCGTGTGTATTCCAAAGTGCTGTTATATTTATGAGCTGCAGGATTTAAAACGTGTATATTCTCACCGCATTTTTTTGTTAATTCAAATTGAATTGGAAGGAACTGGAATTGGAGGGAATTTGCAATAATTGTGTGTATCACTAGTACGTTTTCTCCGACTTTGGGCCATCATCAGCGAGTGATCTAATGAAACTACTATGATCTAACTACTATGCAGGATTCAGTGTATTGATGTTATTCTTAGAGTGTAATTTGTCTCTTCACGGTAGCATGTCTGCATTCCAAGGTGCTGATATACTTATGAGCAGCAGGATCATCTTATTTAGAATATGTACATTCGAATATGTACATATGAATCAGGTTTACCCCCACAATATTCACGAGCTATCAGCGTCCTGGAGACATTCCTTGCAAGCCAAGAATTTAGTGGCCCAAGGACAAATTTTGGTTCACCCCTCTCTTTACAAGTTCCAAAGTTGCGGTTTCCCATAGATGTCGGAGGAATCACCAGGGACAACCGAGTTACTACTGAACTCGGCACCGGTTCTCTGCGTCAGGCCGTCGGCATCCTCACCCAGAAGGATTTCCGGTCCATAGTCGCCAGTGTGTAAGGTAAGTGGGATTGATGACTCTAAACCTTGCCACGTTGAATGTGAGGGGACTGAGGGATTCAAGCAAGTGTGCGCGCTTGCTTGGTGAACTCAATAACCTCGTTGTAGATGTCGCTGCGGTGCAAGAGACCCACTTCACTTGCGGTGCCGACTGTCGGGTGCTAGACAGCAATTTTAACGTTTTCTCAGCATACGGCAGCCGCGCCAGCGCTGGGGTCTCCTTGCTAGTTGGACGCAGCCTTGATGCTGATGTTGACGTTGTTTTTGCAGGTGACGGGGACCGACTGGTTGTGGCCGATGTTGCCGTTAAAAGTTTCAAGTTCCGTCTGGTTGCGGCTTATGCGCCCAATATCGCTGTGGAGAGGATTTCCTTTTATCGTCGGTTGGCGCCGTTCCTGGACGATACGAAGCGGCTAGTCTTAATGGGTGATTGGAATGCAATCCTTGATCCCAAGATAGATAAGGTCGGACGGGTAGCTATAAGGACGGGAAGGTGTGATAGCAACCTTGTCGGCCTCATGACTCGTCATGATTTGGTCGACAGGTTTCGTCTGGATCACCCAGGGCGGGAGATGTGGACGTGGCTTGCCCTCTGCCAAAGTAGGTTCCTACTTGGGCAGAGTATTAGTCAGACGAGCTGACCTCGATTTCGTTAGTTGTCCCACGTTCCACTTGATGGCGTGGACTGACCATAAACTTGTTAGGGTCAGTCTGCAGTTAGCTAATAGGCCTAGTCTAGCCGGCTACTGGAAGTTCAATACCTCCTTACTGGAGATACGAGACTTCCGGGAACGGTTAGAATCCCTAATCAAGCGGGCGTTAGTGGGGGCGGTTACCGGGAATAGGTGGTGGGTTTCTCTCAGATATAGGATTAGAGACTTCGCCACCAAGTACGGTCGACAGCTCAACCTAGACAGGACCAAGGAGGCGAAATCTATAGAAGATAGACTTTCCCGGGCGGTGGCTGGGGGGGGGCTCCCTAAGCATAGAGCTAGCTAAGCATAGAGTAGCTAAGCATAGAGCTAGCTACTCTCACGCTCAAGGGGACCTTGAGCGTGAGAGTAGCGACCGCTACAAGGAATTCGTAGTTAGATCTAGGTTAAAGAGAGTTATTTACGAAGCTGTGAAATCGAACGCGACTGCGCGTGAAGAAGAGCGAATATTTCCCGACCGGTATATCGATTCTCTCAAGACCCCAGATGGGCGACTGCTGTGATCGAGTGGAGAGATGCGTGATGCCTTTCGGGTGCACTCTCGTGATCGCTTTGCCCGCTGTCCTGATCTCCCCCTTCAGGAGTTTCGCAGCTATCTCGCCGACTTCCCCCGCCTTGTGGCGGCTGAAGCGGCTAGTTACGAGGGTGTGGTTACTGAATGCGAAGTCCATGATGCGTTGAAGCATGTCGGCCTCAACAAGTCGCCGGGACTAGATGGTTTGCCCTACGAAGTGTACATGTTTGTCCCTATTCTGACGGATATGTTCAACCATTGGTTCGCCCAGGGAGCCATCCCAGGTAGCGTTACCAAGGGCGTGATCACATTGCTGAAGAAAGGTGGCAAGCATATTTGGGAGGGTTTAGACGACTACAGGCCCATAACTCTGCTTAACACAGAGTTAAAGATTTTGGCCCAGGTCTTAGTGAATCGTTTACAGCTTGTCATCAGTGATCTGATAGGCCCCGAGCAAACCTTTGCTGTGAAGGGAAGATCGATCCAGGACAATCTGCACTTGATTCGCGAGGTCCTAGAGGGGATAAAAGACGACACGGAAGCCGCGCTGATCAGTTTAGATCAGTCCAAGGCCTTCGATTTTGGCGACTGTTTTGGAGACTGCCGGATTCCAACCGGAGTTCCGCAGATGGTGCAGGTGAACGGAAGGCGTTCGAGGGCGTTCGCAATCGAGCGTTCGGTCCGGTAGGGCTGCCCTTCGTCTCCTCTTCTCTATGTTCTCGCGTTGGAGCCCCTGCTCCGCAGGCTTAGGGATGAGGGGACAAGTCCGGCCCTGCGTGGTGTCCCTTTTGCTGGCCCTCTTACTGCAAGGGTTTCCGCGTTCGCTGATGATATCGCAGTCTTTGTGTCCCGCCGCCTGGATATAAAGGCTGCGAAGAAGGCGGTTGGCGAGTACGAGCGGATTACAGGAGCCAAGATCAATTTTGACAAAAGCGAAGGTTTGCGGCTCGGTGCTTGGAGGGGTAGCAATACTGTTCCAGAGCCCTTCCGCTGGGGTGACGGACCCGTCCGCATCCTCGGGGTGTGGTTCGGGCCCGACCTCCAACTGGAGCGAAATTGGTCGGAAGTACAAGCCAAGGTGAATGCTCAGGCGGGAATCTGTCTTTCAAGGAGGTTGTCCTTAAAAGGCAGGGCGGAGGCGTGCGCCATGTAAGTCTTCCCCTTGATCCTTTACCGATTGGCTGTAATTCCTCTGCCTGAAGCACGTCGGTTGGCGCTTCAACAATCCCTCTCCAGATTCCTCTGGGGAGGTGCTAGGCCGATGGTCCGTAGGCAGGTCTGTATCCAATGTACACGCAATGGGGGCCTGGGTATGCCTGCTCTGGAGAGTCACTGGCTTGCTGAAAGACTTGCATACTTGGGACGATCCTTGACGGGGGACGCAGTGTGGAGACGAAAAGCGTCAGACTTTTCGTCGCCTCAAGTCAGACCCAAAGGCTGACGGTCGACGTAAGCCTATGGGCGAAGCACTGTTTGTCCGCGAGTGCCGAAAGGCCCTTCGAAACCTTTTTGGGTCCAGTGACCTTTCACAGCCTCGGAAAGAACTATATCGGGAGCTAGTGGTGGGTTCCGCCTCGGACCCTCTTAGCGAGCGGCACGGCTGGACGGCGGAGGAGATCCGCTCTCACTGGAATTGGGCGCCAGGATCGAGCTTCTTGAACAACTCCGAGTTCTCGCTCACCTGGCGACTTGCACGGAATGCGTTACCCCTTCTCGGCTTGAACAACAAAGCGGGCCTGGAAGACATACCTGACTGTCCTCGCTGCTGAGCACGCCTTCTACTACTGCGAGCAAGTTCGCCCGTTTTGGGATCACGTCGGGGAGTGGACGGCTCGCATCGAACCCAGCAGCTCGTGCTGCACGACGTTGATTACGTCGCAGACAACGTTCTTCCTCCGTTTCAAGGTGAGAAGCGTGTGGTGTTTCTCGCGATCCTAGCTGTAGCTCGAATGGTGATTTGGACTACGCGAAACAAGGAATTGTATGACGATGCAAACTTTTCTCATCGAGATCTGGTTAGGGTCAAAATCAGATGCGATAGAAAACGCTTAGATCACATAACATTCAGCAGAAGGTGGGTGAATGCAGCCAGCCTGGTCGTAAGAAAGGGGGCAATGTTGGAGTCATCCTTCCCTCCTCTGCTGCCCCATGGCGTCTACGGTACGGGTCCTTCGGGACCCCATCCTCGGTAAGTAGGCATTGTTTTTTCTCCTTGAAGCCTAGTTAGTCAGTCATCGTCCCCTTCATCTAGTCGTTAGTTCTCAAGATCTTCCCCTCCCCATTATTTTTGTACCTCTACCCATACTCCAGCCCGCTTTTATTGAAGATCTTGAAAATTCACATGTATATAAAAAATCATATTACCTGCCTTTTTTTTTTATTGTCCAATTCCACGCCCAACCCTGTTTTTCTTTGTCTCACTAGACTAGGACCCCAGTCCCACCTAAGGTAGGTCCGGAAAACAGCCGGCCTCCACTTTTCGTAGACGGGGGGGAGGGGAGGGCGACCAAACGGGGAACTTTTTCCTTGATTTCGTTTCTTTTTGTTTTTCGGGGTTTTTTCTCCCATTCCCATCATACATAAAATTGTTAATCGTACATCGCACTCGGGGTTTTAAGTAGGTGTTTTTTCATTGAGTAAATGTGGTATTTTGGTGGTTGATGCGCGCATGGCGATGAATAAATTGTTATTCTGATGAATGGGTCGGCGAATGTGGCTAGCTAGGTCCTCTTAGAAAATATAGTTTAATGCAAGACTGCACCCTTCCCCTTCCCCTTCCTCCCAAAACTTAAGGCCTTGTGCCTTCTTGTAAATCTTTACAAGAAATAAAGCGTTTTTAAATCACAAACTGCACCAAAATAAAGATGAACAAACCTCCAATGTAATGTCTGCTTTTAGTTGATCTTGTGTATATAGATATATATTTCTTTTAAATACCCTGTCCGGTGGCAAAAGCTGCTTGGTAGCGCCAGGAATGGCAGTATCGTCTTGAGCTACCGAAACTTTGTTATCACCCTGGTTGGTGGCTGATGAGGTTAGGGTTTCGCACTTGCTTTCACACGTTGTATGATGAAAAAAAAATATGAGCAGTAGGATCGTCTTATTTAGAATTTGTACATTTTGGCAGCCTTTCTTCGTAAAATACAAATTGCATTGAACGTTATAGTCATTTTCTCAGTACATATTTTCTTCTGGATCCGTTCGTCTTGCTTTTATTATATTCGTCGGGAATTGATATATATGTATTTTCCATAGTGTACTTTCTCTTCGACATTGGGCCATAATCAGCGGGGGATCTATATCAAAATATGTATATTTTATCAGTATTTCTGTGTTAATACAAATTGCATTGTAAATAATAGACATTTTCCTTCTTATTGCCGTATTTTTTTAGTGTTTTCGGCGCGCATATTTATGTATCATCCATGGTTGCAGCAGGATCATGGTATTTAAAGTATGTACATTTTGGCAGAATTTCTTCGGTAATACAAATACGTAAGAGACATTTTCTCTGTACACATTTTCTTCTGGATGCGTTGTATAACCGTATTGTTGTAACTATTGTTTTTGCATATTACATCCAAATTGCTGATATACTGATGAGCAGCAAGAACATGGTATTTAACATATGTACATTTTGAAAGTAATTCTTCATTAATACAAATAGCATTGAATGTCATTGTAATTTTCTCTGTTGTCCCCTTTACGAGATCACATGCGTATTCCAAAATGCTTTTATAAATAGGAGCAGCATTTCTTTCTACATATTTTCTTCTGGATATGTTCATATTGCCATATATCTTTAATTGTATTCGTTGGGAATCGATTTATAATTGTATGTATCCCAAAGTTCTTTTGCCTGACTTTGGTTCATCATCAAGGGATGATCTATTATAAAAGTGATGTATATATGTGCAGCAGGATTATAGAGTTTAAAATATGTATATTTTGGCCGCATTTCTTCGTTAATAATGATTGCATTGAACATAAAAGATAGTCTCTACCTACATATTTTTTTCTGGATCTGTTGGTATTGCCGTAAAGCTTTTATTGTAATCGTCGGGAATAGTTGTATGTATCCCTAGTATTAACCGCCTGATTTGATTCATCATCAAGGGAGGATCTATTATAAAATGATGTAACTTTTGTTTTTGCATATTATTTCTATAAAGGATTGAGTGTATTGTTGTTATTCTTACAGAGTGTAATTTGTCTCTCCTCGAGATCACATCTGTATTCCAAAGTGCTGTTATATTTATGTGCTGCAGGTTTATGGAGTTTAGAATATGTATATGTTGGCAGCATATCTTCGTTAATACAAATTGCATTGAACGTAATAAAATTTTTCTGTATACATATTTGCATCTGGATCCGTTCGTATTGCCGTATTCGTTTTATTGTATTCGGCAGGAATTAATTTATGTATGTCCATTGTATCCGTAGCACTTTCTGCGCGACTTTCGGCCATCATTCAGGTTTGGGTTTGCCTATGTCTACTATACAAGATTAAGTGTAATTTGTCTCTCCACGAGATCACGTCTATATTCTAAAATCCTGTTATATCTTTGTGCTAAAATATCATGAATTTAAAAATATGTGTATTTTATCAGCATTGCCTCGTTAATACAAATTAAACTCAACATAATAGACATTTTCTGTCTACATATTTTCTTCCGTTCGTATTGCCGTATTCGTTTTATTGTATTCGGCGGGAATTGATTTATGTATTGTCTATAGTTGTATGTATCCTTAATTTTTTTTGTCCGACTGTGGGATATCATCAGGGGAGGATCTATTACAAAAGTGATGTAACTTTTGTTTTTGCATATTACATCTATGAGTGATTGTGTGTATTGATACTATTATTACAGATTGCAATTTGTCTCTTTACGAGATCACATCTGTATTCCAAAATGCTGTTATAAATATGAGCTGCAGAATTATAAAGTATAGAATATGTATATTTTGGCAGCATTTCCTTCGTTAATACAAATTCCATTGAACCTAATAGACATTTTCTGTCTTCCTATTTTCTTTTGGTTCCGTTCATATTGCTGTATTGCTTTTATTGTATTCTGCTTGAATTGATGTATGTATTGTCCATGGAGGATCTATTTCAAAATGATGTAAGTTTTGTTTTTGCATATTACTTCTATGCAAGATCGAGAGTATTCTTAGAATGTAATTTTTTTCTTCGCGAGATCTCGTCTGTATTCAGCTGGATCATGGCGTTTATAATATGTACATTTTAGGAACATTTCTTCGTTAATATAAATTGCATTGAACGGAATAGACATTTTCTGTCTACATTTTTTCTTCTGGATGCGTTTGTATTGACGTATTGCTTTTATTATATTCGGCGGGAATTGATTCATAGTCGTATGAGTTGTAGGATCATAGAGTATATGTATATTTTGGCAGCATTTTTTAAAAATACAAATTGAATTGATCATAATATGTACCATATTTACAATTAACGCTATGTGCGAAATGGACATATAATGTTCATAACGATAGAACATAGGAATCTCGAAATTCGAAAACACGTAACGACTTCTTGTTCAGGTCTAATCTCAACTCCCTAACTTTCTTCAGATTCTCACAAAACCTCCGCGTGCTTCCGGTGCGTGACGTCACCTGCACCCTATCACCCCGTTTCGTCTCGGACTATTATGACATCTGAGTGACACCTCCATCCGCCCGCGCGCGCCAGCGTTAACACCTGCCTCAATGTTGCACCTAACTAACCCATGTTAGTTAGGTTCTCAGCCTAACAAAACTCAAAGGCATGAACCGAAATCCCTCGGCTATTATATAACATACCTATCCAACCACTAATAAAATCATTTGTCATCGATGATGACAAATTATTTTCTTAAACTATTGTGCTGCTCCTCCTCATGTTGAACTGAGCAACAAAATTTTCAGCAATACAATTTCAACAAAATAATACAACAAAAAATATGCGTCAGTCCCAAGCTCAAAAGTCACTGAAATAAGAATAAAAAGTGTTCGTATTGTCCTTTGTTTTCTTTTTTCTTTCTTTTTTTTTCTTTTGCCGACCACATTTTCTGGTTCTTTTTTCTCTTTTTTCTTTTTAATTTTTTCAACGGTCACTCGTTCGGCATGTATATTTTTTCAGTCTTTAATTTGTTCTCTTATTTTTTTATTTTTTTAAATCTCAGGTCAATTGCTCATTATGTCTTTTGCACTTTTTCCTTCTTTCTACGTCCATACTCGTTACTTCTAACTTTATATCTCCTCCTGTAATCTCTGTCATTAATGAATGTACACATTTTAACCTTCTCCAACCAAGCATAGCTAGTAATCAAACCAAGATACATGTTTCCCCGTTTTTTCCAACTTTTGACCACCGTCAAACGGTCTATCTCACATCTTTTCAACAGCTTACGATTACTCTTCTTTCTTATCTTCTTTCTTTCTTTCGTCCTTAAAATACCGGGTGTTCTTTTCTAAACCACCCACACCTTTATCAGCTCACTCAATAAAATTTCTCCCTCGACACAACTCAAGATCGAGTCCACGAATTTTCCAAACACATCCAATGTGACCACCAAAACTCTGCGCATATCTTAAATAACAGATCTCCAAACCCATGTTTTTCCGGACATCTTCCTCAACAAAACCTCACAGTCCTACTTCAGGGGGGAACTCACAAAATAACCGTCTGCTCTGTCAAACACAAAAAAAAAAAACATCCGTCTCTTCGTTGCTCTGCCTCTATGGCGAGATATCCGAGACAATTTTCCAGTCGATACGGACAACGAAACGTCCGAAGCATTCCAACCGTGCCTTCGACTTAGTCGGACTCGACAACTTAAACAAAAACCTGGCCTGATTTCTTCAGCGCCCAAAATATCGATTCTCCAACATCGAAACCTGTCCCAAAGGTCCTAACTACAGATATGCGAAATTTTTCCGGCAATCCCATCGATGAGCGAAATCTCCAAGATCTCGAATCAAAATTCTAGTCTCCGTTACTACTTGCTGGAATAGCCTGGCAAGTTACTACGAATTTTACTCACTAAGACCTATTTACTATAAAAAAATTCATTAATAAAAATACGTTATTACTATAAAATTTCTTTACAAAATATTGTTTACTATTGCTGCCAATCATGTGCGCGACACAATCCTCTGTCCAAACAGCGACCATCTTTCTTTCTTCTTCTCTGCCACTGCTAGCTTAATTCTCTGTTACTCTTTCTTTCTCTCTACACACCACCGTACAAAGTCACATACAGTAGTAATCATAACTTTCTATTCTTTTTCTTGGAGTTGAGTTGTGTTACTTCTTCTTTTTCTTTTCTTTTCACGCCCTTTTCTTCTTTTTTTTTTTCTTTTGGAGTTGCGTTGTTTTCTTCTTCTTCTCTTTTCGGTATTGGACTTTTCTCCTTTTTCATTCGGGGGGGGGGTCGCATTTGTTCTTCTTGTTTTTAGTCTCTTTTCCTTGTTTCTTATTTTCTGGGGGCCTTGTGTTTTCTCTCTCTCTCTCTCTCTCTCTCTCTCTCTCTCTCTCTCTCTCTCTCTCTCTCTCTCTCTCCTTCGATCGCCTGAACAAGCCGCTCCGAAATAGATTTCTAATTGTTCTCAGCCGCTTCTCTTATCGTTTCCGTGGACCCAGTCGTAAACCATATCATGAACGACATGCCCAAGTTCTGGCACCAAATAATGATATGTACCATATTCACAATTAACGCTATGTGCGAAATGGACATATAATATTCATAACGATAGAACATATAAAGAACATAGGAATCTCGAAATTCGAAAACACGTAACGACTTCTTGTTCAGGTACGAAACCTTTTTATTAACATTGAGTTAAAGGTTTCGACGTAAGGAGGAGAGATACAATCTTCTATGCTGTCTTATTCATTTGGCTCCCATCTCGAGCGGCCCGCATAGGGCGCAAGTTCGCCTCGCCTCTTCGAGCTCCAAAAGTCGACCGTCTTCGTCCAGTGTCTAATCTCAATTCCCTAACTTTCTTCAGATTGTCCGTGCGCTTCCGGTGCGTGACGTTACCCGCACCCTGTCACCCCGTTTCATCTCGGACTATTATGACATCTGAGTGACACCGCCATCCGCCCGCGCGCGCCTGCGTTAACACCTGCCTCAATGTTGCACCTAACTAACCCATGTGCTGAGCCGAAAGGTTCTCAGCCTAACAAAACTCAAAGGCATGAACCGAAATCCCTTGGCTATTATATAACAAATAGACATTTTCTTTCTTCATATTTTTATCTCATGAGTTCTTATTGCCGTATTGCTTTTATTGTATTGGGCGGGAATTGATTCATGTATTGTCCATAGTACTTTCTGACGGACTTTGGGCCATCATCAGCAGAATCTATAATAAGTTACGTTAACTTTTGTTTTTGCAAATTACTTACTATGCAATATTGTGTGTATTGATGTTATTCTTACCGAGTGTAAGTTTTCTCTTCACAAGATAATTGTGTTTTCCAAAGTGCTGTTATTTATGTATCATGGAGTTTTAAATATATACATTTTGAGAGCATTTCTTTTTTTAATACAAATTGCATTGAACATTTTCTTTCTTCATATTTTCTTCTTCGACAGTTCGTAATACTGTATTTCTTTCGGTGGGAATTGGTTTATGTATTGTCCATAGTACTTTATGTATGTATCCCTAGTACTTTCTGTTCGACTTTGGGCCACCATCAACGGAGTATTGATATTATTTTTAGAGTATAATTTGGTTCTTCACGTGATCACGTCTGTATTCTAAAGTGCTGTTATATTTATGAGCTGCCAAATCATTGTGTTTAAAGTATGTACATTTTGGCAGCATTTCTTTAATTCAAATGGCATTAAACATAATAGACGTCTTCATAGACATTTTCTGTCTACATATTTTTCTTCTGAATCCGTTCGTATTGGCGGTAAATGATATATGTATTGTCCATAGTTGTATTTATCCCTAGTACTTTTTAACCGACTTTGGGACATCATAAGGTGAGGATCTATTACAAAAGTGATGAAACTTTTGTTTTTGCATATTACTACTATGCAAGATTTAGCGCATTGATAATATTCTTAACGAGTGTAATTTTTCACTTCACAAGATCACGTGAGTATTCAAAAGTGCTGTTATATTTATGTGCTATAGGATTATGAAGTTTGAAATATGTGTATTTTTGCAGCATCTCTTTGTTAATTTAAATGGCATTAAACATTGTTGACATCTTCATAGTTTCTTTTGGATCAGTTCGTATGGCTGTATTGCTTTTATTGTAATCGGCGGGAATTGATTCATGTATTGTCCTATGTATCCCTAGTATATTTTCACAGACTTTGGGCCATCATCACTGGAAGATCTATTACAAAAGTGATGTAACATTTGTTTTTCCATATTACTAACATGCAATATTGAGTGTATTGATGTTATTCTTACCGAGTATAATTTTTCTCTTCACATGGTCATGTGTGTATTCCAAAGTGCTGTTATATTTATGCGCTACAGGATCATGGAGTTTAAAATATGTACATTTTGGGAGCATTTCTTTGCATTGAACATAATAGACATTAGCTTTCTTCATATTTTCTTCTGGATCAGTTCGTTTTTTCGAATTGCTTTCATTTTTTTCGGCGGGAATTGATTTATGTATTGTCCATAGTTGCATGTATAGCGATGAGTGAAATGGTTCATTGTTTAGGGCTATATTTTTTTAAGGCAACAAATGAATTTACGAAAGTTTTTTATTTGCAGCTTTGAATATTTGATTTGTTCTTGGTGCTGCAAGACTCGTGGTGTTTAGGCTTGTTGGATGTTTGAGACGAAATGGCTTAGCGAGGTGTTGAGATGGCAGCGTGTCGTTGGACGTGTGAGGGAAGTATTCAAAGTCACCGTGTAGTTTTGTGTGTCGAGAGCGGAGTGGCGCTCGGATCAACATAGTAAATTTTTGGGGTGACAAGAAGTGGTGCCTGTGGAAGGCATGCTGAATGTTTCTAATTTATGTTCCACTGGGATTCCTCGTAAAGAATCCATAAATTAGATGGTTCCCTCGTTGAGTGTCCATGTTGCTGCTGCTAGTGTTAAAGCCACAGTGAGATGTCCACACTGGGTGGCTTGTTTAGCTAAAAAGCATCGCTAAGCAGGGACGACCAGAGGCACGACTGTTCTGGTCGCCGTCTCAAGCCGAAGAGAGTGTGTTTGACCGCTCACTCGTTTTGCTAGCCGGAAATGAAGGTCCGGGCTGAATAGGATATGTCACCCTGATTGGGTGAAATTCAGTGTTGAATTAAATTGCGCGCCAAAACAAAATACGAGATTTTTCTCTTCTCTACATATGTATCCCTTGTACTTTCTGCCCGATTTGCGTCATTATCAAAGGAGGAAAATGCTATAATTTTAGTTTTTGCATATTACTTCTATGCAAGGTCGAGTATATTGATGTTATTTCTAGAGTGTAATTTGTTACTTCACGAGATCACGTCTCTATTCTAAAGTGCTGTTATATCTATTAGCGGCAGGATTTAAAATGTGGACATTTCGGCAGCATTTCTTTGCATTGAACGTCATAGACATTTCTTTGCATTGAACGTCAAATTGCATTGAACGTCAAAGACATTTTCTCTGTACATATTTTCTTCTGGATCCATTCATATTGCTTTTATTATATTAAGCGGGAATTCATATATGTATTGTCCATAGTTGTATGTATCCCTAGTACATTCACACCGATTTTGGCCATCATCAGCGCAGTGATGTAACTTTTGTTTTTGTATATTACTACTATGCATGATTGAGTGCATTGATGTTATTCTTACCGAATGTAATTTTTCTCTTCACAAGATCACTTGTGTTCCAAAGTGCTGTTATATTTATGTGCTACAGGATGATGGAGTTTAAAATATGAATATTTTGGCAGCTTTTCTTTGTTAATACATTGCATTGAACATAATAGACATTTTCTTTTTTCATATTTTCTTCTTGATCAGTTTGTAAAGCTGTATTGCTTTAATTGTATTCGTCGGGAATTGATTTATGTATTGTCCATAGTTGTATGTATGACTAGTACTTTCTGCCCGACTTTGGGCCATCACCAGCGGAGGATCTATTACAAAAGTGATTTAACTTTTGTTTTTGCATATTACTAAGATGCAATATTGAGTGTATTGATGTTATTCTTACCGAGTGTAACATGCAATATTGATGTTATTCTTACCAAGATTGAGTGTATTGATGATATTCTTAGAGTGTAATTTGTCTCTTCTCGAGATCACGTCTGTATTCCAAAGTGCTGTTACATTGATGAGCAGCAGGATTATGGTGTTTAAAATATGTATATTTTGGTCGTATTTCTTCGTTAATACAAATTGCATTGAACATAATAGACATTTTCTGTCGACATATTTTCTTCTGGATCCGTTCGTCCTGCCGTATTGCTTTTATTATAATTGATATATGTATTGTCCATAGTTCTATAAATCCTTAGTACTTTCTGACGGACTTTGGGCCATCATTAGTAGAGGATCTATTACAAGAGTGATGTAACTTTTGTTTTTGCATATTACTAACATGCAATATTGAGTGCATTGATGTTATTTTTACCGAGTATAACTTTTCTCTTTACAAAGTATATTCCAAAGTTCTGTTATATTTATGTGTTACCGGATCATGGAGTTTAAAATATGTACATTTTGGCAGCATTTCTTTGTTAATACAAATTGCATTGAACATAATAGAGCTTTTCTATCTGCATATATTCTTTTGGATCCGTTCATATTGCCGTATTACTTTTATTATATTCGGCGGGAATTGATGTATGTATTGTCCATAGTTGAATATATCCTTATTACTTTCTCTCCGACTTTGGGCCATCATCAGCGAAGGATTTATTACAAATGTGATGTAAATTTTCTTTTTGCATATTACTTCTATGCAAGTTGTATTGATGTCTTATCGAGTGTAATTTGTCTCTTCACGACATCACGTCTGTTTTCCAAAGTGCTGGATCATGATATTTAAAATATGTACATTTTGGCAGCATTTTTTGTTAGTACAAATTGCATTGAACGTCACAGACATTTTCTCTGTAGATATTTTCCTCTGGATCCTTTCGCATTGCTGTATTGCTTTTATTATATTTGGCTGGAATTGATATATGTATTGTCCATAGTTATACTTTCTCTCCGACTTTGGATCATCATCAGCGGAAGTGATGAAACTTTTGTTTTAGCATATTTCAAGATTGAGTGTATTGATGTGATTCTTACCGAGTGAAATTTTTTTCTTCACAAGATCACAGGCTACAGGATCATTGAGTTTAAAATATGTATATTTTGGCAGCATTTTTTGTTAATACAAATTACATTGAACATTATAGACATTTTCTTTCTTCTCGAATTGCTCTATTGCTTTTATTGTATTCAAATATTGTCCATAGTCGTATGTAACCCTAGTACTTTTTCTCCGACTTTGGACAATCATCAGCGGAGGATCTATTACAAAATTGATGTAACTTTTTTTGTTGCGTATTATTACTATGCAAGATTGAGAGTTTTGATGTTGTTTTTACCGAGTGTAATTTTTGTCTTCACAAATTCACGTGTATATTCCAAAGTGCTGTTATATATGGAGTTTAAAATAGGTATATTTTGGTAGTATTTCTTTGTTAATACAAATTACATTGAACATAATAGACATTTTCTTTCTTTATATTCTCTTCTGGATCAGTTCGTATTGCCGTATTGCTTTTATTGTATTCGGCGGGAATTGATTGTCCATAGTTGTATATATCTCTAGTACTTTCTGTCCGACTTTGGGCTATCATCAGCGGAGGATCTATTACAAATGTGATGTAACTTTTGTTTTTGCATATTACAATTGAGTGTACTGATGTTATTCTTCGAGTGTAATTTGTCTATTCACGAGATCACGTCTGTATTCCAAAGTGCTGTTATATTTTTGTGCTATAGGATCATGGAGTTTAAAATATATATATTTTCCCAGCATTTCTTCGATAATACAAACTGCATTGAACATTTTTTGTCTACATATTTTCTGTAACCGTTCGTATTGCCGTATTGCTTTTATTGTATTCGGCGGGAATTGATTCATGTATTGTCCATAGTTAGATGCATCCCTAGTACTTTCTACCCGAGGATATATGAGTTTTGTTTTTGCATATTACCACTATGCAAGATTGAGTGTATTGATGTTATTCTTAGAGTGTAATATGACTCTTTACGTCTTTGTATTCCAAAGTGCTGTTATATTTATGAGCTGCAGGGTCATGGTGTTTAAAATATGTAAATTTTGGCTGCATTTCTTCGTTAATACAAAATGCATTGAACATAATAGACATTTTCTGTCTACATATTATTTCTGAATCCGTTCGTATTGCCGTATTGCTTTTATTGTATTCGGCGGGAATTGATTTATGTATTGTCCATATCACTAGTACTTTCTGGCCGACTTTGGGCCATCATCAGTTGAGGATCTATTACAAATGGGATATAACTTTTGTTTTTGTAAGATTGAGTGTATTGATGCTATTCTTCGGGTTTAATTTGTCTCTTCACGAGATCACAAAGTGCTGTTATATTTATGAGCAACAGGTTTATGGTGTTTAAAATAAGTACATTTTGGCAGCATTTCTTCGTTAATACAAATTGAATTTTCTGTTTACAACGTATTGCTGTATTGCTTTTATTATATTCGGTATATGTATTGTCCATAGTTGTATATATCTACTACCTTTTTCCGATTTTGGCCATCATCAGCAGTGGATCTATTACAAAAGGGATGTTTTTGCATATTACTACTATGCAAGATTGAGTGTATTGATGTTATTATTACGGAGTGTAATTTGTCTCTTCACGTCTGTATTCCAAAGTGCTGTTATATTTATGAGCTGCAGTATCATGGAGTTTAAAATATGTATATTTTTGCCGCATTTCTTCGTTAATACAACTTGCATTGAACATAATAGACATTTCCTCTCTTCATATGTTCGGCGGGAATTGATTCATGTATAGTTGTATCTATCCCTAGTACTCTCTCTCCGACTCTGGGCCATCATCAGCGGAGGATCTATTACAAAAGTGATGTAACTTTTGTTTCTTCATATTACTTCTATGCAAGATTGAGTGTATTGATGTTATTCTTAGAGTGTAATTTGTCTCTTCACGACATCACATCTGTTTTCCAAAGTACTGGATCATGGTATTTAAAATATGTACATTTTGACAACATTTTTCCTTAATACAAATTGCATTTCAATGTCATAGACATTGTACATATCTTATTCTGGATCCGTTCGTATTGCCGTATTGCTTTTATTATATTCGGCGGGAATTGATATATATATATATATATATATATATATATATATATATATATATATTGTCCATAGTTGTATGTATCCTTAGTACTTTCTCTCCGACTTTGGGCCATCATTAGTAGAGGATCCATTACAAAATTGATGCAACTTTTTGTTTTTGCATATTCAAGATTGAGTATATTGATGTTATTCTTACCGAGTGTAATTTGTCTCTTCACAAGATCACGTCTGTATTCTAAAGTGCTGTTATATTTATGAGCTGCAGGATCATGGAGTTTAGAATAGGTATATTTTGGCTGCATTACTTCCTTAATACAAATTGTATTGAACATAGACTTTTTCTTTCATAATATTTTCTTCTGGATCAGTTCGTATTGCTGTATTGCTTTTATTGCAATTGGCGGGAATTGATTTATATATTTTCCATAGTTGTAAGTGTCCCTAGTACTTTCTTCCCGACTTTGTTTCATTATCAGGGGAGGATCTATTACAAAATGATATGAGTGGGGTTTTTTTTGTGCATATTACTTCTATGCCAGATTGAGTGTATTGATGTTATTCTTACAGTGTAACTTGTTTCTTCACGAGATCACGTCCGTATTTCAAAGTACATGGTGTTTAAAATATGTACATTTTGGCAGCATTTCTTAGTTAGTACAAATTGCATTGAACGAAATAAACATTTTCTGCCTACATATTTTCTTCTGGATCCGTTCGTATTGCCGTATTGCTTTTAATTGTATTCGGCGTGAATTGTATTGTCCATATATGTATGTATCCCTAGTATTTTCTTTCCGACTTTGGGCCATCAACAGCGGAGGATCTATTACAAAAGTGATGTAACTTTTGTTTTTGCATATTATTACTATGCAAGATTGAGTGTATTGATGTAGTTCTTACAGAGTTTAATTTGTCTCTTCACAAGATCACGTCTGTACTCCAAAGTGCTGTTATATTTATGTGCTACAGGATTATGGAGTTTAAAATATGTATATTTTTCGATAATACAAATTGCATTGAACATTGAACAAAAAATATGTAGACAAAAAATATGACTTTTTTTGTCTACATATTTTTTGTCTACATTTTTTCTTCTGGATCCCTTCGTATTGCCGTATTGCTTTTATTTTTTTCGGCAGAAATTGATTTATGTATTGTCCATGGTTGTCCATCATCAGCGGGGGATCTAGTACCTTCTGTCCGACTTTGGGTTTGGTTATCAGGGGAGGATCTTTTACAAAATTGTATCTTTTGTTTTTGCATATTACTTCTATGCAAGATTGAGTGTATTGATGTTATTCTTCAAGTGCTGTTATATTTATGAGCTGCAGGATCATGGACTTTAAAAGACGTATATTTTTGCCGCATTTCTTCGTTAATACAAATTGCATTGAACAGAACGGACATTTTCTATCTACTTATTATTTCTGGATCCGTTCGTATTGCCGTATTGCTTTTATTGTATTCGGCGCGAATTATATATGTATTGTCCATAGTTGTATGTATCCCTAGTACTTAGATGATGGCCCAAAGTCAGACAGAAATCTGACTTTGGACCATCATCAGCGGGCGATCAATTACAAAAGTGATATTTTACTACTATGCAAAATTGAATGCATTGATGTTATTCTTACAGAGTTTAATTTGTCTCTTCACAAGATCACGTCTGTTATATTTACGTCTCTTCACAAGATCAAGTGCCGTATTGCTGTATTGCTCTATTGTATTCGGCGGGAATTGCTTTCAATTTTCTCTCTTAAAGATAGAAAATTTCAAGACAGAAATTCGTTTGTAACCGATTTTTCTGTAAGTATTATTTGACTACATCTATTTATTGTTTGTATTAAAAAAACAAATTAATTAAATACAAACATCTATTTAAATTAAATTAATTAAATTAAATTAATTAAATTAATTTAATTAAATAAATTAAATACATACATCTATTTATTGTTTGTATTAATAAAACAAATAAATTAAATACAAGCAATATTTAATTTATTTGTTTTTTTTTATTTATATTTTATCATCTACGTAATATGTTCGTCTGTTTATTTTACAGTTTGTTCTTTAATTCATAACTTGATTAGTCAAAACTAATCAAGTTATGAATCAAAATAAACAAATTTACTTTAACGTAGCATTCACCGACGATTATTTATAATAATTATTAATTAAAATTGCATATTAAATAAAGTTCAGTATACAATCGTATATATCTTCGTTTTAAAATGTAATTTTAAAAAGCTTCTAAAACTTTTTCTTTAGTTTTCAATAAAAAATGATTGGAAACTAAAGAAAAAGTTTTAAAAGCTTTTTATCGGCATTGAATGCTACCCGAACAACGACCACCATACACTATGACTGGGCCTTTCTTAAAAACAAGGATATTAGATATTAAGAAACAAATTCGGAGAGAAGATAGAAATTCGAAGAAGAAGAGAAGATAGAAGCACATACCCGAATGACAAATAGGAGAATTTCGTCCACGCTCACCGAGAAGCAGCAGCAGTGTTTTGGCTGGAATCCACGCCGAAATAAATTCGCTGCTGGGAGAGAGATTGTACTTGTCGCGGTTCACAATAGTACACAAGAAGAAAGAAAACGCTTTCGGTTTTTGTATCTCAAAGCTATTGTTTTTATCTAACTATATATGTATTCATAGAAGTGTGTAGAATACAAAAAAGAAAGAAAAATGTCTTACGAAACTTATTCGTTCATTCGGAAATGTGACAGATCAAACAGGTGTAAGGGAGGCAACTATTGTTTCTTGGTTATCTTAAGAAAAAAATATTTGTTCGTCTCGGCTTTTGCTTCGAACTCTCAGTTCTAGACTAATCTTGGTTTCGATCGAAATTCTAGGACTATTCTCGTGTGGGTTCTGCACTGGCCCCTTCTCTGTTTTTCTTGATCTCTCGTCTTCCTTGATCTGTACTGATCTATGGGCGTCGGTACCTTGGGGGTGGAGTTTCGATGATAATGATATGTAAATCGCTAAGCTGACCAACTTTCTCCACATATGGTCGACGCTTCGTTTAAAGAGATATTAAAATTTAGATTAAGTACCCCCCGCTGATTCTCCATTTATATTGTCTCAATCTTTAGCTTGAACTTTTTCCTACCACACAGACTGTTTTTATCGTAAGATCCACTTAACGAATCTTGGAACGTCGGTCAAAAGTTTAAAAAATAAATAAATAAAATAGGATAGGAAATGAAATGATAAGAAGAGAAAAAAAATATGAATTTTCCTTAATTATTTCCTTAGAATCATTAATTAATCAATCAGTCTCTGTCACAACGGCCAAAGCAATTCCCGCACTAAATAATAATTTGAAATTCTTTCTGGCGTACGGGTTCGTGATATATGGAGTGCAAGATGCAATTTCTCAAATTACACTGGTCAACAACAAATTTGTTGTCTGCGTTTTTTTAGATGATTTAAGGCGAATCTGATGCGCTGAATCCAAAAATCACATTGGTTTTGCTCAATCGGGTCAAGTTTTAGCCACATGACTGTTATATTCTGAGTTGTGGGCGAGAAATGCGTATGGTTGCAAAACAAAGAACGTATAGATACTCACAATAACACAGTAATGATGTTATAGAAAATTTTTTTATAAATAGATTAAGTACAGAGAGTAGAATGGAGAAATATGCCCACAGTTAAAGAATGAATTCAGTGGTAGTAATTACAAAGTTCATGTACTGTACTTGTCTCGTGGTGAAGGGATGGTTTTCTTCGGAACTAGGGCAATGTTCTTAGCGGCGGCGATCGTTTGATGTATCGGATGACAGGCACCGGACGGTGCGTAGAATCCTTAACACGGGTCGTGTGAAGGAACAAGTCTGACTGATAATTATTTGGTCCGTCTATTTATATATTTTCTGTAGGCTCAGAAACGGCAATTTTTGTGCCCCGCGGGAAGCGTTCCGATTGGATATTTATTAATGTATTTTTTTTTTTGTTAATTTATCGCAAACGGAAGTTCTGCGCGGAGCCCATGCGTGAGCGACTAACTTTTCATTTTTAGTTGAGAACTCGAAGTGTTAACTTCCGTTTTTTTTTTTTTTTCTTTTCTTCTTTTCTTTCTTTTTGTTTTTTCAAATCAAGGCAAGATCTCGTCTTGTAACAGCTCCCCTAGATCTTACCATGATTTGAGGTTGTTATGTTGTTAGTGCTTGCTTGCGTGTGTGTTTTTTTTTTGTTTGATGGTGTGTGTATTATTTATTTTGTTTTTTGGCACATAACGAAGTCTTTAAAGCGTGCTGGGAGTTGCCCTCGTGTTGTTCGTTTCGTTGGGTTTTGGGTATTGTCTCCGGAACTGCAGTCATTTGCGACAAGATGCTCCCCTGACGAAAGTGTAGGGAGTCGTGACAACGGGTGATGGGTAGGTTCCCGGGGTGGACAAGGAGGTAGGAGTGGTCGTGTCGACGGGTGATTGGGAATTTGGGGAGGTGGGGATAGAGCTGGAGGTGGGGGTGGTCGATGCATGTGTTGCAGGTCATTTGGTCGTGGTACGAGTCGACGAACGTGTCCGCGGTGAACCCAATGCGTTTCACAGTTTTCGCTTTTCACTTGAACCACCAAACCGTTCTTTTTGGTGACCTCAAAGTCACCTATCCAAGGCAGGTGAGACAAGTGGGCTGTTGCGGATTGCGGTCGGTGGAGTAGCACCTTGTCACCGACTTGTATCGGGTCTTTGAAGATGCTGCGGTTCAGTTTGGCTTCCATTTTGTGGTCAGCCTCGTTGTTCGCCAAGGCGACTCTTTGATGCACCTGTCGGAGCAAAGCGTTTATCTGCATACCGTAAGCACCTGGGTTGTTGTTAACGATGTCTTGGCAGGGGATCTTCGGTAGACCAATGTTTGGTTAGCGGCCGGTGATAATGTAGTGCGGGGATGCACCAGTGGCGGTGTTGGCTGTGGCATTCATTGAGGAAACTGCCGATTCGAGAACGTCCGTCCATTCACAATTTCTGTCTTCGCAGATCATGTAAAGGGCGTTTTTTAAGGTCCGGTGTTGCCTCTCAATGTTCCCCGAGCTTTGTGGTCACCACGAGCAGTGAAGTTCCCGAGTGATCGAGGTTAGGTCACAAAATTCCTTGTAGACCTCGCCAGTGAAGTGGGTTCCTCGGTCGGAGGAGACAATGCGGGGAATCTCGCGGTGACGAAGAAAGAACTGGTAGAGTCCGCGGGCTGCGTCGATTGCGCGGTCTCTGGCACATGGTATGGCCATGAGGTGGCGGCTGAAGCTGTCTAGAATAGTAAGGATGTACCGCTTGCCCTTTGAGAGGGGCATTGAGACAAAATCTATGTAGACAACCTCGAATGGTTTTCCGCCTCTCTTGCAATGGCTCGTGGACCAGTTTCGGCGCATGCCGTAATTTCCCTTGCGTTTAGCGCAGGTTTGGCATGACTGAACATACGCCCTGATATCGCGATTTTTGAACTCCCACCAGTAGCTGGATAGGTGTTCCTGCATGCGGGAGATCCCTGGGTGGTTGACACAGTCATGGGCTTGGTGGAGATATTTTGTCCGGAGCTTGTAGGGTACTACCAGTTTTGGTGTGTTGTTGCAATGTGTGCGATCGATCGTGTGCGGTAGTTTGCAGAGCAGTTAAAAGTTCGTGGAGGTCTGTTTTCAGTTCACTAATGATTAATTGTGCTTGCGGGTTATCTGCTAGCTCCATGTCAATTTTCGTTTGGAGAATCGCTGCTTTTTTGCTGTTTTATAAGTTCCAAGATTTCTGATCGAGAAAGGCCGGAGTATTCCATACTTGTTTTGCTGCACGCTTGACACCAGTGTTATATTCTGAGTTGTGGGCGAGAAATGCGTATGGTTGCAAAACAAAGAACGTATAGATACTCACAATAACACAGTAATGATGTTATAGAAAATTTTTTTTATAAATAGATTAAGTACAGAGAGTAGAATGGAGAAATATGTCCACAGTTAAAGAATGAATTCAGTGGTAGTAGTTACAAAGTTCATGTACTGTACTTGTCTCGTGGTGAAGGGATAGTTACAAAGTTCTCGTGGTGAAGGGATGGTTTTCTTCGGAACTAGGGCAATGTTCTTAGCGGCGGCGATCGTTTGATGTATCAGATGACAGGCGCCGGACGGTGCGTAGAATCCTTAACACGGGTCGTGTGAAGGAACAAGTCTGACTGATAATTATTTGGTCCGTCTATTTATATATTTTCTGTAGGCTCAGAAACGGCAATTTTTGTGCCCCGCGGGAAGCGTTCCGATTGGATATTTATTAATGTATTTTTTTTTGTTAATTTATCGCAAACGGAAGTTCTGCGCGGAGCCCATGCGTGAGCGACTAACTTTTCATTTTTAGTTGAGAACTCGAAGTGTTAACTTCCGTTTTTTTTTTTCTTTTCTTCTTTTCTTTCTTTTTGTTTTTTCAAATCAAGGCAAGATCTCGTCTTGTAACATGTCGTTTTTTACATTTTTGTTCACATGTACGCATGTGTGGAGCATTTTAGAAGTTGGTGTGGGTAAAATGCCATGTCGAATAATTGTTTTGATTGGAGAGGATTATTTTAATGACAAGAAGTATTCAGGTCTGATAGTTCTGGGTGATTATGTTGAAAAGGGATCAGTTTGAAGTCATAAAACCTCGAAATCTTCCAAAAATTGGTGCGGCAAAGCACAAAGTTGGTGGATCAAAACTAAAGTTAATGGGGCAGCTGCCCCAGGAAGTGTATAGGAAACTCCACCTGCGCATGTACGGGTGTTTTCGCTTCATGTGTGTCGCAGAATATTTGCGTTGTCGTGCTGGTGGCGCCAAATACGGGCTGCGGTGGCATCAATTTATACCTATTTTTGTTTTGCAGGTGAATGAGATGGCTTCATTGTGATAAAATTCCTGTGCCAATCTTCGGAGAACTTCCTAACATTAGTGACGAAGATGCCTCCAGTGTTAAAGGACATAAAGACGAAGAAGAAGTGGTTCTTGAAGATGATGCTCCACATCCATTTTCCCGAAAGGAGTTGAATGATCTAGTTCACGACTTCAGCTTGTCAAAGGACTCTGCCGAACTGTTGGCATTCAGATTGAAGGAAAAAAAAACTCCTCTCTGACAGTGCTCGCATCAGCTTCTTCCGCAACAGTCGTCAAGAGTACCTCCGTTTTTTCTTTACAGCTTCTGCTTAAACCTGGAGTGCCACAGTACGAACCCAAAGATTGGAGATTGTTCATTGACAGCAGCAAGCGATCACTGAAATGTATTCTGCTACACAACGGCAACCAGTTTTCCTCTGCATCCATCGTTCACTCGACAACACTGAAGGAGAAGTATGAAGCGGTGCTGGAGAAAATTGGTTATAAGTGCATAAGTGGTTTATTTGTGTTGACCTGAAGATTGTGAACTTTTTGTTAGCTTCATCAAGTACCCATGTTTTCTGTACATGTGGGATAGTAGGGACTATGCTCCATTTCGCGAAGAAGGACTTTGCGGGAGGAATTGGTGCCTTGCAAAGAAAGGAACGTCATCAACGACCCTCTGGTGGACAGAGTCAGAATACTCTTCTCACCGCTGCTCATCAAGCTCGGCTTAATCAAGCAGTTCACAAAGGTTCTGGACAAGGAGGCTTCACTTGTACCAGGCTTTTCCAGGATTGACCCTGGAGAAGTTGAAAGCTGGCATCTTTGACGGTCGTCAGATCCGGCAGTTCATCAGAGATTCAGAGTTAAAAACTCAATGAAAGAAGTGGAACTGGAAGCGTGGAAGGCATTTGTTCTGGTTGTGAAGAACTTTCTTGGCAACAATAAGGCTAGAAACTACGCAGAACTTGTCAACAACATGCTGACTGCTTTCAGAAACCTGGGCTGCAACATGAGCGTCAAGATGCACTACCTATTTTCACATATGGACCGGTTCTTGAGAAGCTGGGTTCAATGAGTGACGAGCAGGGGGAGAGATTCTATCAGGACCTGAAAAAGATGGAGACCAGGTATCAGGGTCGCTAGGACGCAGTCATGATGGCTAACTACAGTTGAAATCTGAAGAGAGAATTTTGAACAATGGTGAAGCAACATGCAATTTACATGTACTTACCTTTATCAATGCCCACCATTCAGTTTACAGTAATTTGCGAAGCCCCGGAGCCTGTTCTGGACTTCGGTCCGGAGCGTGGCTCTGCAAAAGGAACAACAGCAGACTTGGGGCCTTTAATTAGGCACCTAGTTTCGACTAGGCTACTTTGGGGTGGGCAAGCTTCATTTTGCCTCCTTTGTCCCCCTTGTAAGGCACTAGACCATGCGTCTAGTTTAAGCCGTAAACTGGCATACGTGCCCGGACTCACATTTGGGTTCGTGAAACTGCTTGCCTCATCAGGCTCACATTGCACTAAGTGAGCCGATGAGCAGCATTGACCAGCAGGGTTAGAGTCTCGATTCGTTCCCGACCTCCCCTCCCGTTTATCCCCACTTTAATCAGCCTTTGGGCTTTTAACCTTGTGTCAAGTCGTGTCTGGTGGGAGGCAGCGACAAATAAACGACGCGCACTCGGCTTTTATCTTTTTGCGAAGCCCCGGAGCCTGTTCTGGACTTCGGTCCGGAGCGTGGCTCTGCAAAAGGAACAATGGCAGACTTGGGGCCTTTAATTAGGCACCTAGTTTCGACTAGGCTACCTTCGGGTTGGCAAGCTGCACTTTTGTCTCCTTTGTCCCCCTTGTAAGGCACTAAACCATGCGTCTAGTTTAAGCCGTAAACTGGCATACGTGCCCGGACTCACATTTGGGTTCGTGAAACTGCTTGCCTCATCAGGCTCACATTGCACTAAGTGAGCCGATGAGCAGCATTGACCAGCAGGGTTCGAGTCTCGGCTCGTTCCCGACCTCCCCTCCCCTTTATGCCCACTTTAATCAGCCTTTGGGCTTTTGACCTTGTGTCAAGTCGTGTCTGGTGGGAGGCAGCGACAAATAAACGACGCACACTCGGCTTTTATCTTTTTGCGAAGCCCCGGAGCCTGTTCGTGAAACTGCTTGCCTCATCAGGCTCACTTTGCACTAAGTGAACCTGTTCTGGACTTCGGTCCGGAGCATGATTCTACAAAAGGAACAATGGCAGACTTGGGCCTTTAATTAGTCACCTAGTTTCGACTAGGCTACGTTCGGGTTGGCTAGCTGCTTTCCTCATCAGGCTCACATTGCACTAAGTGAACTGATGAGCAGCATTGACCAGCAGGGTTCGAGTCTTGGCTATTTCCCGCTCTCCGCTCCCCTTTATCCCCAATTTAATCGGCCTTCGGGCTTTTGACGTTGTGTCAAGTCGTGTCTGGTGGGAGGCAGCGACAAATAAACGGAGCGTTGCTCTGCAAAAGGAACAATGGCAGACTTGGGGCCTTTAATTAGGCACCTAGTTTCGACTAGGCTACCTTCGGGTGGGCGAGCTGCATTTTTTTTTCGTTTGTCACCCCTGTACGGCACTAGACCAAGCGTCTAGTTAAAGCCGTAAACTGGCATACGTGCCCGGCCCCACATTTGGGTTCGTGAAACTGCATTCCTCATCAGGCTCACATAGCACTAAGTGAGCCAATGAGCAGCATTGACCAGCAGGGTTCGAGTCTCGGCTCGTTCCCGCTCTCCCCTTCCGTTTATCCCCACTTTAATCGGCCTTCGGGCTTCTGGCCTTGTGTCAAGTCAAGTCTTGTGGGAGGCAGCGACAAATATCGGCTCTGGAAAAGAAACAATGGCAGACTTGGGGCCTTTAATTAGGCACCTAGTTTCGACTAGGCTACCTTCGGGTGGGCGAGCTGCACTTTTTTCTCCTTTGTCCCCCTTGTATGGCACTAGACCATGCGTCTAGTTTAAGCCGTAAACTGGCATACGTGCCCGGACTCATATTTGGGTTCGTGAAACTGCTTGCATCATCAGGCTAACATTGCACTAAGTGAGCCGATCAGCAGCACTGACAAGCAGGGTTCGAGTCTCGATTCGTTCCCGACTTCCCCTCCCCTTTATCCCCACTTTAATGGGCCTTCGGGCTTTTGACCTTGTGTCAAGTCGTGTCTGGTGGGAGGCAGCGACAAATATCGGCGCGCACTCGGCTTTTAGCTTTTTGCGAAGCCCCGGAGCCTGTTCTGGACTTCGGTCCAGAGCGTGGCTCTACAAAAGGAACAATGGCAGACTTGGGCCTTTAATTAGTCACCTAGTTTCGACTAGGCTACCTTCGGGTGGGCGAGCTTCATTTTGTCTACTTTTCCCCCTAGTACGGTACTACAGTAAGCGTCTAGTTTAAGCCGTAAACTGGCATACGTGCCCGGACTCACATTTGGGTTCGTGAAACTGCTTGCCTCATTAGGCTAACATTGCACTAAGTGAGCCGATCAGCAGCATTGACCAGCAGGGTTCGAGTCTCGGCTCGTTTCCGACCTCCCCTCTCCTTTATACCCACTTTAATCGGCTTTGGGCTTTTGACCTTGTATCAAGTCGTGTCTGGTGGGAGGAAGCGACAAATAAACGGAGCGCACTCGGCTTTTAGCTTTTTGCGAAGCCCCGGAGCCTGTTCTGGACCAGTCCGGAGCGTGGCTCTGCAAAAGGAACAACAGCAGACTTGGGGCCTTTAATTAGGCACGTAGTTTCGACTACGCTACCTTCGGTTGGGCGAGCTGCACTTTTGTCTCCTTTGTCACCCATGTACGGCACTAGACCAAGCGTCTAGTTTAAGCCATAAACTGGCATACGTGCCCGGACTCACATTTGGGTTCGTGAAACTGCTTGCCTCATCAGGCTCACATTGCACTAAGTGAGCCGATGAGCAGCACGGAAAAGCAGGATTCGAGTCTCGATTCGTTCTCGACCTCCCCTCCCCTTTAACCCCACTTTAATCGGCCTTCGGGCTTTTGACCTTGTGTCAAGTCGTGTCTGGTGGGAGGAAGCGACAAATAAACGGCGCGCACTCGGCTTTTAGCTTTTTGCGAAGCCCCGGAGCCAGTTCTAGACTTCGGTCCGGAGCGTTTCTGTGCAAAAGGAACAATGGCAGACTTGGGGCCATTAATTAGGCACCTAGTTTCGACTAGGCTACCTTTGGGTGGGCAAGCTGCACTTTTGTCTCCTTTGTCCCCGTTGTACAGCACTAGACCATGCGTCTAGTTTAAGCCGTAAACTGGCATACGTGCCCGGAGCACATTTGGGTTAGTGAAACTGCTTTCCTCATCAGGCTCACATTGCACTAAGTGAACCGATGAGCAGCATTGACCAGCAGGGTTCGAGTCTCGGCTATTTCCCGCTCTCCCCTCCCGTTTATCCCCACTTTAATCGGCCTTTGGGCTTCTGACCTTGTGTCAAGTCGTGTCTGGTGGGAGGCAGCGACAAATATCGGCTCTTGAAAAGGAACAATGGCAGACATGGGGCCTTTAATTACGCACCTAGTTTCGACTAGGGTACCTTCAGGTGGGCGAGCTGCACTTTTGTCTCCTTTGTACCCCTTGTACGGCACTAGACCATGCGTCTAGTTTTAGCCGTAAACTTGCATACGTGCCCGGACTCACATTTGGGTTCGTGAAACTGCTTGCCTCATCAGGCTCACATTGCACTAAGTGAGCTGATGAGCAGCACTGAGAAGCAGGGTTCGAGTCTCGGTCCGTTCCCGACCTCCCCTCCCCTTTATCCCCACTTTAATCGGCGTTCGGACTTTTGACCTTGAGTCAAGTCGTGTCTGCTGGGAGGCAGCGACAAATAAACTGCGCACTCTTGGCTTCTAGCTTTTACCGAAGCCCCAGAACCTGTTCTGGATTTCGGTCCGGAGCGTGGCTCTGCAAAAGGAACAATGGCAGACTTGGGGCCTTTAATTAGGCACCTAGTTTCGACTAGGCTACCTTCGGGTGGGCGAGCAGCACTTTTGTTTCCTTTTTCGCCCATGTACGGCACTAGACCAAGCGTCTAGTTTAAGCCGTAAACTGGCATACGTGCCCGGCCCCACATTTGGGTTCGTGAAACTGCATTCCTCATCAGGCTCACATTGCACTAAGTGAGCCGATGAGCAGCATTGACCAGAAGGGTTCGAGTCTCGGCTCGTTCCCGCTCTCCCCTCCCGTTTATTCCCACTTTGATCGGCCTTCGGGCTTTTGACCTTGTGTCAAGTCGTGTCTGGTGGGAGGAAGCGACACATAAACGGAGAGTTTCTCTGCAAAAGGAACAATGGCAGACTTGTGGCCTTTAATTAGGCACCTAGTTTCGACTAGGCTACCTTCGGGTGGGCGAGCTACACTTTTGTCTCCTTTGTCCCCCTTGTACGGCACTAGACCATGCGTCTAGTTTAAGCCGTAAACTGGCATACGTGCCCGGACTCAAATTTGGGTTCGTGAAACTGCTTGCCTCATCAGGCTCACATTGCATTAAGTGAGCCGATGAGCAGCATTGTCCAGCAGGGTTCAAGCCTCAGCTCATTTCCGACCTCCCCTCTCCTTTATACCCACTTTAATCGGCCTTTGGGCTTTTGACCTTGTATCAAGTCGTGTCTGGTGGGAGGAAGTGACAAATAAACGTCGTGCACTCGGCTTTTAGCTTCTTGCGAAGCCCCGGAGCCTGTTCAGGACTTCAGTCCGGAGCGTGGCTCTGCAAAAGGAACAACAGCAGACTTGGGGCCTTTAATTAGGCACGTAGTTTCGACTAGGCTACCTTTGGGTGGGCGAGCTGCACTTTTTTCTCCTTTGTCACCCATGTACGGTACTAGACCATGCGTCTAGTTTAAGCCGTAAACTAGCGTACGTGCCCGGACTCACATTTGGGTTCGTGAAACTGCTTTCCGCATAAGGCTCACATTGCACTAAGTGCATTGACCAGCACCGTTCGAGTCTTGGTTCGTTCCCGACTTCCCCTCCACTTTATACCCACTTTAATCGGCCTTCGGGCTTTTGATCTTGTATCAAGTCGTGTCTGGTGGGAGGAAGTGACAAATAAACAGTGTGCACTCGGCTTTTAGCTTTTTGCAAAGCCCCGGAGCCTGTTTAGGACTTCAGTCCGGAGCGTGGCTCTGCAAAAGGAACAATGGCAGACTTAGGGGCATTAATTAGGCACCTAGTTTCGACTAGGCTACGTTCGGGTTGGCAAGCTGCACTTTTGACTCCTTTGTCCCCCTTGTACGGCACTAGACCATTCGTCTAGTTTAAGCTGTAAACTGGCACACGCGCAAGGACTCACATTTGGGTTCGTGAAACTGCTTGCTTCATCAGGCTCACATTGCACTAAGTGAGCCGATGAGCAGCATTAACCAGCAGGGTTCGAGTCTCGGCTCGTTTCCGACCTCCCCTCCCTTTTATACCCACTTTCATCGGCCATTGGGCTTTTGACCTTGTATCAAGTCGTGTCTGGTGGGAGGAAGCGACAAATAAACTGCGAGCACTCGGCTTTTAGCTTTTTGCAAAGCCCCGGAGCCTGTTGTGGACTTCGGTCCGGAGCATGGCTCTGCAAAAGGAACAATGGCAGACTTGGGGCCTTTAATTAGGCACCTAGTTTCGACTAGGCTACCTTCCGTTGGGCGAGCTGCACTTTTCTTTCCTTTTTCGTCCATGTACAGCACTAGACCATGCGTCTAGTTTAAGCCGTAAACTGACATACGTGCCCGGACTCACATTTGGGTTCGTGAAACTGCTTGCCTCATCAGGCGCACATTGGACTAAGTGAGCCGATGTGCAGCACTGAGAAGCAGGGTTCGAGTCTCCGCTCGTTCCCGACCTCCCCTCCCTTTTATCCCCACTTTAATCGGTCTTCGGGCTTTTGACCTCGTGTCAAGGTGTGACTGGTGGGAGGCAGCGACAAATAAACGGCAAGCTCTTGGCTTTTAGCTCTTTGCGAAGCCCCGGAGCCTGTTCTGGACTTCGTTCCTGAGCGTGGCTCTGCAGAAGGAACAATGGCAGACATGGGGCCTTTAATTAGGCACTTATTTTCGACTAGGCTACCTTCGGGTGGGTTAGCTGCACTCTTTTCTCCTTTGTCACCCATGTACGGCACGAGACCAAGCGTCTAGTTTAAGCCGTAAACTGGCATACGTGCCCGGACTCACATTTGGGTTCGTGAAACTGCTTGCCTCATCAGGCTCACATTGCACTAAGTGAGCCGATGAGCAGCATTGACCAGCAGGTTCGAGTCTCGGCTCGTTCCCGCTCTCCCCTTCCCTTTTATCCCCACTTAATCGGCCTTCGGGCTTTTGACCTTGTGTCAAGTCGCGTCTGGTTGGAGGCAGCGACAAATATCGGGAAGCTCTTGGCTTTTAGCTCTTTGCGAAGCCCCGGAGCCTGTTCTGGACTTCGGTCCGGAGCGTGGCTCTGCAAAAGGAACAATGGCAGAATTGGGGCCCTTAATTAGGCAGCTAGTTTCGACTAGGCTACCTTCGGGTGGGTGAGCTGCACTTTTTCCTCCTTTGTCAGGCTCACATTGCACTAAGTGAGCCGATGAGCAGCACAGACAAGCAGGGTTCGAGTCTCGGCTAGTTCCCGACCTCCCCTCTCCTTTATACCCACTTTAATCGGTCTTCGGGCTTTTGACCTCGTTTCATGGCGTGTCTGGTGGGAGGCAGCGACAAATATCGGCTTGCTCTCGGCTTTTAGCTTTTTGCGAGGCCCTGGAGCCTGTTCTTGACTTCGGTCCGGAGCGTGGCTCTGCAAAAGGAACAATGGCAGACTTGGGGCCTTTAATTAGGCACCTAGTTTCGACTAGGCTACCTTCGGGTGGGCGAGCTGCACTTTTCTTTCCTTTTTCGTCCATGTACGGCACTAGACCAAGCGTCTAGTTTAAGCCGTAAACTGGCATACGTGCCCGGCCCCACATTTGGGTTCGTGAAACTGCTATCCTCATCAGGCTCACATTGCACTAAGTGAGCCGATCAGCAGCATTGACCAGCAGGGTTCGAGTCTCGGCTATTTCCCGCTCTCCCCTCCCGTTTATCCCCACTTTAATCGGCCTTCGGGCTTTTGACCTTGTGTCAAGTCGTGTCTGGTGGGAGGCAGCGACAAATAAACGGAGCGTGGCTCTGCAAAAGGAACAATGGTAGACTTGGGGCCTTTAATTAGGCACTTATTTTCGACTAGGTTACCTTCGGGTGGGCGAGCTGCACTCTTGTCTCCTTTGTCACCCATGTACGGCACTAGACCAAGCGTCTAGTTTAAGCCGTAAACTGGCATACGTGCCCCACATTTGGGTTCGTAAAACTGCTTGCCTCATCAGGCTCACATTGCACTAAGTGAGCCGATGAGCAGCACTGAGAAGCAGGGTTCGAGACTCGGCTCGTTCCCGACCTCCCCTCCCCTTTATCCCCACTTTAATCGGCCTTCGGGCTTTTGACCTTGTGTCAAGTCGTGTCTGGTGGGAGGCAGCGACAAATATCGGCACGCTCTTGGCAAAGCTCATTTAAGGAGGAATCCTGCATTTTATGCGGTCGCATTCACCTTACCTTCCAGCGTTGGTCCCACTTCTCACTACCTACATAGGTATGCACAAAGGTCCTTTTTAGGACCATAAGAGGTCTCCGTCTGCGGGTCAGAGCATCTCAGATCAACTCTGGCGGTCAGTAATGACCAGTCGAAATAGACGGCCCGGAGGCAAACACGAAGACGGATTCCGATAGTCCGATAAGCTGTGCAGCGCTAATGGCACAGTCTAGCCTTTAGCTACCGCTTCTATATCTGCGCAGCGCTAAGATAACGCCCATGTTAGCCTTGGCCTCCTTGCCTGTCCGCTCGTCCGCACAGCTTTGGCGTGACCCAGCCATAGTCATCGTCCGTACGGCTTTGGCGCGACCCAGCCATAGCCAACGTCCGCACGGCTTTGACACGGCAAAGCCTTCGCTCCCGTCCGATACGTCCGCACGGCTAGGGGGCACGACAAAGCCCTAGCCTTTACTCGACTCGTTCGCTCGATCTCGCCCGTACCACAGTCTTAGACCTTTCACTTGGTCCATAACACTGACACGGCTCAGTCTTAGTCACTAGGTCGCCCGACACTACATGACCAAGCTGCTATAACCGAACTCGACCTCGACGCTCCTGCAAGGTACAACGCAGTCCACGTAACGACTCGCTGCTACGGACTGTTTCTACCACTGTAACACCTGGCTCACGTACGACCCGTCGTACGAGCCAGCAACCAGATCGACACACCCTTGGTTAACCCAACATACCGTCATAACCGGGAATATCGATCTACCAAACTCGACCGACCTCAGCGACGACTATCCAACGGTATCCAACGACCCGACCGAATCTCAGCTTACCAGCATCAAACATCCAGCTGTGTCTCCACGACTCGACCTACGCCAGCTACCCTCGTCGAACGTCCAGCTGCGAACATCTACACGTAACCCATCCTAGCTGAAGACTACATACAACCGCCACGGACATTTACATACACGCTTGTAAATACGACAAATAAATTGTCTCTTGTTATAATTGTTATCTCGCCTTTTGTCCCTTCATTGTGTTTTGGCTGTTCTCATTCACACGTTTAACCGTATAACTCATTTGCAGGGTCGACGGTAACGTAATACGAACTCGCGTACTACGATTCCGCAGTCCATCGCTTTAACCATTACACCACGAGGATACCCCCTTTTTTGCATTTGGTAACACCTTGTGTTGCTTTTTTTCCGAATGTAGAAGTATTCTTTTTAGATTTTTGGGTTGTCTCTGGCTTTTAATTATTTTTGTTGTGTCGAGTATTTCTTTGATTTTGTCCTTGTTTTCACTTTCTTCCAGATTTTTCATTATTTCTGTGAATAGTTTTGGATTACTTTTGTTTTAGGTTGCGACGTATGCTAGGGGTTTTTCATTGTTTTTTTGGGTTCCTTAATTCTCTTTGAGATATTTTTCTGCAAAATCCAACCCTTTATTAATTAGTGTTGTTGGATATCCTCTCTGGCCTAGTTAATGTAGAGTTGTGTGTAGTTCTTTGAGGTGTGTTTTTTTTGTTGTTTTTATAGGTGATTATTGTATGTATTCTACGGGCTAGCGTGTAAGGGATGGATTTTATACAGTTTTTGGAGTGGTGGCTTCTGAAGTGGAGGTATTGTTGGGTGTCTGTTGGTCTGTTACTACAATTACTACTGTTACTACTGTGATGATTTGGCCATTTACGTTTTTTATAAGGATGTGTAGTGGGTACATGTAGTGGGTACATATAGTGGATATGTTACTCTCCAATTTGTTGTGAGTGTGAGTGAGTTCCCGTCCGTATTTTATTGGTATTACTTTCAGGTTTAGTTCCACCACAAATACAACACAAATTTTACAAGCACGTAAACAAATGGAATATGACAACATTAAGAAACAAACAATTCAATAACCATAACAAACAGGATAAAAATAATTATAAATACAATGTTCATGTTATGTACGAGCAGCCTTTGTAGAAAATACAGCTATGGCCAGTTGAATGAAAACAGGATTGTTCGCCCATGAGTTTACATGTTAGTAAAGTCTATAAAATAAATGGGTTCATAGTTGGCCGAAGTAAAAAGGATAAAAAATTTGGCTTCACTTTCATACATGGGTATGTGTGTGTGTATATAAGTGATGGACCGTAAATATGGGTCTTTGTTTTCATAAGTCCGCACGTGCGTTTTTTACGATTTTTGGCGACAACGAAGGTTGCGTGCCTTTTCCCTTTGAGTATTATGGCGTGGCTGTCTGCTGTCCGCTCATGACCTCTCGTAGTGGAAGGAATGAATGACCTGGTTGATTAAATTCTTCGTTATTTATACTTTTTGGGGTCACTAAAGTGGATCAAAAAATAGTTTTATTGCGGGTCCTAAAATTCAAGCGCGCAGACATTTCTTGACCAATCAGATTTGTATATTTACATATTTGATTTAGAGCCTAAAAATTTTCTGTTGATTAGTTCTCAGAAACTCGCTGGAGTTTCTAAAATGTTCTTATTTTGTGTTTTTAGCTGATTGGTTGAAAAATATGAAAATGTAACCTCAATGTTAATGCGAGTTTGATCCGAAATTTCTAGAATGTTCTGGGGGTTGATTATTTTAAGGCTAAAAAAAAAAAAAAAAAAATGTGAATTCTATAGATGTCCAAAAATGGTAATTCTTTTAAGCTGTGTTCCATACTAAATTTTATTTTGGGGTGTAGGTTTTGTAGTCGGTTGTGTAATTCGTTGATGTCACCCCATGGGTATTTCCAGAATACGATGCAACCATCCAAATAAATAAAAAAATACAAATCTCTTCGTGGACCTACCTATTTTAAAATATATTTTTTATTCTTTCTTTGGGATATATATATATATACATACTCAACAGGAGTGTCCTCGTTGTGTAATGGTTAAAGCGATGGACTGTGGAATCATAGTACGCGAGTTCGTACTCCAGTCGCGCTATTGCGTTCACTTTTGGGCAAATACCCTTGGGAAAGGTATGAACTCCCTTATCCTACCAGCTATTACTATTCTTCTAGGAGAATGGCTTTGGCATTAAATAACCTACAAAGGTTGATATGCCATTAAACAAAGAAAAGAAACCAAACCAAACCTAAAACTCAACAGATGTAATCTATTATAAATCTATTTCAACAATCTGCTTTCTAGATTGTTTCTTCAGATGGTGAACAATTTTTAATGAAATTTTTCCATTATACCGAGGAATACATTTTATCTTATAGACTTTTTAGGAATTATAGATCAATATTCATTTACAAAAAAAAAAAAGAAAAATATTGTACTCACAAAATATTAATGCAATAAATTATAATCTAGATATTACTGCGTCACTATCCAGGGTTGAACCGGAAAATTATAGCGATAAACAAAGTTTACATTTTTAAATCTTAATTAATTTCCCTATTTTATTTTTAAAAATATTTTCTATAAAACAAATTATAATCTTATTCTCAATTTTAAGTGCATACTAATTTAAATCTAAGCATTTATTTGTTTCTAAAAAAAAAAAGAAAGAAATGATATATACTTACTATCATCGTTTACGTAACAAAGTATTCTTTACTACATTTAAATTTAATTTCTGTAAGTCATCAGATATTGTTAAATTTCATAGCTACCAAATTAATCAGATATCACAACCATTAGTCTAATAATATAAAATTCAGATATATGATATGACCATATTTATACAAAATATCTTTAAAATAACAAGTTTGTTTATATCCAAAATGGATCATAAGTTAGCTCCCTTATACCAGTATGTAATTTTCCTTTTATTTTTAAAAAATTAATCTTTATTTCAATGCTACTTAATTCACTATTGTGAAATTTATTTCTATTAATGTTAACGTGTAAGTTTTTATACATTTTTTAGATGAAATGTTCAATTTAAAAAAATATATTGTTATAGTCTTAATGTGATCCTTTTATAATTTATAATCTAGAGTAGGTAATATAAATTTATATATTTATCCGATTAATTCTACAGGGTTAAATTGTAAAATAGTTCGAATTTATTTCTGTCCACATTTAAATATCAGTCTGTTTCTTTTTAGCATCTTTATATTTCAAAATGCAAACTTTTTCTTCTTGGCATAAATTGTGTCTACTATATAAACTACTTGTCAAAGAGGATTTTTTAAAATGATTTTCAGATTTATTTGTAGGGTTAATCTTTGGCCTTTTAGATTCCAATAATATTTGGATTAAGCCATTTCGTTCTTAAGCAAAAGGTGAAATATTGTCTGTGAGGATACCATCAGAATTTCCATTTGAGTGAGGAAACATTTATGTATATTTTTTTCATAGTAATAACCCTCATTAGGGAAACTGTTAGCCTGCTAAACTACATCTAAGTTGCAATTTCCATCTATGGGCCATTCTTCTTTAATTCTACAATTACAAGGACATTTATGCTTCTTATCTTTCAAATTTAACTTATCTATTAATTTCCTATTGTGGTTATAAATTATTTTCAAAATATTGTTAGTGCATGAGTAACTAATTCTAATGGTATTTCTATTTAAAATTTTGCTTGAAATGCTTATCAATTAAATCTATTAAAAAAATTTTCTATATCAATACTGGAAAGTTTGCACAAAGAAAGGTTAAACTATATTATTTCTATTTTATTTCTATAATTATTGTTTCCAATATGCTTATTATTGTTATTGATTTTATACTTTCCATAGTAATTATTCATAAAGACGTTGCTCTTATTCAGTATTGTTTGGTTATATTAACTTTCCTAACGTCTAAATACTCAAGTTTTTGACGGAAACCACTGTTATACAGAGTTTCCTTATAAGTTTCCTTATAAGTTCCTTTATTATCTTCAAAAATTTTTTTGCAAGAAGATAGTCAATTTAAGAATAGGCTATGTTAGGCATCTGTTTGATTATAGATCTAGGGTGGTCCGTGTTAACATTGATGTAGGTAGGTAGGTGGGTGGGTGGGTATTTTTGTTAAAAGGTTTGAAAGTGTTATCTAAAATGAATGTAACATCTAAAAAGTTAAAAATACTTAACTTGAAAGAAATATTAATTCTCAATCCTAATGATCTAAATGCCCTCATAATTTTCTTTTGTAGTTTTGATGCTTTGGGGCTACTACTTCTAGGTTTAAAAATTAGTCCATCATCCACAACCCAATTTGTTGTAAATTTATTATCCTGCCTCATGTATCATATATATATATATATATATATATATATATATATATATATATATATATATATATATATATATATATATATATATATATATATATATATATACACACACACACATACCTCAGAGGTCGGCAATTTATGCAGAATCAAAAGATCAGTCACATCAATGTTATCTATAACACCTTTAACCAACATCTTGTTATCTATTATAGATTTCCTGCATACTAAAATAATTTTTTTGGTAATTTCTGTTTAATTAATATTTATACCATGTAGAACTAATTTCTTAGATATGGAGGGGTAGAAGTCTACATCAAATTGGATGAATATTGTACTTTATTTTCAAACCAATCTATAGTGTCTGAGTTTTTCCATAAATTATGTTTAGAATTATCAAGTATTTCATTAATAATTTTTAGATACTAACCCTAATTCAGTCTTAGTAGGGTTAATTAATCTAGTTTGTTTATAGTTATTAAAATTCAGTTTGTGGTCTTTGAAGAGAAAATAGACTTTTTTTCTTCATATCAAATATAACCTAATTTAGATTCTTTTGGAATTGTTTAGATTTTTGAAGACTTTTTGGTTAGTTTAAGTAGATCCTCTTCAAATGAGTCCAGCATTTTTAGTGCTCGGTTGAGTATTTAGGAACTTCAATTGAATTGGGCCCATTTCCTCTATCTTGATTTAATCCTGGGTTTAGGAGGGGAAAAAAAAAAACAAAAAAAAAAACAAAAACAACAACAAAAGTCTTCCACCATATTCTGATGAAATCAATTAAAAACAAATTAATTTTTCAATAAAAAGGGGAAAAATGTTCTTGCGAGAATAGTTAAGAGTAAATTTCTCCATTACAATTCTTAATCTGTTCTTCCTTTTTTCTTGCACAGAGAGCTCAACTTGATTTAAGGACCAAATTTTTAGACTTATAAATTAAGTCAAAGAATAGACTTAATAGAAACAATCTATGTAGAACATTATATATATATTTATTCTAAGTGAGTGCTCAATGCATGGCTATTGATCTATAAGAATGTATAAAATTTTTTTTTAAAAACTCAGAGCAATAATATCATTAATATCAAGTAAAACTCAACAGATGTAATCAATTATCAATTTATTTCAAAAATGTTTCTTCAGATGGAAAACAAGTTTTGAAGTTTTTACTGTTATACTGGGGGAATACATTACATCTTAATTTAAACATTTAAGATATTATAAATCAATATTGTGAGAAAAAAAAAAGTGTGTAGGTTAATATACTATGCATTAAATATCAATATAGATTATAATTCAGATATTACTGCATTACTATCTAGTGTTGCATCAGAAGATTATAGCAATAAACAATGTTTACATTTAAAATTTTAATCTAATTGTTTAAAAAAAGTTCATATATACGCCCACTTACCAATTATATAACTAGATCTAAATTTATTTATTTCTGAAAGTCATCAGATGTTAAATTTCATAACCATTAGTCTAATATAAAATATAGATATATAATATGACTATATTTATATAATAATTTCGTAAATAATTCATTCGTTTATATTCAAACTAGATCATTAATAGTTAGCTCCCTTATACTGGTGTAAATTTCCATTTAATTTTTTTATATTAATCTTTATTTTAATGCTATTTAATTCACTAATAGAGAACTAATTAAAAAAATTTTTTCTGTTAATGTTAGTGTATAAATTTATGTAATTATAAAATTAAATTTAGAGGAAAAAATTATTATTATTATTGTAGTAGTCATAGTCTTAATGTGATCTTTATACATTTGTTTTGTTAAAAAGATAATTGTGAATAGTTTATAAGAAGTGGTACTTAAATTACAGAACAGAACAGATTTTGAGGACAGAAAAAATGAAAAAAAAAAAAAAAAAAAAAAAATCTAAATTTCCATTGTTGACTCCAATTGAAAAAGTATCTTTTTCAAACTTTCTGAGTTTAAATTGTAATATTTTGTTAAGTACACAATGCTGGTCTGTTAAAAGAGACATGAAATATTTTGGGGTTGTGAAGAAGGATTGAACCCTCTACTTGGTCAGATCCTGTTCATATCCTGGTGGTGCAGGGGCAGAGACTCATACCCAGCCGAGGGATGCTACCATTGTTATTTGTGAGCCCATATAGTTGAAAGCAGTTGCCATGGTTAACTGCAACAGAGGTCATACATAGGTTGAATTTCTTACAAAATAGAACCAGTTAGTTGTAAGGATTGTTAAAAAGTGATTGTTCCTTTACTCTTATACAAACATTAACCTCTTTACTGCCATATTTTTCAATTTCAGTTAATTCCCAAAAATTACAAATAATATCACTTTAAAATTTCTAAATTATGATCATGAAAATATTCCCACAACCAAACTGACTTACGTTCCCAATGTCGGTGTATGAAAATTTGGCACTCATCTAAATCATTAAAATTTACTTTGTAGTCATTTATCATATTTCTTCCAAATGATCTTAGTAAAAAGTAACATTTATGATTACAAGTTTTCCTGGTAAGGAAAAATACAGTAAAAAATAAACAAATAAAATTTTTAAAATAAAGGAATTTGGTATGAAAATAATGAGAACTTCTGCAAAATTTCTCATTTGGCAAATTGAATACAGACCAGCAAATTGAATGGAATATTAAATTTGACTACATTTGCATACAAAATTCAACTCTTGTCACACAGTCAAAACTTTTCACAACTGTGTGCAATTATAGTTAAAACCTAAAAAATAATTTAAAAATATTAAGCTACAGAAATTTTTAATAAAAATATGGCATAATTTGAACATTGTAAATCAGGTAAAACTATTTGCACTACAGATTTAAGTACATATCTCTGCAGTGATATCACTTAAAACTGCATTGCCATTAAAAATAACATAAAAATTAAATAAACAAGCAATACTAAGATTCTGATATTCAATAAAAAGGAAAAAATAGATTTTAGTTTGTATTCATTAGATAGATGTTTCCAAAATTTATTAGGATGCTGAATATTTATAGCAAAGGGCTTACTTAATGATGATCATCTCTCTAACATGAGCAACTTCTAAGCTAACTTTTATTGGAGAGAAAAAAAAAAAAAAAATATGAATAAAAAATATGAAACATTGTTTTCCAAAAATTTTAAAAGGAAACAAAAGCATTCTGAAAACTGGTATATTATTTTTACTCATAAAACTTCAGCTACAAAGTCTTATTCATTTCTTTATTGAATTCTTAAATTTTTAAAATAAAAAAAGCTTTATAAAAAAAAAAAAAAAAAATCACAATTTGTAGTGTCAAGTGTTTTTTTTTCCCCCCTTTCACTGAAAAGGAGGCATGTATAACTTTATTCATTTTAGTCTGTCAATGTCATCCTCCTGTTAAAACATTTCAATTTGAGAATTCAAAAAGGTAAAAATAAAACATGAAAAATTTAACTCTAATGAATTTGGTGCTTCAAAATATTTTCATAAAAAGTATTTACATGTGAGCATTTATTTGCACACATACGAATACAGAAAACAAATTTTGAACTTTTTTTTTGTTCATGATTTATTGAAGTGAAATTCAGACAAGGATTATGAACATTTGTAGGGAATAACTTCAGAAAAAAAAATTATATAACTAAATAAACAAGGAAAAATATCCTTCTAAGGCAACTTTTTAAAAGATGTTTTCACAGCAAGAAATGCCCCTTCCCAACAGAAATTACCAGTTTTGTCTAAATTTCTGCGATGATGAATTCTGACTAGTATCAACATGTCAGTTGTTATAAGTCACATGTTAGTCATTGTGTTTTCTCGTGATCTTCAGCAACCTCAAAAGATTAATTAACCAGAAAGAATTAACTTATACAAAATATTCTCTAAGCATGGACAGAGAATCAGAACAATATACTTCCATGAATTGAGTAGAGTTCTTTTCAATATTCTCAGATTACCAACAATGAAAAACAGCTGAAGATCAATGGCTATAACAACCAAAATGTGGACACTTATCTAAATATAAAAATTAAGAAAAATGTTTTTTAAACATCTGGTATTTTAGTTTAAAAATTTTTTTTAGCATGACAGGTTTACATAAAAATTTTATGATTTGTATATATTTCAGAGTTGAGCTGAACTGGCTTAGACAAAAGGATGCATTAATTGAACACTTGGGAAAAACAAATGAAGTAACTTATTTGCAGGACTCATCCTAAACAAGAGGCGTGTTATATTTATAAATAATAAAATCCCCAAAGTTTTATGGAAATCATGAAATTACTATGCTTTGCACAGATTTTCTGACTGGTTTATATTTTTCTCTTCTGAAACACCGACTATATATCAATTTTCTTTTGAAAAGTTATAAAAGACATATTTAACCCTTAGCCTTTAGATATCCTGTTCAAAAAAATAAAAGAAAAGAAAAGAAAAAAAAAGACCCACATTCAACATCATTCCAGAGCTATCCCATAATTCCATTAAAAGAAAGCCTTTTATTACTTTTATTAGGAGTATCTGATGTGGTTTCTCAGAGCCCAAAATATTGGGTTTAAGATAGATAGTTTACGAGTAAGAGTATAAAAAAAAAAAAAAAAAAAAAAAAAACACACACAAACACATAATATATCAAAATGTTATCTTGAAAATTTTTTTATCATTTAACTTTACAAAAAGTTACATGTTAGCATTTTCTTTTTTGAATAAGAAAAAAAAAGAAAAGAAAAAACATTTTAAAAGTTTTAATAAATCCAATACATCTCCCTATAGAAGCTATTTTCCCTACTGTTTTAGAGCCAAGTATTCAACATGGTCACATTTCCAATAAGGAGTCAAACTGTTTGTATTACTATTTTTATTCTTGTTTTTTATCTATGGATTTTGAAAAATACTTTTCTCTATTCTTAGGAAGCAAATTAAATGAATTTGGAGAAAGCATGTTGCATGTCATAAAAAATAATTTAAAAATATTTAACATTTTTTGTATAATTCATCAGAAAATTCTTTCACACACATTGAATTTGATCAATAAAACAGATTTTGGTGTTAGAAAAAAATTTTTAAAAATAACATTAAACATAAAAAAAAATGTTGCCCATAAAAAATTAGATGCAATGAATTTGAGAATATAAATATGTAGATATGTACACCTAGAATTCAAAATATATAAACAAGAATACCTTGGTATATGTCGATATGTGCAGATATATCTCCATAATTAATTAGCATCCAAATGTTTATGGCATTGTAAATATCATTTTTCTTGGAATTGAAGTCATCAATCCCCCCACCCCACAAAAATTACAAAAAATTTACCCTATGTCACACAGGTCAAAGTTTACTTTCATTTTATATTTATTAATTTCTCAAAATTTTGCAAGTCAAAATTGGGATGCATTGTTGAGGCCAAACCAAACTGCAGTAAAATCCAATAAAATTCAAGTTCATATGCTCATATTTTATTTAAAGATCTGCTTTTTTTGCATATTGTTTTTCTTTTAAATGAAACTTTAAAAGAAATTCTACATCATTAAAATAAGAAATTGAATTGAAGCTGGGAAAAAAAATAGATTTTTTATACAAAAGATATTTCATTTAAAACTCCTATAGACTGCAGTTGATTGCTCAATGTGTTCCAAGATATGTAAATACATGTTCAGATATTTATTAGTTTCACAACTATTTTTTTTTTTTTTTTTTTTTTTAATTTTTCATTGAAATAACCAATTTCTTTGAAATTGGTTCTGATATGAATATTTTGGCAAATGGGCTGAGTATATCTTTTTTTATTTGCATAGGATCATGCATAGAATGTATGCATAATCATCATAGAATTTTATAATCTAACGGACAGAGAATAACAGAATAACTATTCATTAGATAGTCTAAAGACATGATTACAGAAATGTCAAGACAAACAAAAAAATGTCAAAAATCTTGCACTACATATATTACTATCTTTTATAGTAACAATTACCAATCGTAATGGAAATAATGGAAAAGAGATTTACCGATTATATTTTCATATTGTGAAATTTTGTTCTCTTAAAAAAAAAAAAAAAAAAAAAAAAATTGTTTTTAAATCAAAGTTAATGACATAATTGATTATATCAATTCATTCCCCAAAATAAATTCTTAATAATTTACTTAGGTAATCTATCCTATTTTTGTTTTTTACTTGTTAGTTCAAAGTAAACAATAATGCTACCTACATTTTTAGCTTAAAAACGTATAAACCTAGTTTATAAGGCGTATTCTTGTAAGCCATAATTATACTTTGATTTGTTATATCTTGCAACAACATAACTTCCTGCTGACTATTGTTACAGACTAATGCTTAATTTCCAATTATTGATATAGATTGAAAAAGAATAGATCATAGCCAAGAGTTAGATAAAAAGAGATTAGACAAAATTAACTGAAAGAGAAAATTAAAATAGAAGACATGATACTTGCAAGAAAAATAAGAGCCATAAGGAATTTAATTGATGATATTTCTTTAAAGATTTATTTTAAATCAATTTGGCTGATAATGAACACTACATATTAATAAGCAATTTAAGGAAAATGGTCACTACCGATGTGAAGGCAACCATTGACCACTAAGGTCTACAGCCTTACTCCTACATCTTATGTTCCAGTTGATAACTCATAAAATAAGATTTTGAATGTGGCACTTGTGCAAACATGCATTCCAGCCATCATCAACGTACTGGGAGTTAATCATGGAAATAGAAAATAATCAGACAGACTGACTTCTGTTAGTAAAGATAAGTGTTTGTGGTGGGACTTCATTTGTGTCAATAGTTTTGCCCCCAGGCCCACTATCTTCTTGGTCACAGACAAGATTATGAAGCATTATAATTATTTTCTGGCCTTTGACAAAACATGTCTTTGATAATGAGACTAAGCTGTCATCATGGATGCCAAGTAACTCACAAAAGAATATATTATGGGAAATAGAGAACAACTCTTCTCCTCTGTAACCCTTTATATCTCTGGCATGTGGTACCCGACTCTTCAAAAAAAAAAAAAAAAAAAAAAAATGTTCTCATTTCTAACAAAAAAAAATAAAATAAAATAAATATTTCAAATTTCATAAATTTCAAATCATAAGTAATTCAAATTTTAAATTCTTAATTAAAAATTAAGTCTTGTATATTGCTATTATTATTCATTTAAAAAGATGACAAAAGCACAATTCTGGGCCTTTATATAATATTTTTGAAAGTCTTGCAACTTTCTACAAAATGAAAGTTGCAGAAGTGTTTTAATTATTTGGAATGTGTATATTTGTTACGAGTGATGCACAAAGAAGCACTGAATTTAAAAATCTTTTTTTTCCTGAAAAATAAACAACTTTTTCAGAGTAGATATCAAGCAAACTAAATCTAAGAATTTTATTTTGTCAGAAATATTCCTTCTTTCCTTTAATTTCCACATTTTTCAATTAATAAAAAACTGAAAGCAGAAAAAATAATCAAAAAGTAAGTGTTAATAACTAAGTAAGTAAAGTTGGCGACCATAGTCGAGGGTGACCCAAAGGCTCCCTTTTCGATAGCTACTACACTGAGGTGTAGGGGAGGGCGCTACTCCTTTCCCTGGATTGCTCCACTTTACCCTTGATCCTTACCTTATAATGCTGGGTGTTAAGCAAGGTAGCATCAAGTACCATTTTTTGAGTCTTTGGTATGACTCAACCTGGGATTGAACCCAGGTCTCCTGGGCCATTGGCAAACACTAACCATTATGCCAATGTCTGGTACACAAACCACAAGAAGAAAAGATCTGAATAAGAGGAATCAAAAACAAACAAAAATAAACATAAAAACTAAAAAAATCAGGTGAGAACTAATGACGACTTGAAACAAATTATTATAGCAAGTAATTCATGAGATTTGGTGTGCATGTAATAAAATAGCAATAGGTCACATTCTAGAGAAATATTTGAAACTTCCCATTTTGATAAAATAAGTGAACCCCCACCTAAAAAAAAAAAAAAAAAAAAAAAAAAAAGTTTTAAAACTTGATTGAATAATTAGAAAAATAAATAAAATTGCATTTGCTTAACATAAATAAATAATTGAAAAAACAAATAAACAAGAGAAAAATAATTCCGACCAATAAGAGAAAATAAAAACATGAAAATATGTAAGAGAAATATGGTAGAAGAGAGGAATAAAAAAAATTAAAATTCTAAAAGACTTAAAGAAAAAAAAAAAAAAAAAAAAAAAAAAAAAAAGATTCTAAAAGTTGGTCCATCAAGATAGGCAGCAAACAACAACATTGAAATAATTGGAAAAGGCTAGCAGGTCAGCCAAGTAGTTCATTCAATAATTAAAATCTCTCTCTAATCTTCCTCTTATTATATCTCTCTTAAAAAGAGATTTCTTATTGAGATATATTTTGATAAATTCTCTCATTCTCAAATAAAACTTCTGAAAATAAAAAAGAGGCAGATTTGTATTCAAATTTAAAGTACAATATCAGTAAGATAGTAATGATTATTATAATAGAAACTAAATACAAGATGAGACAATAACTAGAAACAATGATGGATAGACATTAATAATTGTACTAATATTTACTAACTAAATATCAATGATGAGAATAGATATTTTTTTTTAGTTTATAATTATTTGAAGGCATCTGGTAAGTGATAGTCATAATTTTGCTGTTAAAAGATCTTATCCTCTCTCTCATCATTATTATATATATATATATCTCACACACACAACCTTAATCTCTTTCTAATTAACTCATCTATTAAAAAAAGCGATCACACGCATCACCCAACTACAGAGTAAGGAGAAATTCCTTGTCATGTTGACAAGTCATTTTAGAAATTCAAATATGTATTATTCTACCATGAATAATGACTAGGTAGACCTACCTAATCTCTCACTTGGTTCTCTCATGTATTTTCTTTATAATTCAACTTTGTCCTTTCTTTGTATTACTTTATGTTGTTTCTTTTTCAGTTTCTCTTAACTCCCAAATTATTCTCTCTTCACTTTCTTCTGCTTAACAAAATGATAGGTTTCAGTCAAATGAGGCTTCTGTGTTCTTAGCCCACCAACAAGATTGATGCCACTGATAAACACAAGTGCCAATTTTTATCCCGCTTCATATATCAGAGTTCATGCAACACCTTTACAGGTGGAATACCAGCAAATTTATCCTTTTACTCTACATCCTTAGAAAAGATGACTGAATTTATTAATTTGTTTCTGGGTTAATGGAGGTGATAACATTGTTATAAGTCATTCATTTGGCTTTTAATTCAAACCGTCAATTATTTACTCATTTACATTGTTTATGATGATGATGATAAAAAATAGTAATAATTGTAATATGTTCATTACAATTATTTTAAAAAGAGGAATCAAATTTGGAAAATTGATGGTCATATCAACTCACAGGGGATTAGATTGATGTTAATAGATGTTTCAAAAACCAAATAAGGAAGTCTTAGAAAAGGAAGAAAAAAAAAAAACTACCATAATGGTAATACTAAAAGAAAAGATTAATACTTATTAGAAAAATTTTCATGATAGCATCATTATGAAATATAGAATTTTCTCTTAAGCTTTCTTAAAAAAAAAAAAAATCTTAGCAACTGTTATTTTACCATTACAAAATAGCTGCCACTTCAGCTGTTGCAAAAAAAAAAAAAAAACACAAACACCAATCTTAACTAACCCTTTCAAATAAATAAACTAATTAAAAAAAAAAAATTTTTTTGAATGTTATTTTGGAAAACATTTTCTGCTACTTTGAAGTGACAGACATTTTTAAAATAGCCAAATATATCATATCTATATGCCAGAATCTATTTACGCACAAAAAAAAAAAGAAAAAAAAAAAAAAAAAAAGCACCCCAATCCCCCATTTATTAATTTTACAATACAACAACTGCACTGTCTTTATCTTCTTTGGTAATATGGTCATGAATCTCATCTTCATCATCTGGTTCAGTAACATCACTATCAAAAGACTTGGTTGCCTGGTGTGAATTTTGGGATGTGTTAGATATCTGTGAGTAACGTCCATAGCCTCCACGCTGCGGTGCTAATGTTAATCTCTGATTAACTGGCTTCACAGTGATGATAAGATTTGCACTGTTAGCCACCATCATGTCTGTCACTTGATCAAGAGTTTTACCAGTTACCTCAATACCATTCACTTCCAAGACTTCATCGTTAACAGCCAACAAACCAGTGCTTTCGGCCAACCCACCTGGAACTAACCGAGAAATAAAGATGCCTGGAACCTTTTCAACACCACTAGGAGTGACTCTGAAACTTGTGCCATCACGAATGTAAAATCCTAAAGGTTTGTCAGAACCATTTTTCATAAGTTTGACCCGTCTGTGAGTTTCCGGTACAATGTCCACATCAATGATAGCAGAAACTCGTCGAAATTCTTCAGGCAAACCAATTCGTAATCTAGGTTTTGGTGAAGACTCTGCTCCACTTTTTATGAGTTTGCTGATAGGATTACGCCGTTTCACAGGACCATTTCCATAACCATTCATTTCACCATAACTTTCACCTGAGTAAAAAAACAAAAATAAATAAAAATAGAATAAACTCACACTTTAAGAGGACATTCATATATCTATATTAAGGTAACATTCTGGGTGACTTTAATTTTTATAATAATCCATTTATTTTTCCACAGAACTTTGCAGTGTTTTAAGTCTGCTCTGTAGCTTTCATTACAGTTGCTGCAGTTTAAATTATTTTTGCAAGTTTCTTCTGTAGGGTCTATTCTGGTTTTCTTGTACAAGCTTTTAAGTGTCCATATTTTTGGCAATCGTTGCAACTTCTAGAACTTGGTATATATTTTTCCACATATATGTTGGATATATGATAGCAAACATATATCCAATTTTATTTCAGATGGAGGTTTTGGATTGTTGAAGATAAGTATCAGTGTAGATCGTTTGATTTAATTTTCTGATGGGTTATTTTTTTGACATCTATCATATTTTGTTTTTTTGAGTTCATTCTTTATTTCTTTGATTGAGCACAGAGATAAATCTTTGTTCTGTACCACACCTCTAGAGGTATTTAGTCTCTGATGAGGATAAGTGTTTATGATTATATTGAGCAATTTTTTCAATTTTAGAATTATTTCAGCTTCCCCCCCCCCTTTCATTGCCATCTCTGTGAAGATGGTTCCATTTTTAAGATCTTTAAATGGGGATAGTTTTGTTAGAAGTTCTATTCTAATGAATAACAATGTTTCTTCATGATCTAAACTGGATTCATAAAAGAATCATTTTGTTTGTTTGTTTTTTCAGATGCCATAAAAATATATTTTGAGTTTTGTTGATGTAGTAATTCACAGTCACTGAAAAATCCTCAGGGGTCAAGTCAATGTTGACTATGTAGAGAATTCTGTAAACTTGGGTCAGAAAACTTAATCCAGGATTTTCTCTTCCAAGGGACACTTTTTGTGTATTACTGTCCAGTGCAATTTCTATCTTCAATTACCATCAACAGTCTCACCACAAACGTCTCTAGCTTAGAAAAGTGCCCTCCTGAAATGTCTCTTTCTCTTCCAATCACCTTGATATAAAGTATCTCACCAACCACAACACTTGAGTTCACTACAAACACTAACCCTGTCTCTGTTGCCCGAGCTCTTTTTATGGGCTTAGAGCTTTGCACATGTCCTTATCAAGTCTCATCAGTCTAGTAAGAATCCAAGATCATGAGTTCTTAAAACACGACGTAGGAATGGCCATTTTCGCCTTTGCATGCCAAGCATGTTTTTCCGGGAGTAAGGCCATTTCTCTTCTACAGTTGACTGTGCTCCCCACCCACCATGGAACCCCACTTGGGGATATCTCTAGGGGAAAAACCCATTTACCAAGAGATATCAGTGCTACATAATCAGTATGCTCATGCTAGACATTTACATTGTGTTCCTGAATTTTTATTTCCATCCTGGAACAGAAAGGAGTATGGGTCTTTCCTCACCATGATTGACCCTACAGCCATCACCCTCTGTAGTAGATTTTGGCAATAATCTGAAAGCGGGCTGATATGACCAATCAATAGATCAGATCAGGCCTCTCTGACCATCTATCTAACCCAGTAATAGCACCAAAGTGGTGTGTTGCAAGTCATGTGACCATTTTGGTTACCAAGCCCCTAGGATCCTGTCCTCAAGCAATATGGGATGCTTACCCATAGCCAACAGGTAGCCTCATTGGAGGTGTCCTACCCTTCTGCAAGTCAACATTATTTTATAGCCTCAGCCAACAAGGTGGAGAGTATTGGTTCACTTTGATATTAAGTTATAAAATGCACTTTTATACAGAGTCTGATAGAATGGGCAACCAGATTTAAAATTTTGAGCAACAGCAGCCATAACATTTCAGGGAATGGTGAACATTGTGTTCATAATGGGTTTGATTTTATGGCATATCAACCATTGTAGGTTATTTAATGCTAAATCCAGTTTATACATATATATATTAAATAGATGATTTGTAAACATAAGTCAACAAAGTTAAATAGTACCGAGTATTGCTATGTATCACTAACAATTCAATTAAACAGTCATTACATGTGCAGAGATGTCGTCAGTGTATTCTACAGTCTCCCAGCCAACTAAGCTGGTTTTTGACTGAAACTTATTTAAGAAAGGGTGAATATCATTACAACAGTGGTTATTTTGTAAACATTTTGGAGTAGGAGGATATGGAAAAGATTCTGACAAGAAAATCATATTAGTGTGGGTTGGAGATTTCAAAAAGACAGGTTCATATCTAAATATAGGTTGCAGATACCTGATAAACTTCAGGGTAAGACTACAGAAGTTATGAGGACAAGTATTTGGAAAATATAATCTTTAAAACAAAGTGATAACAATAATAAATAAAAAAGTAAATTGTGTTCTTCCCTTTAGTAACATTAAATTTTGAATAAGATCTATCTTACCCTTTTCTTTGCTTGTTTATATCAAGTTTTAGTTGATCTAATTTTTAAATGATATCACAACATAGCAAAAATGACATTATAGGAAAGTCTTTATTCACACAACAGTGTAAAAATACTCTAAATTGTTGAATCAAGCAATACATATTTTTTAAGAAAAATGAAGAATTAAGATATTCTACAGACCATGAAAACAATCTACCTCTAGACTGGATGAAGGGTTCAATTCAAAATACCCAGACTATACCTCATCGGAAGGTATAACAGTAGAAATGTTGTGACTTTGAGAACAATATTCTAAGTAAAATTTACTATCTAATAATTAAGACCATAGTTAATATTCATAAGGAGGAGAAATGTCACCAGATGACAAAAAAAAAAAAAAAAATTGCCAACACAAATTCAATAACTATTCAATGGAAGTCCTTGTTGTTAACACATTGTTTCAACCAGTATATTTTCCAGCCTTCTTCAGGTGCAATATGCTCCTCCATAAGGTCCTTTCAATATTCCTAGTAAATGTGGGAAGAATTAGAAAAGCAAACTCAAAGTCAGAGTCAGACTTGGGTGAAATAAAAAAAATCTTTTTAAATTAAAAATTTTTTTTTCTATAATCCAAAAAGCTACATCTGAAGAAGGCAGGAAGATGTACTGGTTGAAACATGCAAAAACATTAAGTTTGTTCATAGAATTTTTTGAATACTAATGACTCCTCAAATTGTGTGATCACATGAAAATTGGTACCTAAACAAGCAAATACTTACCTTTCCGCTGAACTTGTAACCGTAATAATGGGCGTGCAGTGGATACAGCTTTTAAGAAGTTATCATTGTTATTTATTGGAAGGAGGTCACCATGTGTTGGGTCTGTGTAAGTGATAACAAATGGAATGCTTTCAAGATGATGAAGGGTTTCAACCAAATTATTGAAATGGTCAAACTCAGCATTTTCAGTTTTGTTGATGGAAAAACGCCGAAATTCAGCATCAAACTGGAGAAAAAACAAAAAAGAAAAAAAAGGTATATAATTTGCAACTAAGATTTATATAATGCAAATACACGAACTGTACCTGAGGAAATTGCACTAAATACTCATAATTATTGCACAAATTTAAACTATAAATAACATTTGCTATATATATATATATATATATATATATATATATATATATATATAATAAAATCCAAGGAAAAAAATTCTGGGATCCAATTTGAATGCTCAATGCCTATCAACGTATAATTAATTAGGCATTAAGAATACATCAAAACTCAACATGCAGAGACAAAAATTTTTTATATGAAAATAAAAAAAAAAATTCAATTTTTGAGCTCATAAATTTATTTCAGGTCTATGATAACTCTTCGATAATGTTTATCTTACTTTTGAGCAAAATTTTTACATTTTCAATTTGCTGGATTCAAAATATTTAATCATCTACCATTTTCAGTCAAATATTGCCATTTTTTTTTTTTTTCAATTAACAAGCTATGCAGAAGCTCTTTAACAGGATCATAACTATGCAAAAACTAAAGGAAATTAAGTTATACCAATAACTCTTCAGAATGTTAAGAAACTTATTGTGACTTATTTTCTTTTATCATCTAAATTCAAATTGCTTTTTATTGAAACTTACTCAGGGTATCATTTCGAGGTTGGTCAGTTGGTTGTTTTATGGCGTTGTTTTAGGTCATTTACCATCAAATTAAATTTCAAACAATTTAGTTTAGCATAAGTACGCAGTTTAAAAGTTAGAACAGTGCTATTTCAAGCAATTCAATTTAGCATGAATATATAGTTTAGTTCTATCCATTGATAGGACCCTATCAGGTGCTACCACTCCAGGCTAGAGTGGACCTGGGAGCTATGGCAATGAAAGGGTACTCTGCATTCCCCAAAGCTCCAGTATTACTGAAGCCTCACCATCAGATGGTTTAGTGTCATATCTAGGACACTCGTTGGGAGAGTTTTACCCCTCTGCAGAGATGCAGTCGGTGTATTCTGCACCCCCAGCCAACTGGGCCATCATTTCTGGGACAGTGAGGAACAGTAGGTATTAGATATTATCATAAATGATCAGCTCTTACTGAAATTTGAACATATTTTGCTTTAGGGAAGGTCTAATTATCTATATCAGCTGCTTTATCAACTAGGCTACAAAAGCAATCCTATTGCAGAAGCCTAAATCATTTATAACCAGGTTTCCTCCAAAGTCAAAGGAGATGTGAGTTCAAGTCTAAGAGACTATTCTTTATATTACTTATTGTTACAGAAATAATGACTCAAGTGAATGGTGAAAATAGATAAAAATTTAAAAGATAAAACACAGTGATTGACAATGCTTCATTTAAAAATATACTGTGAGTAAAAACAATAACAGCCAAATTGGTGCTGATAGATTGGAAATGAAGTATATAAAAAGTTTTATATGTGATTTAGGCTTAATACCAGATACTTTCACAACCTAATGTTAAAGCAGAAGGTATGGATAAATCTTCTCTGAAGGAAAAAGGATGTGAGTTTAAGTCTCACCAAGAGTCTATGCTGTTCCTTTCTACTAATGAAGAAAATAACTAACCAACTGCTCTAAGAACTTTTAACAGCCTTTAACCTTATCCTTCATATTATTATCAGTTATATTGAGTATATTAGACAAATATACATTGTCAGTAAAATATACATACTATAAATAGCAGCATATATATTTCATGGAGGTGCCCGTGGTGTAATGGTTATCGTCGTAGGAAATGGACACGGTGACACAAGTTTAAATCCTGGACGAGACTGATTGCATTTCACATAGCACTAATACCCTTGGGAAAAGTATGAATCCAATTGTTCTCCCTCCAGCTATGGGTAAATAGTAGGACAGACTGGGTTCTTCAACCTTGGAGAAGAAACTAGTCTAGAAGGAATACTCTGAATTCAAACCAGTTAAACTCTGCTTAAAAATTGACCTTATGTCATATCCTGCTCGAGCGAAGGGGTTGGTAAATATGACAAATTGCAGCATATAAGTTGATCTAGCATAAAAGCTTCAAGGATTTTAGCCTAAAATTCTGTGTTAGACCTTCTATACCTGCTGTATAAGTTGACACCATAGAATAGATTACTAGTAGAATGTATGAAACATGCAAATCTTGTACATTAGAGTTTATATTCATATAAATTCACAATCTATTGTGCTATCATATATCACATACCATTGTTTTCTAACTGGCTGCCTAAGTGCTGTGACATTCCAGTTAATTTACAGCTATTGGAAATTATGATATAGCATTAATATGATACTTAATTTGTAATATAGTTTTATTTCATTTTAATATCTGTGTTGATTTGTTCAAACAAATTTAAGTTTGAAATGTTTGCGGCAGTCTGCTGGAGTTATGGTAAGTGGTGTATATCATTTGTTAGAAGTACTGTTCCACTGGTTGACTACTAAGGAAAAGGTTTGGATTTTAGCCATACCATATAAATTGACCCAGAGTTTTGAAGATTTTTTCAGCCATAAAAAGTATGTCACAATTGTAACTTGTCTATTCTTTGAAATATATACATATATATGTGTGTGTGTGTGTGTGTGTGTGTGAAGATATTAATTTTCATTACAGCAGAAATCTACTATTACTCTAGTTCTAATAGCAAATACACTGGACAGAACATCCAGATCTTGGCTCACTAGACAATCAGAACTATAATTATGTCTTCCAACTACATAAAAATAAATCCTCATCTATCATCAAGAAGATACAAAAGTTCTACATAGGCATGCTTCTAAGATGGTTGTGAACATACAAGAACTCATGAGTAAAAATATTTTTTGTGTGCATACTCTTCTGCCTCTAAAAGGCACCCTGGCCAGGTTTATGAAACATTCTATAATTATAGAAACATCAATCAGTTCAAATAAGCAAGAACACTCTTGAATTCTAACAACCTTTAACAGGTCTTCATTAACCTTTCTTATCTTTTACCTTATTAGTCTATATGTTGTTAAAATGGCTACTTTTTTTATTCTTCCTCATTAATAACTTCAACTTTTTATAATATCTTATGTGAATATATTATTTTTCAAAACAGTAGAAATCTATCTTTATTCAATTAGATATTAGAATTCATTAATCTAGAGTTAAAGTACTTTTATTTTTGACAGAGTTTTTTTTTTTTTTAAAGTAAATCAAAAACATTTAAATAACCTAAAAATCAATTAGGTTATTAGTACAAATGTATTTACCTGTCACTAATCAAAATATTCAAATGGAAGGTATATATATTCTAGATATGTGAGAATTGTATGAAAGTTTGATTTAATCAAAAATAATTCACATTCAATAACATTTTTCGGAATGTAGAAAAGCTGTCCTTAGAAAGTTGGTTGTTCTTGTTAAAAATTAAATTAGTTCAAGGAAATTTAGGAAAAACCCACAAGACAAAAGAGGTGTGTATGATCTCCCTACCTTCAAAATGGTTAACCAGAGTTTATATTTATTTGAAAAGAGTTGAACTTTCATTAAACTAGTTTGAAAAATATATTTCAAAAGAAGTAAATATAGATAAATAAAAAAAAGACACTAATATAACAAAACTCTGGAAAATATCTTAAATATCAATTTAATTATCTGAATCATCAGATCCAGAGTTGAAAAGCTAAAATTAATTTTTTTAAAAATTCCTTCACTGACTAGAGTTGGCGTTCTATATAAGTCAAGGATTTGAGTAGGGTGATGTGGGTATGGCTCAAACTGCCATGAAATGTGCTTAAAATGTACTCATTGAAAATATCTGCAGCTGGTATCAGTATTGAAGTACTAATGTTGCCTATCTGAACATTTTTGTAAAGTGTTTTCTTGTTAATTAACAAGAAAGCACTATACAAAAATGTTCAAAGTAGGGTGGTGGGTTTTCTAGTGAAAACTTGACTGTATCTAGTATTTTATTAAAAGTGATTTTCATAGTCTGGTGGAAAATCTTTTGGACCTATCTGTATATGTTTGCAACTAGATGATTGACACAATAATCAATTGGGCTCCTCTTATTATAAAAGTCCATGATGATATTGATGCTTTTATTTAGGAAGAAGTGAAAGATTCTAATTATCATTTCAGAACTATTACAATGAGAATTTTCCAAATTCTCATTATAATAGTTCTGAAATGATAATTAGAATCTTTGATTGATTAAAAAAAAAAAAAAAAAAGAAAAAAAAAAAAAGATATTTAGCATTAAACAAAAAGAATCAGCATCCAGGAGCAAATTGGATTGGAAATTGCTTTATTCTTTTAAGTTAGAGCATTTTAAGTGTATTGCTCTAATAAAAATCTCACAGCAATGTACTTTTTTAAAAATCTTTTTATAGGGTTATAGTTACTTTCATACATTTTGAACATAAGAATTTAAGTGCGTATAATGAAATATTAATGGTAAGTTGTTTTTTTCTTTTGTGTTTTGATAAATTATTTGTATGACTAAAATTTTAACCAAGTTTTTTTTTTTTTTTTTTTTTTTAAACACTATCCATTGTTTTGTGCAGATTCAATGGTACATAAACAGTCAGAAACAGGCTGACAGATTACATTACTTGATGTAGAATTGTGCACCAGTGCCCCCCCCATCTTTATTTTTCACTTAATTCATTAAATATTTGCAAGTTATTTTAAGAAATAATTTCATGTATACACATCTATTAAAACTCTAAAAATAAATTTATAGAGTAATTTTAGCTAACTATTGTGTTCTTGAATTCTATTAAATAAATCAATAACAAGTTAAAGAACCCCTAATTTTACCAACAGAGAGACCTTGTCTATAAGAATCCTTAAAAGTCTGCTTGTTACATTTTTAGCACAGCATACACTCATAGTATATTTACAAAACTCAGAAAAGTTGGTAAAAGCTTAGTGCAAAGCAACGTACTATTAGAGCATTAAAGTAACAAGGCAGACATGGCAAGATTTTTGAGACAGTAGCAACATAATCAGATGTAAGTAGAGATGGGGGTGTGGGGAAAGTGATGAAGGTTAATAGATTAAGATTTAACTGATTGAAAATAGCTAAGCAGTAATTTTCCCAGTTTTACTTCAACTGGTTACTTTTTTTTTTTAATTGAATAGAAAATATTAGATACATATGCGTTAATTCCTGAGCTGATGTCGAGTCGCAGGCTTGGCCTAAGGAGTATATCATCAGCCTAACTTTGTTAGGCTGGTTCCGGACTCAGCTTGGAGTGTCTTGTGTCTAGCCACACTGAAGAGTTGATACAACAAAATCTGTGGGTGACAATATATATTATATATAAAATTTGCCAATTTGGCCATGCAACCCAGTCTTATTAATGAGAAATTCCATAGCCATAGTGGTGAACATGAGACACATTAGTTTCATTTTGAATAAATAAAATAATTTCATAGAAATTCAAATATATCTGATTTTTTAACAGGTAATTACAAGGTTGACTATAGTGCCTAATCTCTTATCTTTTCTATATTTTAGCTGTATCACTTTACATTCTTTTTCTTTTCTGCTTACTTTTGTTTGATTTGAAAGAATTTCAGTTGATTGATGCCTCTGATTCACAATTAATGCTACCATCTCAAACCCATAATCAAGTGTCAATACATGCATAAATAAGCATATCATTTATGAGTGGAACTCAATGCAAGGAAAATTACAAATCTGATTGTTTAGTATTCTTACTGCAGAGAGAAACAATAATTATTGCTATTTATTCTTGAACATTTGGCCTAATGGTAGAGTGTTCACCAATGGGCTGGGAGAGTAGAGTTCAATCTCAGGTCAAGTCATACCAAAGACTCAAAACAATTGTACTTGATACCTCCTTGCTTACCACTCAGTATTATAAGGTACATTTCAAGGGTTAAGTGGAGCAATCTAGGTAAAAGAGAAGTGCCCTCTCCTACACTTTGGTGTTGAAAAGGAAGCTTTCGGGTAGCTCTAGACTATGGTCAATAACTTTACTTTTATTCTTGAACATAAAACAAATATGAATTTATGATTCCAGAAGTAATTTTTATTACCAATTTTTCAGTAGTATAAAGTGTATATCAAGACTGTAGCTGAATTTCCCAAGACAGAAATGAACAATGAATGAAGTGTTAATTTTATTCAAAATAGTCTCCTTACATTCAATACTTATTCCAGTGAATTTTCCTCTTTTGATATGGTATAAAGTTGCACTGTCATTCATAATTTCCTCAATAACCTCAAATCTTACCCTTTATATGAATTTTCAATTTTAAAAAATAAGTTGCATAGACTTAAAGCTAATAAATATTCACATAAACTTGTTTTTTGCCAAAAACTACTGTTCAAAAAGTATAAAAACTGGCTTCAAAATTCATTTTTTCACATTGTCATTAACTTGTATAGACGTCATCACTTTATTATATAAGTTGCTTTTAAATAAAAAAAAAATAAAATTTTTTTTATTAAAGCTTCATTTTCAATACTTTTTGATCACAGCTTGTATTTCATCTTTATCCAAGGATTCATGCCTTTCCCAAGAAAATCAATACAAAGGGAAATGCAAACTACCTTGTTTAGAATTTTAATTATGCTTGGTGATTCCATTTTCCTTGATAACTATCACATCATTGTTTATTATTGAAACTTGTAAAGACTAATATAGCATGTCACATGTAAAAATAAAAAGAGAATTACTAGAAAAATAAAATAAATAAGACAAAAGTACATACAAAAATTAAAGATTAAAATATTGTATATTCTAACACTGTAAAACATACTAACCAACACTAATAATATATAGAATAATAAAAAGTAAGTAGGCAACCCAAAGGCTCCCTTTTTTAATAGCTACTACACAGAGGTGTAGGGGGGGTTACTTCTTTTTCTGGATCACTCCACTTTATCCTTGATTTGTACCTTATAATGCTGAGTGTTAAGCAAGGAGGTATCAAGTACTATTTTACGACTCAACCTGGGATTGAACCCAGGCCATTAGTGAACACTCTACTCACTAGGCTAATGAGAATTGTTACATTATATCTATTACACACAAATATAGATATTATGGGACAGTAGTATCATTCAATGACAGGAAAGTGAAAAATGAAATTTTCCTCAGCGAATCAAATTGCTAAAAAGACAGAATTTTTCTTTTTGGTTATAGGAGAAAAAAAAAAAAAAAAAATTCAGTTTACACAGGCCATTAAAGTGTCAAAATATGAACCTCTGGACAACATAAGCCAAAGGCCCCATTTAGATCTTTCATAGGAACTAGCTTAAAATCCTGCCCTTAGGTTGAGTTTTCAACTAGTTCTAATTAATTTGGATTCACATAATCATAATTAATTTCTTGTCTATTTACAGATTAAAACATACTTTGGTTAAATCTTGAAACAAAGTAACTCATTTATGTTGAGTAACCAATTATTAATAAAACAAAATGTTATTTTTGCAAATTATTAATCTAGACCTTTAAGAAACCTTGAGAAAAATCATATTTGAAATACATCTACAAACCGAGCTTTTAATCCTTTTTGGTATTATTATTATGACAGCTACAACTATCATTAGCTGTGTCAGTAGCAAAGTAATCAAGGGTTTTCTGGGTAAATTAATCAAGTAATCAAGTAATCAAGGGTTTTCTGGGTAAATTTCTAATTTTAGCCTGATTTTCTTATTCACCTTGAGTGAATAAGAAAATCAGGCTAAAATTAGAAATTTGTTTGCATGAAGGCAATCAGAGTTGGATACAGGATCATAAAAACTCATGCTATCGAGATCCTAAAACATGTGCATCAGTCAATATCATTTTTCAATGAAAAACATTTTGAATTTATTTTTTTTTAGCATATTTTCAACTATATCAAGTTTAATATCATTACCATAGAAAATATCAAAAATCCCAATTTTATTTCATTCTCTACATTTTTTTTTTTAATTAGAGCTCTCAAATTTCAAATACATATTGGACCCAGGAAAAGGTTTTGAGAAATAAGATAAAAATTTGTTCCCTTTGAGAAAGCAATGGGAAGCAGTCTAGCAATGAAGGAAGCCTTGTTCTTACAAAACTTTACTAATCATACAGAGTTTAGATTTCTAAACCTAGAGATGAAAACAGTTTAGAAAAATGAAGCCATTAGAAGGAAATTTTAATATCTGTCTGTTAGTCTTGCCACATCATCTTGACTTCTTTCTTCAGATAGTAAAAAAATCTTGATTATTTTAGATATTTCTAGTGAAAACTGTATCAGAAATATTTAGCAGAAAGTTCATTGCCATGAGAACAAGTATTTGGGTCTTAAATTCCCTTCATCTTATCTTATCAAAGGATGACACCATTGGTCAACTCTAAAATATTGAGAAAGATTATACTCTATCTCCATGGTTGATAGCACTATGTTTCTTTATATGGAACTCCTTTAATGCAATTAGAAAGCTAAAATGTATGCTCGTATAGATTTCAAATTAAGTTGATTTTTGTCAGCACTGTATTGGAGGAGTTTGACTTTTTAACAGCATATCAACCACTGTGGGTTATTTAATGCCAGAAGGGTTAGGTTGGTTTTGTCTTTTGTGTATGTTTTAGGGTTTAAAGTATGGGTATTTATTATGTTTTATTATATTTGGTTAAATTTTGACGAAGAGGTTGGTTTCTTTTAGAAAGCTCAAGATTTGGTATTTTTGAAGAGGTCCTTTAAGTTGCTTGTCTGGTATTTTGGGCAAATTTGTCTAAACTTGTCACAGTTTATGAGAATGTGTTTGACTGTGAGAGGTACTTTGCATGTTAAGCATGTTGGGGAGGAAGGTCCTTCCTTTTCAGGAGGTGTGAGTGGGTAATGTGGACATAGTCAATGCAAAGTCTAAAGAGGATCACTTTCTTTTCTATTTCTTCAGTAGCCTGCAGGCCACTCACATGGTATCTCATATATGGTAGAGCTTGTTATGTTTGGTCATCCCAAGATTTTTGGCATTTTTTAAGTATGAATTTGTTCATGATTGATTTTTAGGTTAGTGTATGGAATTTTTGTAGAAGATATGTCTACCAGGAGCGCTTTTTTTGCAGCTTTGTCTGCCTTTCATTTCCATGTATATGAATGTGGCTTGGTACGGTGAGAATGATGGTATTATTTTTGTAAAGAGTGTTCATTTGGTCCAGGAGTCTTGTGATAAAAGATGTATTTTTGTTCTGTAGAGCTTGGAGGACTGATTTGGAGTCTGAGTTGATGATAAATTTAGAGGATTTATGGTTAGCTATAATGTTCATGATTAGGTCAACTTCTGCCTTATAGATAAATGATTCATTTGGGAGGCACTTTAGCAGTTCTTGGTTTTAAAGATAGCAACACAACCAACTTTTATTCTCTGTTTGAACCCATCTGTATAGACATGATGGTGGTAAAAGTTGTTTTGGATGTTGAGGAATTTCTCTTGGAAAGTGATAGGGTGTGTTTTGATTTTGGATAGTTTGGTTAGTTCTAGTTTTACTATTGGTTGATTTATGGTCAATGTTGCTGTTTTTGGGAGGATGGTATTATGTATTATTTTGGGATTGATTTTGATTTCATTTAGAAAGGGGTTTGATTCTGAGATTAAACGGTTCGATGGCCTTTGCTTTATTTTCAAACGGGTTTTTGTACCTTGAGATGTTTAATATAGTATTAGAATGCAAGTTTATATCTTCACAAGGAAAGTGGGGGTTTATTAGCTTTTATGTATAAACTTTGAATTGGAGAGCTAGTGAAGCCTCCAAGGGTAATACAATGTCCCTGGTGATTATTGGTTTCAAGTTCTCGGAGGTAGGATATTTTGGCTGCTTCATATATGAAGTAGCCATAATCAAGTTTTGATTGTATTAGACATCTGTATAGTTTGATTAGGGTTTTTTTTGTTGTCAGTACCCCAGTCTGTGTGGGCTATGGTTTTCAGGAGTTGTTTAGTTTGATTGTATTTGATCTTCAGTTGTTTGATATGGGAGATGACTGATACTTTTGGGTCAAGAGTAATGCCTAATAATTTGTACTGATGTGTTATGGGTATTTCAGTATCATTTACTATTAGGATAGATTGTTTATGCATTTGGCAGAAATGCATGCATTTGGTTTTGTTATTAGAGATTTTAAAACCATTTTTCATGGTCCATTTTGATATCTTGTTGATACATTGTTACATTTTTCTTGCTATGGTAGCCATATTTTTAGAGCTGTAACAAATGAGGAAGTTGTCGACATAATGATACATTGATTGTGGGGGGAAGGTTATTTTATTAATTTCAATCATAAATAAGATCACAGAAAGGATGCTAACCTGAAGTATACCTATTTCTTGTGGTTTTGGATTGGAGAATGTATTGTTTATTCGTGTTTGGAAGATCTGGTCTTCTAAGAAGTTTTTTATGAAGAGGAGGAGTTTGCCTTGTAGACAAAGATCTTTGAGTATGCCACATGGCCATGGTGCGTCATGGACTTTTTCAAGGTCAAAAAGGACTGCAACCAGATATTCTTTTTGATGAATGCTTCTTTCATTAGGGTTTCTATGCAGATTATTTAGTCAGTGGTACTTCTCTGGGCTCTGAAGCCTGTTTGTAGGTTAGAGAGGAGGTTGTTTGATTCAAGAAACAATGTCAGTCTTAAATTGATAATTCTTTCATGAATTTTGCAGGAATAAGTAGTTAAAGCTATAGGTCTGTAACTGATAGGGTTTGTGGGTAGGAGCTTTTTGCTTTTTTTGAGGAGAGGGATGATTGTGGCTTGCTTCCATAAGGTAGGGATGTTGCCAGAGGTCCAGATTTTCTTGTATATATCTAGAAGATATTTCAGAGATATTCTTGGGAGTTCTTTGAGGAGAGTGTAGAGGATTTCATCTGTACTGGAAGCTGAGTTGTTGGATTCGGATATTGAGTTTTGGAGTTTATTTAGGGTGAAGGATTGGTTATAGCTCTCAGTATTGAGAATTTTATTATGTTCTTTTCTTCTATGATTCTGACTAGGTTAGATTGATTTAAGTAGTTTTTGTGGATGACTCTTTAGCAAAATTTTCTGATCAGGTTGGCTATGTTTTTCACTCGTAGCTTTTGTGTTTCCTTGAGAGGTGATTTACCAAGTTGTTGATGTTTTTATTTGATATTTTCTTAATAAAGTTCCAAATTATTTTTGGATTAGTATTGGAGTTTATTTTTTAGGTGAAAGTTCTCCAAGATGACCTTTTGGCTTTTTTGATGGTACATATAGTTTTAGCTCTTAGTTGTTTGTATTTGTTTAAATTTTCTGATGAGGGGGTCAGTTTCAAATTTCCTGAGGGTTACTTGACATTCTCTTATGTTTTTGCACTCCTCTGTGACCCATGGTATATTGGAAGTTTGGGAATAGTTTAATTGGCTATGGTGATGAGGGTGTTGAAAAATGTATTATAGATTCTTCTCAATTTGTATTTGATTCTGGGGTTAGTATGGTTAGGCATAGTTTTTTTGATAGGATTGCCAGTTTGCATTTTAAAAATTCCATTGTTGGGTTTTATTTGTAGTTTTGAGTTTTCCATTATTATTGGGTAGTGGTCACTGCCACAAGGGTTTCTGTATACTCTCCTGTTATAGTCTATGAAGATTGATGAGTCACTGAGGGTTAGGTCTATGGCAGAAAGTGTACCTGAAGATGGGTTAAGGTGGGTCTGAGATTCCTGATTGTGGAGGCATAAGTTGTTGCTATTGATAATTTTTTTTTAAGGGTCTGGTCTCTTGTTTGCTGATTTACCTCACTTTATTATGTTGTGGCAATTAAAATCTCCAAACAAGATAAATGGTTTAGAGAGTTTTATCAAATTGTTTAGTTCTTTTTTATTTATGGGACCATGAGGTGGGTTATATAGCAAGCAAATGGAGAGTTTTGTGTAAGGTTGCTGAGGGTGCAATTTCTTGCAAAGTGGGTGTTGATGCTGATTTTATTTTGGGGGATTATTTTCCTAATTAGGATTGATACTCCACCTGAAGCTCTTTGTCCAGTATCATGTATGTAGTCATATTGTTCAAAGGTTTTGTGTTTGGTTTGTCACTACTTTTTTAAGGTTTCTTGAAAACAGAGTGGTAGGATTGACTTCAGCTATTAACAGAAGCATCTCATTGTAATTCGCCTTGTAGCCATGGCATTTCCATTGAATTATTTTATGACTCATACTTTTTAATCTTTGTAGTGTGTTTGATGTTTTTTGTTTTGGAAATCCTAATTATATAAAAAAAAATGTTAACTGTATTTTCTAATTTTTGAAAAATTAGAGGCTTAATTTACACTTAAAATTATATCATTGTGCATTTCATCATTAGTTTAATCCATTAAAATATGGATGAATCTTAGCTCATTTTCAGATTGTTTTCTCGTCATACTGTTTTATTTGTGGTAACTACTTGGTAGAGAGAGACTTTGTAATGATAAGTATCTTTAAAAATAAGGCCAATGGTAACCAGGAAGTGACCTCTCAAGTCTATTAAAAAAAATTCTCCATTAAGTACAGAGACTTCAACATCTAAAAAAATTATTTTCTCAAAAATACAATGGCAACTGTTTAAGAGGGTAATTTATAGCAGGAAGAAATCTTATCTTTAGATAATGAGATAAAACTAGCCATATCTGAAAATTGTAATACCCAAATTTCAAACATTTTGGAAATTTTTCATTTAAAAAAAATTAAAAATAAATTGAAGTACATCTCCATAACCAGTAAGAGATCAAGACTTGAATCAAAAATCTTTTCTACATAATTTATTTTTCTAGACAATTTGTATTTTACAATCTTTATCAATTAAATTTTACATCTAACAGTAAACAGAGGACAATTGTTATGATAAAAGATAAATCCACATAAGAGAAAAGAACTTTACTAATTATCAATTTAATATTTTATTTGAAAATTTTTTTTTACAAAAATACTTTTTAAAGTGAGTGGTACTTTAGAGATTTGATTTAAAGTTTTCTTTTGCCCAGATTGTTATTCCAAACTAAACAATGCTATATTATAAGTTTATATCCCAGCTTTAAGAAACCTAATTAGAAATGTTTAATTAAATGAATAATTATTTTAGACATTTTTTTCTTTTGCAGCTTGAAAATTTTAATTCTGTATTGTTAGTTACATCTAGCAAAAATATAGCTTCCAGTCTATTATCTTTGTGAGATACATCCTCTTGATGAAAGTATTGCCTTCCCTGAAGAGGAATAAAAATGTTAAAACCCCATTGGTCAATAAGTATGCATACAAACTTTACATCAAACTATTTAGTCAATTATAGAGGACAAACAAATTCTTCACAATTTGTAAGATAAATGAAGAGTGCATCTTCATTAAAAATGTTTTATGTAAAAAACAAATGTAAATCTCATGATTTTCTCAAAGAGTTAATAAGTTGTTATAAGAAATAATTCAGTCTAAAATAAAAACAAGCATTTATGAATATAGAAATGCATAGATGAGGGCTAATAAAGTTTGGTTAAGGAAAAAAAACAAACAAAAAAAACATTTTTGTTTGCTGACAAATAAAAATAGTATTACCTTGATATACAAATGCTAAGAAACTACAAAAAAAAAAAAAAAAAAAAAAATTACTTTAAGTATTTGAAATAATTAATCTTCAAAACATTAAAGAATCAAGGTCTTATGTAATACGATTTAAAAAAAAAATCTATCACTAAAATTCTCATTATGTTTGTAACTGTAACTCAGGAAAAAATGGCACATCACAGCAAGATTTTTGTTTGAGCAATACACTTAGACAACGCAATTTTGCTTTGTGCTCTGGATATTAATTTTTTTAATATCCAAATTCTCACTATAACAAATATGATTATGAAATGCTAATCAGAATCCTTCATATTCTTCCTAAATAGAAGCATGAATATCATCATGGACTGCTGTTACAAAGACCAAATGGGACATCTAGTAAAACACGAGAAACATTTTGATTTAATAGACTTATTTTCAAGATCACAAAAAAAAAAAAAAAAAAAAACTTTTTAAAAGTTGTCTTTCTGGTCCAATTAAAATTAATGTTAAGTCATAGCCTGTTTTTTGGAATTTATATCATAATTAACTGCAAATAAATAAAAGGAAGAACTAAATTTTTCAAAATGTCTACATCTTTTTTATCCTCTCTGTATAGTAAAATTTTATTTTATGCTAGAAGAGCAATGAGCCTATTACAAAACTTGGAGAAAACTAGATAAGACTTACACAAAGATGCTACCTTCTGTTTTGAACAAATCCAGGAAGCAACACTCTACAAAACATCTGTACGGCCACTTACCTCCTATCTCAGAAACCATCCCGATAAGACAAGCAAGATAAGCAGGGTACTGCTAAAGAAGTAAGCAATATTCTCCAATGTGCTTCTACACAGACACACCAATATTAACTGACCAGCAAAAACTTACATTTATCTTCACTGGATGCCATCCAGGACCTACTAAGTACAATAACTAATATGGACATATGGTGACAGAGTCAAGGGAATATGTATTGTTGGCATACTTTAATGATGAGCCTATTAGTGAATCTAGTTATGAAGAAAAAGTACCCATACTTTTGATGCCATTTTTCTATTTGATGTAGCATTCAAAGATTTTAATAAAGGTTAAAAAATTCAATTCTAAACTATACAATGGTCCAAAGTTCAATGCAAAAACTAAGTTATCACTTGCTGCATGATTTTTTCCTAGATGATTGCTCTCTTATAGCAACATTCTTTAGTATACATTCAATTTATTGTTGAACACTTTGCTGCCTCAGCAAAAGCATCACTTAAAATACAATTTATTGTATGCCAAACTTTAGTTATATCAACACTTCTGTATAGAGTCGAATCCTGGACCCCCTACAGGACAGAGTGACTTGATGCATTCAAAATATCTATATGAAGCAAAGAATATAATTTTCACCATTATGGATATGTTGGTCACTGAAATGAAAAAGTGCACTACAAAGTTTTGAAATGTAGCAAAGATACAAATCCTGTTTTAAAAAAATAATCAATGTCATTGAATGAAAACAATTGAACCTTTGTTTCTGTACATTTTTTTTATAAAGTAGAGGAATTATATTATCAATTTATAATATAATTTCTCTACTTAAAAAACAAAAAAAAGACAATGTGTATTTCCTTGTCCATTAGCTTATGATTACGTGGATACGTATCTCCAATCCTCTTGGGATGACATAGCCCTGGAGTTGACTGTGTCCTCTGTAACAGACATAACTACAAGACACATCAGGTTAATTGGCCATGCATTTACCATAACTAGTTAATTTTGCATTGCTTGTGAGCAATGTGAAGCAGTAGTTCACTGGTAGAGTTTTGGCTCAGTATTCTGGTCACTGGTTCAATCTCCAGGGAGGAGATCACAGCATACACTGCTGATGAGCCCTAATAAGGTTGAAACAGCTGTCCAGTTGTTCTGTATGTCAAATGCAGTCCTTGCCAGATTTTCAGAAAGAGAGAATTGGTATAGAAAGCTGTCTCCATAATACCTATGTTTCATATCATTTCGCAAACTTATGCTCCAAAGCAAATCCAAAAGAAAGAACAGATTCTCTGTCACAGAGGTGAGAAATTTTCATGAACTGAAATTGGTTGTTTGAATTAATTCTGTAAGAGCTGTTGATAACAAGTACCACATTACCCATCATAGTAGAAAGGGGACGGGCTTTTTTTTTTTCTCAACATTATTTTTTATCATTATTTCTTCATATAAATATTATTGGAAGATCACTGTTCTATTTGGAGATCAAGCTTTTGTGTAACTGTTACTTCTTCCTGAACTTCAATTTGATTAAATTGCCTTGATCAATCTCCTTATCAGAGATCAAAAATACACGATGTGGCAGATAAGGGGTAAGATTGAAGGTTGTGACCTCAACCAAAGAAGTTGAACATTGAGGAATTTCCCGTCAAACCAGCTTTCAACCAGAGGCAGCCATGTGGACAATAGTGAAGACAGTGTTGCGTTAGGAGATAGGGGGGAAAAAACAGGCATACATATTTGGCACCGCACCCCAGTGACTAAGTTACAGCTAAACCAAGAGTTACTTTATTATTCTAAAATAAATTCCAGGCCTTCCGTATGTTACAAATTCTCTAGCTAACTGAAATAGCTGAAATATGATAATGTATCAAAAACAAAATATTTATAGTGAGATTAAAGAAAAAAAATTTAAGTGAGAAAAATCTAACACACACACAAGTACTGACAACACTGGGTAAGATAATCATTTTTGGATTACAGCTAGTTATAATCTAAATACTTCTTTATTACTTAACACTAACTGGTAAATGCAGTTTCTGTCAAAGTTATATAAAATGGCTGCATGTAGAATTAGAATTTTTATGTGTGGGGGGGGGGGAATATTTATAGAAATCTTGATAGCATCTTCAAACAAAATTTCTCAAACTTCTCAGCATTGTTCAAGAACATTTTTGTATTAATTTGGGAGAATAAACTTATTTTTGTACAATGCACTTGTACAAAATATTTCTAGTGATTTATGCAAAAAATAAGTAAAAGTCATAATACTATCTTACTGTGACTGAGAATATTAAGACAATGTGGTTATAAAATTGAAAGTTATGAATGCTGAATTTTCATTTACTAATATATTTTTGTGAAGATCTATAACTTAATAAACATTGTCGAATTGATAAGTTATGTGTATAGCTCCCTAGTGACCATTGTATTATAAAGGCAAGCAGAACATGGTTTTAAATCTTAATTTTCTGGTAACCAGAAAAAAGTCATGGGTTGCAAATACAGTTAACTAAACTAAATTTTTTTTTGTTTAACATGACAGATGCAAAGTAAATGTCCAGTTTAGCATTATTTTAACACTATAAATCAAACCCTTAACTAAAATTTTTTTAAACCTTTGGAATTTTCAAAAATACTATATTAAAAATTAGTAACCATAGAAACTTTCATGGCCACATCTTTAGATATTCTTGAGGATAGATGAAAGACATTTGGTGAATTATATGAAAACACAAATGTTCTGTCTAAGAAACAAGATACAATAACAAATGACGTAAGATAATTATTCAGCAAAGTGTTCCAATATGAATTAATTGTACTTAGTTTTTAATTTTTTCTTTCAACAGAAAGAAATATGAAAATTTTCAGATTCTATTAACCTAATTAGGGAGACAAAGGGCAGCAGTTTTAGCAGGATATTTTTCCTGTTTTATTGGTCAGATGCAGAGTTGATGACTAACAAATGAACAGCTGGTCTGACTCAAAGGCAGATTTCAAAGTTGAGAAAGTAAATATGTAATATCAAAAGTAATGGTTTATATGAAATAAATATTTTATTAAGAACTTACCATTATTGAAATGGTCTAACAAATCTTCTAAGCTGATCCCATATAATTTAATCATGAAGATTTATTAGAACAAGTATGAAGTACCAAGTGAGAATCAAAACATTCTGCTGAGGTTATGAAGGTGACAAAATACACTGCCAAGCTCGCCTGATATTCTCTGAGAGTTACTCACTAGATTTACTTCTATTGCTCGGCACATAGCATCGGATTTCACACTTTTAGGCTGACCTGACCTTGTCTGAACAAGGTTCTTGCAACCCAAGCAAAATTTCTTCAACTATCTTGTTACTGTATTGCGATCAATTGCACTTTCACCTTTTGCAAAACAAAAATTTTTGGTTGCTTTTGCAGCATCATGGCCCACTTTGACTTCATTAAGAATAAATTCCCAAATTAGACTTTGTGGCACATTCATCTGTGAGGCTTTCAAATCACACATGAAATGAAGTACACCAACTACCATAATACTACCAAGCATAGAAGGTACACAGCTTAAACTGCTTTGGTCATATGATATAGATACTGCAAATTAGCATGTACCAAAATATTGAAAAACTAGTAATAATTACCATTTATAACCACTTGGTGTAAACTTAAATATTAAAAGCATATTTTAATATTAAAACATGTAACAGGAAACATTCAAATCATATACTACCTATCCCAAAATAGTTGTTACATTTAGTGCATGAAGATTAAAGAGTTATCAATAAGAGAAAAGCTTAACTTCCTTTTTTCATTCCATCATAAGCTTCAAATCCAGAAAACTTGATTGAATAATGCACATATATAAAGCACAAAACCTATATACAACTATTTTCTTAATGAACATATTCCAATAACCATATTCTTAAGTGAATTGGTTGATAAACAAGGGCTTTTCATACATACATATCAAGCATCCATACATACATGGTGCCTTCAATAAGTTTCCAGACTTTTGTACTGGCATTTAAAATAGTCGTAGACTCTTGAAAATGTTATTGCTATACATCTTATGAGATGACTGGCCAATTATGATTTCAGCTTCAAATGAACAGCTACAGCAGGAATTGGAATACACCCTACAAAAGCCTGATTGTCATAGCTGGTGAATTTCAAAAATGCAATCTGGATACTTTAGAAGAACAATATGCAATAAAATTCTGTTTTAAACTTGGAAAAAATGCCAAAGAAACGTATGGAATGCTTCAGACTGCTTTTCGACCATCTTGCATGAATCGAGCATCAGTTTTTGAATGGCATAAGAGATTCAAGGAAGCCAGGGAGTCTGTGAGGGATGATGAGAGGTGTGGGAGGAGCAAGGAAGTCAATACACCACAGTTGATTGGCCAAAGGTTACTATGTTGAGATTTTAAGGGAGTTCAGGAAGAGATTCTGTCAGAAGAGGCCAGCACTCTCAAATCGGGTCACTAGCATTTCCACCAGGACAATGCACCAGTCCACAACTCCATCTTTGTCACAGACTATTTGACCAAGATGGGCATCAACACAGTTCCTCACACTCCCTATAATCCAGACCTTGGTCCCTGTGACTTTTGGTTATTCCCTAAGCTCAGACGCTGTTGTTATGAGACAATTGAGGAGATGAAAGAGGCTGTGACAAAGGTCATTGACATGCTCACACAAGAGGACTTCCATGGGCCTTCCAGAAGTTGTTGGAATGGTACAAGTGCATTGCAGCCGCAGGAGATTACTTCGAAGGGAACTAGAGTTTCACGTGTGTAGTATCAATAAAAGTGCCCATATGAAAAAAGTCTGGAAACTTATTTAATGATCCTCATAACATTCATGTATTTATTCGATTTCTAAATATTTTCACCTTTGCCCTTTTATCACATTAAGATATTTCCATACAATAGTTCATTAAGTTTTACATTGTTTTTACTAGAAAGAAAAAAAAAAGACCAAATTTTTTTAATAAATAACAAGGAATACTTATAACTTAACACTTGTACCTGGTCATGGTCAAAAGAATTGGAACAATCTACCCCTGTGGTTCAAATAAAAGGTTCAGTTCAATATTCTGTGTGAACTCCGAGTTTGACATGAAACACCTGAAAAAGGCTGAACGACATATCAGCCAAAATATTGTGAGTGTAACAATAAAGATGAGGTCTAGTCTAAATATTAATAACACTTATCAAGCTTCATGTCAGAAATTTAGACAAACAAGATCATATTTTAGCTATCCTAAAGTACTCTAGATCTGTCATTTTAGGACGTCAACAATTGTCCTAAATCATATTAAATTTTTATTCCACTGAACTGGAAAACATAGGAATTATATATAAACGGGGGGAAAAAAATAACAAAAAACAAAGCCTGTAGTACTGTTTATACTCCAATGTCACTGTTGATTGCTAGCAATTATACAATATTGGTTGTAGGTTTATGTGGTCAGAGAGATCCTAAGCAAAAGTGCTGATGCACAAGTAAATCCCATCAATTTTTTATTGGTATTGCGCTGGTGATATATTTGATTTGTGCTACAATCAATGAGAACTATCATGTCTGAGGTAACACTTAAGTCAAAGGAAATGACTATTCAACAAAAAACTAGACAGGTTAAGACAAAAGTCAAGTGTTAGCATTACACAGTATTAATAAGAGTGGATGGTAGTCATTTTGAAAAGTTTATGTACCTAAAGTAAGGTTACTTTGAACTAGTAGAATTGACCCACTGATATCTCAATGACAAACCTTCTAAAGTTACATATTTCTTGTAAAACCTAAAAAATTCACTTACAAAAGATAGTAAACGTTTCTCAAAAAGAGGACCTTAGATAATACAAATATATATGAAGGTCAGCTGAAAAGTTAATTGGCTAAGATAATCTCATAGAATGTGACCAAATGGTGGTTTATTTTGTTTAATAGCATATCAACCTTTGTGGGTTATTTAATGCCAAAGCCATCCTCATAGAAGAACAGCAGTTATGAAGAGATAAGGGATTGCATACCTTTCCCCAAGTGTATTAGTTCCAAATTGAAACTCACTCACTTTGAGGC